>CAWVQA010000380.1:600000-843000 GCA_963932145.1 Acanthosepion lycidas
TTAGCATTATGAACAGGGAAAGACCTAATCTAAGACCTGCAAAAAAATATTTTGCCTTCAAATTCATACCGTGATCGTAGCATGTATGGACACGACTCATATCACTGGGATTTCTATGAAAAAGATTGTGGGCAGAAAATGGGTGATCACTGTACATTGCTCTTCTGTTTCCTATTTATATTTATATTTTACCTCCTCAATTTAGCATTATGGACAGGGAAAGTCCTAATCTAAGATCTGCACAAAAATATTTTGCCTTCAAATTCATACCGTGATCGTAGCATGCATGGAATCGACTCATATGACTGGGATTTCCATGAAAAAGATTGTGGGCAGAAAATGGGTGATCACTGTACATTTCTCTTTGGTTTTCTATTGATATTTATGTTTTACTTCCTCAATTTAGCATTATGGACAGGGAAAGACCTAATCTAATTTCAGCACAAAAATATTTTACCTTCAATTTCATACCGTGATCGTAGCATGCATGGATTGGACTCACATGACTGGGATTTCCATGAAAAAAATTGTGGGCAGAAAATGGCTGATCACTGTACATTTCTCTTCTGTTTCCTATTTATATTTATATTTTACCTCCTTAATTTAGCATTATGGTCAGGGAAAGACCTAAACTAAAACCTGCAAAAAAGTATTTTGCCTTCAAATTCATACCGTGATCGTAGCATGCATGGACTCGACTCATATGACTGGGATTTGCATGAAAAACATTGTGGTCCGAAAAGGGGTGATCACTGTACATTTCTCTTCTGTTTCCTATATATATTTCTATATTACCTCCTCAATTTAGCATTATGGACAGGGAAAGACCTAATCTAAGATCTGCAAAAAAATATTTTGCCTTCAAATTCATACCGTGATCGTAGCATGCATGGACACGACTCATATGACTGGGATTTCCATGAAAAAGATTGTGGGCAGAAAATGCGTGATCACTGTACATTTCTCTTCTGTTTCCTATTTATATTTATATTTTTCCTCCTCAATTTAGCATTATGGACAGGGAAAGACCTAATCTAAGATCTGCACAAAAATATTTTGCCTTCAAATTCATACCGTGATCGTAGCATGCATGGACACGACTCATATGACTGGGATTTCCATGAAAAAGATTGTGCGCACACAATGGGTGATCACTGTACATTTCTCTTCTGTTTCCCATTACTATTTCTATTTTACTTCCTCAATTTAGCATTATGGACTGGGAAAGACCTAATCTAAGATCTGCAAAAAAATATTTTGCCGTCAAATTCATACCGTGATCGTAGCATGCAAGGACTCGACTCATATGACTGGGATTTCCATGAAAAAGATTGTGAGACGAAAATAGGTGATCACTGTACATTTCTCTTCTGTTTCCCATTACTATTTCTATTTTACTTCCTCAATTTAGCATTATGGACTGGGAAAGACCTAATCTAAGATCTGCAAAAAAATATTTTGCCGTCAAATTCATACCGTGATCGTAGCATGCAAGGATTCGACTCATATGACTTGGATTTCCATGAAAAAGATTGTGGGCACAAAATGGGTGATAACTGTACATTTCTCTTCTGTTTCCTATTTATATTTATATTTTACCTCCTCAATTTATCATTATGGACAGGGAAAGACCTAATCTAAGACCTGCAAAAAAATATTTTCCCTACAAATTTATACCGTGATCGTAGCATGCATGGACTCCTTCATATGAATGACATTTCCATGAAAATGATTGTGGGCACAAAATGGGTGATAACTGTACATTTCTCTTCTGTTTCCTATTTATATTTATATTTTACCTCCTCAATTTAGCATTATGGACAGGGAAAGTCCTAATCTAAGATCTGCAAAAAAATATTTTGCCTTCAAATTCATACCGTGATCGTAGCATGTATGGACTCGACTCAGATGACTGGGATTTCCATGAAAAAGATTGTGGGCAGAAAATGGGTGATCACTGTATATTTCTCTTCTGTTTCCTATTTATATTTATATTTTACCTCCTCAATTTAGCATTATGAACAGGGAAAGACCTAATCTAAGATCTGCAAAAAAATATTTTGCCTTCAAATTCATACCGTGATCGTAGCATGTATGGACACGACTCATATCACTGGGATTTCTATGAAAAAGATTGTGGGCAGAAAATGGGTGATCACTGTACATTGCTCTTCTGTTTCCTATTTATATTTATATTTTACCTCCTCAATTTAGCATTATGGACAGGGAAAGTCCTAATCTAAGATCTGCACAAAAATATTTTGCCTTCAAATTCATACCGTGATCGTAGCATGCATGGAATCGACTCATATGACTGGGATTTCCATGAAAAAGATTGTGGGCAGAAAATGGGTGATCACTGTACATTTCTGTTTGGTTTTCTATTGATATTTATGTTTTACTTCCTCAATTTAGCATTATGGACAGGGAAAGACCTAATCTAATTTCAGCACAAAAATATTTTGCCTTCAAATTCATACCGTGATCGTAGCATGCATGGGCACGGCTCATATGACTGGGATTTCCATGTAAAAGATTGTGGGCAAAAAACGGGTGATCACTGTACATTTCTCTTCTGTTTCCTATTTATATTTCTATTTTACCTCCTCAATTTAGCATTATGGACAGGGAAAGACCTAATCTAACCTCTGCCAAAATATATTTTGCCTTCAAATTGATACCGTGATCGTAGCATGCATGGACTCGACTCATATGACTGGGATTTCCATGAAAAAGATTGTGGGCCGAAAATGGGTGATCACTGTACATTTCTCTTCTGTTTCCTATTTATATTTATATTTTACCTTCTCAATTTAGCATTATGGACAGTGAAAGACCTAATCTAAAATCTGCACAAAAATATTTTGCCTTCAAATTCATACCGTGATCGTAGCATGCATAGACTCGACTCATATGACTGGGTTTTCCATGAAAAAGATTGTGGGCCGAAAATGGGTGATCACTGTACATTTCTCTTCTGTTTCCTATTTATATTTATATTTTACTTCCTCAATTTACATTATGGACAGGGAAAGATCTAATCTAAAATCTGCACAAAAATATTTTTCCTTCAAATTCATACCGTGATCGTAGCATGCATAGACTCGACTCATATAACTGGGTTTTCCATGAAAAAGATTGTGGAATGAAAATGGGTGATCACTGTACATTTCTCTTCTGTTTCCTATTTATATTTCTATTTTGCCTCCTCAATTTAGCATTATGGACAGTGAAAGACCTAATCTAAAATCTGGACAAAAATATTTTGCCTTCAAATTCATACCGTGAACGTAGCATGAATGGACTCGACTCATATGACTGGGATTTCCATGAAAAAGATTGTGGGCAGAAAATGGGGGATCACTGTACATTTTCCTTATGTTTCCTATTTATATTTATATTTTATCTCCTCAATTTAGCATTATGGAGAGGGAAAGACCTAATCTAAGATGTGCAAAAAAATATTTTGCCTTCAAATTCATACCGTGATCGTAGCATGCATGGACTCGACTCATATGACTGGGATTTCCATGAAAAAGATTGTGGGCAGAAAATGGGTGATCACTGTATATTTCTCTTCTGTTTCCTATTTATATTTATATTTTACCTCCTCAATTTAGCATTATGAACAGGGAAAGACCTAATCTAAGACCTGCAAAAAAATATTTTGCCTTCAAATTCATACCGTGATCGTAGCATGTATGGACACGACTCATATCACTGGGATTTCTATGAAAAAGATTGTGGGCAGAAAATGGGTGATCACTGTACATTGCTCTTCTGTTTCCTATTTATATTTATATTTTACCTCCTCAATTTAGCATTATGGACAGGGAAAGTCCTAATCTAAGATCTGCACAAAAATATTTTGCCTTCAAATTCATACCGTGATCGTAGCATGCATGGAATCGACTCATATGACTGGGATTTCCATGAAAAAGATTGTGGGCAGAAAATGGGTGATCACTGTACATTTCTCTTTGGTTTTCTATTGATATTTATGTTTTACTTCCTCAATTTAGCATTATGGACAGGGAAAGACCTAATCTAATTTCAGCACAAAAATATTTTACCTTCAATTTCATACCGTGATCGTAGCATGCATGGATTGGACTCACATGACTGGGATTTCCATGAAAAAAATTGTGGGCAGAAAATGGCTGATCACTGTACATTTCTCTTCTGTTTCCTATTTATATTTATATTTTACCTCCTTAATTTAGCATTATGGTCAGGGAAAGACCTAAACTAAAACCTGCAAAAAAGTATTTTGCCTTCAAATTCATACCGTGATCGTAGCATGCATGGACTCGACTCATATGACTGGGATTTGCATGAAAAACATTGTGGTCCGAAAAGGGGTGATCACTGTACATTTCTCTTCTGTTTCCTATATATATTTCTATATTACCTCCTCAATTTAGCATTATGGACAGGGAAAGACCTAATCTAAGATCTGCAAAAAAATATTTTGCCTTCAAATTCATACCGTGATCGTAGCATGCATGGACACGACTCATATGACTGGGATTTCCATGAAAAAGATTGTGGGCAGAAAATGCGTGATCACTGTACATTTCTCTTCTGTTTCCTATTTATATTTATATTTTTCCTCCTCAATTTAGCATTATGGACAGGGAAAGACCTAATCTAAGATCTGCACAAAAATATTTTGCCTTCAAATTCATACCGTGATCGTAGCATGCATGGACACGACTCATATGACTGGGATTTCCATGAAAAAGATTGTGCGCACACAATGGGTGATCACTGTACATTTCTCTTCTGTTTCCCATTACTATTTCTATTTTACTTCCTCAATTTAGCATTATGGACTGGGAAAGACCTAATCTAAGATCTGCAAAAAAATATTTTGCCGTCAAATTCATACCGTGATCGTAGCATGCAAGGACTCGACTCATATGACTGGGATTTCCATGAAAAAGATTGTGAGACGAAAATAGGTGATCACTGTACATTTCTCTTCTGTTTCCCATTACTATTTCTATTTTACTTCCTCAATTTAGCATTATGGACTGGGAAAGACCTAATCTAAGATCTGCAAAAAAATATTTTGCCGTCAAATTCATACCGTGATCGTAGCATGCAAGGATTCGACTCATATGACTTGGATTTCCATGAAAAAGATTGTGGGCACAAAATGGGTGATAACTGTACATTTCTCTTCTGTTTCCTATTTATATTTATATTTTACCTCCTCAATTTATCATTATGGACAGGGAAAGACCTAATCTAAGACCTGCAAAAAAATATTTTCCCTACAAATTTATACCGTGATCGTAGCATGCATGGACTCCTTCATATGAATGACATTTCCATGAAAATGATTGTGGGCACAAAATGGGTGATAACTGTACATTTCTCTTCTGTTTCCTATTTATATTTATATTTTACCTCCTCAATTTAGCATTATGGACAGGGAAAGTCCTAATCTAAGATCTGCAAAAAAATATTTTGCCTTCAAATTCATACCGTGATCGTAGCATGTATGGACTGGACTCATATGACTGGGATTTCCATGAAAAAGATTGTGGGCCGAAAATGGGTGATCACTGTACATTTCTCTTCTGTTTCCTATTTATATTTATATTTTACTTCCTTCATTTAGCATTATGGACATGGAAAGTCCTAATCAACGATCTGCAAAAAAATATTTTGCCTTCAAATTCATACCGTGATCGTAGCATGCATGGATTCGACTCATATGACTGGAATTTCCATGAAAACGATTGTGGGCAGAATATGGGTGATCACTGTACATTTCTCTTCTGTTTCCTATTTATATTTATATTTTACTTCCTTCATTTAGCATTATGGACATGGAAAGTCCTAATCAACGATCTGCAAAAAAATATTTTGCCTTCAAATTCGTACCGTGATCGTAGCATGCATGGACTCGACTCATATGAATGGGATTTCCATGAAAAAGTTTGTGGTCCGAAAATGGGTGATCACTGTACATTTCTCTTCTGTTTCCTGTTTATATTTCTATTTTACCTCCTCAATTTAGGATTATGGACAGAGAAAGACCGAATCTAAAATCTGCACAAAAATATTTTGCTTTCATATTCATACCGTAAGCGTAGTATGCATTGACTCGACTCATATGACTTGGATTTCCATAAAAAAGATTGTGGGCCGAAAATGGGTCATCACTGTACATTTCTCTTATGTTTCCTATTTCTATTTCTATTTTACCTCCTCAATTTAGCATTATGGACAGAGAAAGACCTAATCTAAAATCTGCACACAAATATTTTGCCTTCAAATTCATACCGTGATCGTAGCATGCATGGACTCGACTCATATGACTGGGATTTCCATGAAAAAGATTGTGGGCCGAAAATGGGTGATCACTGTACATTTATCTTCTGTTTCCTATTTATATTTATATTTTACCTCCTCAATTTAGCATTATGGACATGGAAAGACCAAATCTAAGATCTGCAAAAAAATATTTTGCCTTCAAATTCATACCGTGATCGTAGCATGCATGGACACGACTCATATGACTAGGATTTCCATGAAAAATTTTTTGGGCCGAAAAAGTGTGATCACTGTACATTTCTCTTCTGTTTCCTATTTATATTTCTATTTTATCTCCTCAATTTAGCATTATGGACAGGTAAAGACCTAATCTAAAATCTGCACAAAAATATTTTGCCTTCAATTCATACCCTGATCGTAGCATGCATAGACTCGACTCATATGATTGGGATTTCGATGAAAAATTTTGTGGGCCGAAAATGGGTGGTCACTGTACATTTCTCTTCTGTTTCCTATTTATATTTATATTTCACCTCCTGAATTTAGCATTATGGACAGGGAAAGGCCAAATCTAAGATCTGCAAAAAAATATTTTACCTTCAAATTCATACCGTGATCGTAGCATGCATGGACTCGACTCATATGACTGGGATTACCATGAAAAAGTTTCTGGGCCGAAAATCGGTGATCACTGTACATTTCTCTTCTGTTTCCTATTTCTATTTCTATTTCTATTTTACCTCCTCAATTTAGCATTATGGACAGGGAAAGACCTAATCTAAAATCTGCACAAAAATATTTTGCTTTCAAATTCATACCGTGAACATAGCATGCATTGACTCAACTCATATGACTGGGATTTCCATGAAAAATATTGTGGGCCGAAAATGGGTGATCACCGTACATTTCTCTTCTGTTTCCTATTTATATTTATATTTTACCTCCTCAATTTAGCATTATGGACATGGAAAGACCAAATCTAAGATCTGCAAAAAAATATTTTGCCTTCAAATTCATTCCGTGATCGTAGCATGCATGGACTCTACTCATATGACTGGGATTTCCATGAAAAAGATTGTGAGCCCAAAATGGGTCATCACTGTACATTTCTCTTCTGTTTCCTATTTATATTTTTATTTTACCTCCTCAATTTAGCATTATGGACAGGGAAAGACCTAATCTAAAATCTGCACAAAAATATTTTGCCTTCAATTCATACCGTGATCGTAACATGCATGGACTCGACTCATATGACTGGGATTTCCATGAAAAAGATTGTGGGCCGAAAATGGGTGATCACTGTACATTTCTCTTCTGTTTCCTATTTATATTTATATTTTACCTCCTCAATTTAGCATTATGGACAGGGAAAGACCTAATCTAAAATCTGCACAAAAATATTTTGCCTTCAATTCATACCGTGATCGTAGCATGCATGGACTCGACTCATATGACTGGGATTTCCATGAAAAAGTTTCTGGGCCGAAAATCGGTGATCACTGTACATTTCTCTTCTGTTTCCTATTTCTATTTCTATTACTATTTTACCTCCTCAATTTAGCATTATGGACAGGGAAAGACCTAATCTAAAATCTGCACAAAAATATTTTGCTTTCAAATTCATACCGTGAACATAGCATGCATTGACTCAACTCATATGACTGGGATTTCCATGAAAAATATTGTGGGCCGAAAATGGGTGATCACCGTACATTTCTCTTCTGTTTCCTATTTATATTTATATTTTACCTCCTCAATTTAGTATTATGGACATGGAAAGACCAAATCTAAGATCTGCAAAAAAATATTTTGCCTTCAAATTCATACCGTGATCGTAGCATGCATGGACTCGACTCATATGACTGGGATTTCCATGAAAAAGATTGTGAGCCCAAAATGGGTCATCACTGTACATTTCTCTTCTGTTTCCTATTTATATTTCTATTTTACCTCCTCAATTTAGCATTATGGACAGGGAAAGACCTAATCTAAAATCTGCACAAAAATATTTTGCCTTCAATTCATACCGTGATCGTAGCATGCATGGACTCGACTCATATGACTGGGATTTCCATGAAAAAGATTGTGGGCCGAAAATGGTTAATGACTGTACATTTCTCTTCTGTTTCCTATTTATATTTCTATTTTACCTCCTCAGTTTAGCATTATGGACAGGGAAAGACCTAATCTAAGATCTGCACAAAAATATTTTGCCTTCAAATTCATACCGTGATCATAGCATGAATGGACTCGACTCATATGACTGGGATTTCCATGAAAAAGATTGTGGGCCGGCAATGGGTGATCACTGTACATTTCTCTTCTGTTTCCTATTTATATTTCTATTTTACCTCTTCTATTTAGCATTATGGACAGGGAAAGACCTAATCTAAAATCTTCACAAAAATATTTTACCTTCAAATTCATACCGTGATCGTAGCATGCATGGACTCGACTCATATGACAGGGATTTCCATGAAAAAGATTGTGGGCCGAAAATGGGTGATCACTCTACATTTCTCATCTGTTTACTATTTATATTTATATTTTACCTCCTCAATTTAGCATTATGGACAGGGAAAGAACTAATCTAAAATCTACAGAAAAATATTTTGCCTTCAAATTCATACCGTGATCGTAGCATGCATGGACTCGACTCATATGACAGGGATTTCAATGAAAAAGATTGTGGGCCGAAAATGGGTGATCACTGTACATTTCTCTTCTGTTTCCTATTTATATTTATATTTTACCTCCTCAATTTAGCATTATGGCCAGTGAAAGACCTAATCTAAGATCTGCACAAAAATATTTTGCCTTCAAATTCATACCGTGATCGTAGCATGCATGGACTCGACTCATATGACTGGGATTTCCATGAAAAAGATAGTGGGCAGAAATTGGTGATCACTGTACATTTCTCTTCTGTTTCCTATTTATATTTCTATTTTACCTCCTCTATTTAGCATTATGCACAGGGAAAGACCTAATCTAAAATCTGCACAAAAATATTTTGCCTTCAAATTCATACCGTGATCGTAGCATGCATGGACTCGACTCCTATGACTGAGATTTCCATGAAAAAGATTGTGGGCCGAAAACATGTGATCACTGTACATTTCTCTCCCGTTTCCTATTTATATTTATATTTTACTTCCTTCATTTAGCATTATGGACAGGAAAAGACCTAATCTAAACTCTGCACATAAATATTTTGCCTTCAAATTCATACCGTGATCGTAGCCTGCATGGACTCGACTCATATGACTGGGATTTCCATGAAAAAGATTGTGGGCCGAAAATGGGTGATCACTGTACATTTCTCTTCTGTTTCTAATTTATATTTATATTTTACATTCTCAATTTAGCATTATGGACAGGGAAAGACCTAATCTAAATCTGCACAAAAATATTTTGACATCAAATTCATACCGTGATCGTAGCATGCATGGACTCGACTCATATGACTGGGATTTCCATGAAAAAGATTGTGGGCCAAAAATGGGTGATCACTGTACATTTCTCTTCTGTTTCCTATTTATATTTCTATTTTACCTCCTCAATTAAGCATTATGGACAGGGAAAGACCTAATCTAAGAACTGCACAAAAATATTTTGCCTTCAAATTCATACCGTGATCGTAGCATGCATGGACTCGACTCATATGACTGGGATTTCCATGAAAAAGGTTGTGGGCCGAAAATGGGTGATCACTGTACTTTTCACTTCTGTTTCTTATTTATATTTATATTTTACCTCCTCAATTTAGCATTATGGCCAGGGAAAGACCTAATCTAAGCTCTGCACAAAAATATTTTGCCTTCAAATTCATAACGTGATCGTAGCATGCATGGACTCGACTCATATGACTGGGATTTCCAAGAAAAAGATTGTGGGCCGAAAATGGGTGATCACTGTACATTTCTCTTCTGTTTCCTATTTATATTTCTATTTTACCTCCTCAATTTAGCATTATGGCCAGTGAAAGACCTAATCTAAGATCTGCACAAAAATATTTTGCCTTCAAATTCATACCGTGATCGTAGCATGCATGGACTCGACTCATATGACTGGGATTTCCATGAAAAAGATAGTGGGCAGAAATGGGTGATCAGTGTACATTTCTCTTCTGTTTCCTATTTATATTTCTATTTTACCTCCTCTATTTAGCATTATGCACAGGGAAAGACCTAATCTAAAATCTGCACAAAAATATTTTGCCTTCAAATTCATACCGTGATCGTAGCATGCATGGACTCGACTCATATGACTGAGATTTCCATGAAAAAGATTGTGGGCCGAAAACAGGTGATCACTGTACATTTCTCTCCCGTTTCCTATTTATATTTATATTTTACTTCCTTCATTTAGCATTATGGACAGGAAAAGACCTAATCTAAGCTCTGCACAAAAATATTTTGTCTTCAAATTCATACCGTGATCGTAGCCTGCATGGACTCGACTCATATGACTGGGATTTCCATGAAAAAGATTGTGGGCCGAAAATGGGTGATCACTGTACATTTCTCTTCTGTTTCTTATTTATATTTCTATTTTACCTCCTCAATTTAGCATTATGGCCAGGGAAAGACCTAATCTAAGCTCTGCACAAAAATATTTTGCCTTCAAATTCATACCGTGATCGTGGCATGCATGGACTCGACACATATGACTGGGATTTCCTTAAAAAATATTGTGGGCCAAAAATGGGTGATCACTGTACATTTCTCTTCTGTTTCCTATTTATATTTATATTTTACCTCCTCAATTTAGCTTTATGGACAGGGAAAGACCTAATCTAAGATCTGCACAAAAATATTTTGCTTTCAAATTCATACCGTGATCGTAGCATGCATGGACTCGACTCATATGACTGGGATATCCATGAAAAAGATTGTGGGCCGAAAATGGGTGATCACTGTACATTTCACTTCTTTTTCCTATTTATATTTATATTTTACCTCCTCAATTTAGCATTATGGACGGGGAAAGACCTAATCTAATTATGCACAAAAATATTTTGACTTCAAACTCATACTGTGATCGTAGCATGCATGAACTCTACACATATGACTGGGATTTCGATGAAAAAGATTGTGGGCAGAATATGGGTTATCACTGTACATTTCTCTTCTGTATTCTATTTATATTTCTATTTTACCTCCTCAATTTAGCATTATGGCCAGTGAAAGACCTAATCTAAGATCTGCACAAAAATATTTTGACTTCAAATTCATACCGTGATCGTAGCATGCATGAACTCTACACATATGACTGGGATTTCCATGAAAAAGATTGTGGGCCAAAAATGGGTGATCACTGTACATTTCTCTTCTGTTTCCTATTTATATTTATATTTTACCTCCTCTATTTAGCATTATGCACAGGGAAAGACCTAATCTAAAATCTGCACAAAAATATTTTGCCTTCAAATTCATACCGTGATCGTAGCATGCATGGACTCGACTCATATGACTGAGATTTCCATGAAAAAGATTGTGGGACGAAAGCAGGTGATCACTGTACATTTCTCTCCCGTTTCCTATTTATATTTATATTTTACTTACTTCATTTAGCATTATGGACAGGAAAAGACCTAATCTAAGCTCTGCACAAAAATATTTTGCCTTCAAATTCATACCGTGATCGTAGCCTGCATGGACTCGACTCATATGACTGGGATTTCCATGAAAAAGATTGTGGGCCGAAAATGGGTGATCGCTGTACATTTCTCTTCTGTTTCTTATTTATATTTCTATTTTACCTCCTCAATTTAGCATTATGGACAGGGAAAGACCTAATCTAAGCTCTGCAAAAAAATATTTTGCCTTCAAATTCATACCGTGATCGTAGCATGCATGGACTCGACTCATATGACTGGGATTTCCATGAAAAAGATTGTGGGCCAAAAATGGGTGATCACTGTACATTTCTCTTCTGTTTCCTATTTATATTTATATTTTACCTCCTCAATTTAGCATTATGGACAGGGAAAGACCTAATCTAAATCTGCACAAAAATATTTTGACTTCAAATTCATACCGTGATCGTAGCATGCATGAACTCTACACATTTGACTGGGATTTCCATGAAAAAGATTGTGGGCCGAAAATGGGTGATCACTGTACATTTCTCTTCTGTTTCCTATTTATATTTATATTTTACCTCTTCAATTTAGTATTATGGACAGGGAAAGACCTAATCTAAGCTCTGCACAAAAATATTTTGCCTTCAAATTCATACCGTGATCGTAGCATGCATGAACTCTACTCACATGACTGGGATTTCCATGAAAAAGATTGTGGGCCGAAAATGGGTGATCACTGTACATTTCTATTCTGTTTTCTATTTATATTTCTATTTTACCTCCTCAATTTAGCATTATGGCCAGTGAAATCCTAATCAAAGCTCTGCACAAAAATATTTTGCCTTCAAATTCATACCGTGATCGTAGCATGCATGGACTCGACTCATATGACTGGGATTTCCCTGAAAATGATTGTGGGCAGAAAATGGGTGATCACTGTACATTTCTCTTCTGTTTCCTATTTATATTTATATTTTACCTCCTCAATTTAGCATTATGGACAGGGAAAGACCTAATCTAAGCTCTGCACAAAAATATTTTGACTTCAAATTCATACCGTGATCGTAGCATGCATGAACACTACACATATGACTGGGATTTCCATGAAAAAGATTGTGGGCCGACAATGGGTGATCACTGTACCTTTCTCTTCTGTTTCCTATTTATATTTATATTTTAGCTCCACAATTTAGCATTATGGCCAGGGAAAGACCTAATCTAAGCTCTGCACAAAAATATTTTGCTTTCAAATTCATAACGTGATCGTAGCATGCATGAACTCTACTCATATGACTGGGATTTCCATGAAAAAGATTGTGGGCCGAAAGTGGGTGATCACGGTACATTTCTCTTCTGTTTCCTATTTATATTTTTATTTTATCTCCTCAATTTAGCACTATTGCCAGGGAAAGACCTAATCTAAGCTCTGCACAAAAATATTTTGCTTTCAAATTCATACCGTGATCGTAGCATGCATGGACTCGACTCATATGACTGGGATTTCCCTGAAAATGATTGTGGGCAGAAAATGGGTGATCACTGTACATTTCTCTTCTGTTTCCTATTTATATTTATATTTTACCTCCTCAATTTAGCATTATGGCCAGGAAAAGACCTAATCTAAGCTCTGCACAAAAATATTTTGCCTTCAAATTCATAACGTGATCGTAGCATGCATGGACTCGACTCATATGACTGGGATTTCCATGAAAAAGATTGTGGGCCGAAAATGGGTGATCACTGTACATTTCACTTCTGTTTCCTATTTATATTTATATTTTACCTCCTCAATTTAGCATTATGGCCCGGGAAAGACCTAATCTAAGCTCTGCACAAAAATATTTTGCCTTCAAATTCATAACGTGATCGTAGCATGCATGGACTCGACTCATATGACTGGGATTTCCATGAAAAAGATTGTGGGCCGAAAATGGGTGATCACTGTACATTTCTCTTCTGTATCCTATTTATATTTCTATTTTACCTCCTCAATTTAGCATTATGGACAGGGAAAGACCTAATCTAAGCTCTGCACAAAAATATTTTGCCTTCAAATTCATACCGTGATCGTAGCATGCATGGACTCGACTCATATGACTGGGATTTCCATGAAAAAGATTGCGGGCCGAAAATGGGTGATCACTGTTCATTTCTCTTCTGTTTCCTATTTATATTTATATTTTACCTCCTCAATTTAGCATTATGGACAGGGAAAGACCTAATCTAAGCACTGCACAAAAATATTTTGACTTCAAATTCATACCGTGATCGTAGCATGCATGAACACTACACATATGACTGGGATTTCCATGAAAAAGATTGTGGGCCGACAATGGGTGATCACTGTACATTTCTCTTCTGTTTCCTATTTATATTTATATTTTAGCTCCTCAATTTAGCATTATGGCCAGGGAAAGACCTAATCTAAGCTCTGCACAAAAATATTTTGCTTTCAAATTCATAACGTGATCGTAGGATGCATGAACTCTACTCATATGACTGGGATTTCCATGAAAAAGATTGTGGGCAGAAAATGGGTGATCACGGTACATTTCACTTCTGTTTCCTATTTATATTTTTATTTTATCACCTCAATTTAGCAATATGGCCAGGGAAAGACCTAATCTAAGCTCTGCCCGAAAATATTTTGCTTTCAAATTCATACTGTGATCGTAGCATGCATGGACTCGACTCATATGACTGGGATTTCCCTGAAAATGATTGTGGGCAGAAAATGGGTGATCACTGTACATTTCTCTTCTGTTTCCTTTTTATATTTATATTTTACCTCCTCAATTTAGCATTATGGCCAGGGAAAGACCTAATCTAAGCTCTGCACAAAAATATTTTGCCTTCAAATTCATAACGTGATCGTAGCATGCATGGACTCGACTCATATGACTGGGATTTCCATGAAAAAGATTGTGGGCCGAAAATGGGTGATCACTGTACATTTCTCTTCTGTTTCCTATTTATATTTATATTTTACCTCCTCAATTTAGCATTATGGACAGGGAAAGACCTAATCTAAATCTGCACAAAAATATTTTGACTTCAAATTCATACCATGATCGTAGCATGCATGAACTCGACTCATATGACTGGGATTTCCATGAAAAAGATAGTGGGCAGAAATTGGTGATCACTGTACATTTCTTTTCTGTTTCCTATTTATATTTCTATTTTACCTCCTCAATTTAGCATTATGGACAGGGAAAGACCTAATCTAAAATCTGCAAAACAATATGTTGCCTTCAAATTCATACCGTGATCGTAGCATCCATGGACTCGACTAATATGACTGGGATTTCCATGAAAAAGATTGTTGGCCGAAAATGGGTGATCACTGTACATTTCTCTTCTGTTTCCTATTTATATTTATATTTTACCTCCTCAATTTAGCATTATGGCCAGAGAAAGACCTAATCTAAGATCTGCACAAAAATATTTTGCCTTCAAATTCATACCGTGATCGTAGAGTGCATAGACTCGACTCATATGACTGGGATTTCAATGAAAAAGAATAAGGGCCGAAAATGGGTGATCACTGCACATTTCTCTTCTGTTTCCTATTTATATTTATATTTACCTCCTCAATTTAGCATTATGGACAGGGAAAGACCTAATCTAAGATCTTCAGAAAAATATTTTACCTTCAAATTCATACCGTGATCGTAGCATGCATGGACTAGACTCATATGACTGGGATTTCCATGAAAAAGATTGTCGGCCGAAAATGGGTGATCACTGTACATTTCTCTTCTGTTTCCTATTTATATTTGTATTTTACCTCCTCAATTTAGCATTATAGACAGGGAAAGACCTAATTTAAGATCTGCACAAAAATATTTTGCCTTCAAATTCATACCGTGATCGTAGCATGCATGGACACGACTCATATGACTGGGATTTCCATGAAAAAGATTGTGGGCCGAAAATGGGTGATCACTGTACATTTCTCTTCTGTTTCCTATTTATATTTCTATTTTACCTCCTCAATTTAGCATTATGATCAGTTAAAGACCTAATCTAAAATCTGCACAAAATTATTTTGCCTTCAACTTCATACCGTGATCGTAGCATGCATGAACTCTACTCATATGACTGGGATTTCCATGAAAAAGAATAAGGGCCGAAAATGGGTGATCACTGTACATTTCTATTCTGTTTCCTATTTATATTTCTATTTTACCTCCTCAATTTAGCATTATGAACAGGTAAAGACCTAATCTAAAATCTGCACAAAAATATTTTGCCTTCAAATTCATACCGTGATCGCAGCATACATGGACTCGACTCATATGACTGGGATTTCCATGAAAAAGATTTTGGGCAGAAAATGGGTGATCACTGTACATTACTCTTCTGTTTCCTATTTATATTTATATTTTACTTCCTTCATTTAGCATTACGAACAGGGAAAGACCTAATCTAAGATCTGCAAAAAAAAAATTTGCCTTCAAATTCATACCGTGATCGTAGCATGCATGGACTCGACTCATATGACTGGGATTTCCATGAAACAGATTGTGGGCAGAAAATGGGGGATCACTGTACATTTCTCTTCTGTTTCCTATTTATATTTATATTTTACCTCCTCAATTTAGCATTATGGACAGGTAAAGACCTAATCTTAGATCTACACAAAAATATTTTGCCTTCAAATTCATACCGTGATCGTAGCATACATGGACTCGACTCATATGACTGGGATTTCCATGAAAAAGATTTTGGGCAGAAAATGGGTGATCACTGTACATTACTCTTCTGTTTCCTATTTATATTTATATTTTACTTCCTTCATTTAGCATTATGGACAGGGAAAGCCCTAATCTAAGATCTGCACAAAAATATTTTGCCTTCAAATTCATACCGTGATCGTAGCATGCATGGACTCGACTCATATGACTGGGATTTCCATGAAAAAGATTGTGGTCCGAAAATAGGTGATCCCTGTACATTTCACTTCTGTTTCCTATTTATATTTATATTTTACCTCCTCAATTTAGCATTATGTACAGGGGAACACCTAATCTAAGATCTGCAAAAAAATATTTTGCCTTCAAATTCATACCGTGATCGTAGCATGCATGGACTCGACTCATATGACTGGGATTTCCATGAAAAAGATTGTGGTCCGAAAATAGGTGATCCCTGTACATTTCATTTCTGTTTCCTATTTATATTTATATGTTACCTCCTCAATTTAGCATTATGTACAGGGGAACACCTAATCTAAGATCTGCAAAAAAATATTTTGCCTTCAAATTCATACCGTGATCGTAGCATGCATGGACTTGACTCATATGACTGGGATTTCCATGAAAATGATTGTGGGCAGAAAATGGGTGATTACTGTACATTTCTCTTCTGTTTCCTATTTATATTTCTATTTCACTTCCTTCATTTAGCATTATTAACAGGGAAAGACCTAATCTAAGATCTGCAAAAAAATATTTTGCCTTCAAATTCATACCGTGATCGTAGCATGCATGGACTCGACTCATATGACTGGGATTTCCATGAAAAAGATTTTGGGCAGAAAATGGGTGATCACTGTACATTACTCTTCTGTTTCCTATTTATATTTATATTTTACTTCCTTCATTTAGCATTATGGACAGGGAAAGTCCTAATCTCAGCTCTGCAAAAAAATATTTTGACTTCAAATTCATACTGTTATCGTAGCATGTATGGACTCGATTCATATGACTGGGATTTCCATGAAAAAGATTCTGGGCAGAAAATGGGTGATCACTGTACATTTCTCTTCAGTTTCCTATTTATATTTCTATTTTACTTCCTTCATTTAGCATTACGAACAGGGAAAGACCTAATCTAAGATCTGCAAAAAAAAAATTTGCCTTCAAATTCATACCGTGATCGTAGCATGTATGGACTCGACTCATATGACTGGGGTTTCCATGAAAAAGATTGTAGGGAACAAAATGGGTGATCACTGTACATTTCTTTTCTGTTTCCTATTTATATTTATATTTTACTTCCTTCATTTAGCATTGTGGACAGGGACAGACCTAATCTATGTTCTGCAAAAAAAAATATTTTGCCTTCAAATTCATACCGTGATCGTAGCAGGTATGGACTTGACTCATATGACTGGGATTTCCATGAAAAAGATTGTGGGCAGAAAATGGATGATCACTGTACGTTTCTCTTCTGTTTCCTATTTATATTTCTATTTTACCTCCTCAATTTAGCATTATGGACAGTGAAAGAACTAATCTAAATTCTGCAAAAAAATATTTTGCCTTCAAATTCATACCGTGATCGTAGCATGGATGGACTCGACTCATATGACTGGGATTTCCATGAAAAAGATTGTGGGACGAAAATGGTTGATCACTGTACATTTCTCTTCTGTTTCCTATTTATATTTATATTTTACCTCCTCAATTTAGCATTATGGACAGGGAAAGACCTAATCTAAGATCTGCAAAAAAATATTTTGCCTTCAAATTCATACCGTGATCATAGCATGCATGGATTCGTCTCATATGCCTGGGATTTCCATGAAATAGACTGTGGGCACAAAATGGGTGATCACTGTACATTTCTCTTCTGTTTCCAATTACTATTTCTATTCTACTTCCGCAATTTAGCATTATGGACAGGGAAAGACCTAATCTAAGATCTGCAAAAAAATATTTTGCCTTCAAATTCATACCGTGATCGTAGCATGCATGGACTCGACTCATATGACTGGGATTTCCATGAAAAAGTTTGTGGGCACAAAATGGGTGTTCACTGTACATTTCTCTTCTGTTTCCCATTACTATTTCTATTTCACTTCCTCAATTTAGCATTATGGACAGGGAAAGACATAATCTAAGATCTGCAAAAAAATATTTTGCCTTCAAATTCATACCGTGAACGTATCATGCATGGACTCGACTCATACGACTGGGATTTCCATGAAAAAGTTTGTGGGCACAAAATGGGTGATCACTGTACATTTCTCTTCTGTTTCCCATTACTATTTCTATTTTACTTCCTCAATTTAGCATTATGGAGAGGGAAAGACATAATCTAAGATCTGCAAAAAAATATTTTGCCTTCAAATACATACCGTGATCGTAGCATGCATGGATTCGTCTCATATGCCTGGGATTTCCAGGAAATAGACTGTGGGCACAAAATGGGTGATCACTGTACATTTCTCTTCTGTTTCCAATTAATATTTCTATTTTACTTCCTCAATTTAGCATTATGGGCAGTGAAAGACCTAATCTAAGATCTGCAATAAAATATTTTGCCTTCAAATTCATACCGTGATCGTAGCATGCATGGACTCGACTTATATGACTGGGATTTCCATGAAAAAGATTGTGGGCACAAAATGGGTCATCACTGTACATTTCTCTTCTGTTTCCCATTATTATTTCTATGTTACTTCCTCAATTAAGCATTATGGAGAGGGAAAGACCTAATCTAAGATCTGCAATAAAATATTTTGCCTTCAAATACATACCGTGATCGTAGCATGCATGGATTCGTCTCATATGCCTGGGATTTCCATGAAATAGACTGTGGGCACAAAATGGGTGATCACTGTATATTTCTCTTCTGTTTCCAATTACTATTTCTATTTTACTTCCTCAATTTAGCATTATGGACAGGGAAAGTCCTAATCTAAGTTCTGCAAAAAAATATTTTGCCATCAAATTCATACCGTGATCGTAGCATGCATGGACTCGACTCATATGACTGGGATTTCCATGAAAAAGATTGTGGGCACAAAATGGGTGATCACTGTACATTTCTCTTCTGTTTCCAATTACTATTTCTATTTTACTTCCTCAATTTAGCATTATGGGCAGTGAAAGACCTAATCTAAGATCTGCAAAAAAATATTTTGCCTTCAAATTCATACCGTGATCGTAGCATGCATGGACTCGTCTCATATGACTGGGATTTCCATGAAAAAGATGGTGGGCAGAAAATGGGTGATCACTGTATATTTCTCTTCTGTTTCCCATTACTATTTCTATTTAACTCCTCAATTTAGCATTATGGACAGGGAAAGACCTAATCTAAACACTGCAAAAACATATTTTCCTTCAAATTCATACCGTGATCGTAGCATGCATGGACTCGACTCATATGACTGGGATTTCCATGAAAAAGACTGTGGGCAGAAAATGGGTGATCACTGTACATTTCTCTTCTGTTTCCTATTTATATTTATATTTTACTTCTTCAATTTATCATTATGGACAGGGAATGACCTAATCTAAGATCTGCAAAAAAATATTTTGCCATCAAATTCATACCGTGATCGTAGCATGCATAGACTCGTCTCATATGACTGGGATTTCCATGAAAAAGATGGTGGGCAGAAAATGGGTGATCACTGTACATTTCTCTTCTGTTTCCCATTACTATTTCTATTCTACTTCCGCAATTTAGCATTATGGACAGGGAAAGACCTAATATAAGATCTGCAATAAAATATTTTGCCTTCAAATTCATACCGTGATCGTAGCATGCATGGACTCGACTCATATGACTGGGATTTCCATGAAAAAGATTGTGGGCACAAAATGGGTGATCACTGTACATTTCTCTTCTGTTTCCCATTACTATTTCTATTTTACTTCCTCAATTTAGCATTATGGACAGGGAAAGACCTAATGTAAGATCTGCAAAAAAATATTTTGCCTTCAAATTCATACCGTGAACGTAGCATGTATGGACTCGACTCATATGACTGGGATTTCCATGAAAAAGTTTGTGGGCACAAAATGGGTGATCACTGTACATTTCTCTTCTGTTTCCCATTACTATTTCTATTTTACTTCCTCAATTTAGCATTATGGAGAGGGAAAGACATAATCTAAGATCTGCAAAAAAATATTTTGCCCTCAAATACATACCGTGATCGTAGCATGCATGGATTCGTCTCATATGCCTGGGATTTCCAGGAAATAGACTGTGGGCACAAAATGGGTGATCACTGTACATTTCTCTTCTGTTTCCAATTAATATTTCTATTTTACTTCCTCAATTTAGCATTATGGACAGGGAAAGACCTAATCTAAGTTCTGCAAAAAAATATTTTCCCTTCAAATTCATACCGTGATCGTAGCATGTATGGACTCCATTCATATGACTGGGATTTCCATGAAAAAGATTGTGGGCGCAAAACGGGTGATCACTGTACATTTCTCTTCTGTTTCCCATTACTATTTCTATTTTACTTCCTCAATTTAGCATTATGGGCAGTGAAAGACCTAATCTAAGATCTGCAATAAAATATTTTGCCTTCAAATTCATACCGTGATCGTAGCATGCATGGACTCGACTTATATGACTGGGATTTCCATGAAAAAGATTGTGGGCACAAAATGGGTCATCACTGTACATTTCTCTTCTGTTTCCCATTATTATTTCTATGTTACTTCCTCAATTAAGCATTATGGAGAGGGAAAGACCTAATCTAAGATCTGCAATAAAATATTTTGCCTTCAAATACATACCGTGATCGTAGCATGCATGGATTCGTCTCATATGCCTGGGATTTCCATGAAATAGACTGTGGGCACAAAATGGGTGATCACTGTACATTTCTCTTCTGTTTCCAATTACTATTTCTATTTTACTTCCTCAATTTAGCATTATGGACAGGGAAAGTCCTAATCTAAGTTCTGCAAAAAAATATTTTGCCATCAAATTCATACCGTGATCGTAGCATGCATGGACTCGACTCATATGACTGGGATTTCCATGAAAAAGATTGTGGGCACAAAATGGGTGATCACTGTACATTTCTCTTCTGTTTCCAATTACTATTTCTATTTTACTTCCTCAATTTAGCATTATGGGCAGTGAAAGACCTAATCTAAGATCTGCAAAAAAATATTTTGCCTTCAAATTCATACCGTGATCGTAGCATGCATGGACTCGTCTCATATGACTGGGATTTCCATGAAAAAGATGGTGGGCAGAAAATGGGTGATCACTGTACATTTCTCTTCTGTTTCCCATTACTATTTCTATTCTACTTCCGCAATTTAGCATTATGGACAGGGAAAGACCTAATATAAGATCTGCAATAAAATATTTTGCCTTCAAATTCATACCGTGATCGTAGCATGCATGGACTCGACTCATATGACTGGGATTTCCATGAAAAAGATTGTGGGCACAAAATGGGTGATCACTGTACATTTCTCTTCTGTTTCCCATTACTATTTCTATTTTACTTCCTCAATTTAGCATTATGGACAGGGAAAGACCTAATGTAAGTTCTGCAATAAATATTTTGCCTTCAAATTCATACCGTGAACGTATCATGCATGGACTCGACTCATATGACTGGGATTTCCATGAAAAAATTTGTGGGCACAAAATGGGTGATCACTGTACATTTCTCTTCTGTTTCCCATTACTATTTCTATTTTACTTCCTCAATTTAGCATTATGGACAGGGAAAGACCTAATCTAAACACTGCAAAAACATATTTTCCTTCAAATTCATACCGTGATCGTAGCATGCATGGACTCGACTCATATGACTGGGATTTCCATGAAAAAGATTGTGGGCAGAAAATGGGTGATCACTGTACATTTCTCTTCTGTTTCCTATTTATATTTATATTTTACTTCTTCAATTTATCATTATGGACAGGGAATGACCTAATCTAAGATCTGCAAAAAAATATTTTGCCATCAAATTCATACCGTGATCGTAGCATGCATAGACTCGACTCATATGACTGGGATTTCCTTGAAATAGATTGTGGGCAGAAAATGGGTGATCACTGTACATTTCTCTTCTGTTTCCTATTTAAATTTTACTTCCTTAATTAAGCATTATGGACAGGGAAAGACCTAATCTAAGATCTGCAAAAAAATATTTTGCCTTGAAATTCATACCGTGATCGTAGCATGCATGGTCTCGACTCCTAAGCCTGGGATTTCCATGAAAAAGATTGTGGGGAGAAAATGGGTGATCACTGTACATTTCTCTTCTGTTCCTATTTATATTTTACCTCCTCAATTTAGCATTATGGACAGGGAAACAACTAATGTAAAATCTGCACAAAAATATTTAGCCTTCAAATTCATACCGTGATCGTAGCATGCATGGACTCGACTCATATGACTGGGTTTTCCATGAAAAAGATTGTGGGCAGATAATGGGTGATCACTGTACATTTCTCTTCTGTTTCCTATTTATATTTATATTTTACTTCTTCAATTTATCATTATGGACAGGGAATGACCTAATCTAAGATCTGCAAAAAAATATTTTGCCATCAAATTCATACCGTGATCGTAGCATGCATGGACTCGACTCATATGACTGGGATTTCCATGAAAAAAATTGTGGGCACAAAATGGGTGATCACTGTACATTATTCTTCTGTTTCTTATTTATATTTATATTTTAGTTCCTCAATTTAGCATTATGGACAGGGAAAGACCTAATCTAAGATCTGCAAAAAAATATTTTGCCTTCAAATTCATACCGTGATCGTAGCATGCATGGAATCGACTCATATGACTTGGATTGCCAGGAAAAAGATTGTGGGCAGAAAATGGGTGATCACTGTACATTTCTCTTCTGTTTCCTAATTATATTTCTATTTTACCCCCTCAATTTTGCATTATGGACAGGGAAAGACCTAATCTAAGATCTGCAAAAAAATATTTTGCCATCAAATTCATACCGTGATCGTAGCATGCATGGACTCGACTCATATGACTGGGATTTCCATGAAAAAGATTGTGGGCAGAAAATGGGTGATCACTGTACATTTCTCTTCTGTTTCCTATTTAAATTTTACTTCCTTAATTAAGCATTATGGACAGGGAAAGACCTAATCTAAGATCTGCAAAAAAAAATTTTGCCTTCAAATTCATACCGTGATCGTAGCATGCATGGACTCGACTCATATGACTGGGTTTTCCATTAAAAAGATTGTGGGCACAAAATGGGTGATCACTGTACATTTCTCTTCTGTTTCCTATTTATATTTATATTTTACCTACTCAATTTAGCATTATGGACAGGGAAAGACCTAATCTAAGATCTGCACAAAAATATTTTGCCTTCAAATTCATACCGTGATCGTAGCATGCATGGACTCGACTCATATGACTGGGATTTCCATGTAATAGATTGTGGGCACAAAATGGGTGATCACTGTACATTGCACTTCTGTTTGCTATTTATATTTTACTTCCTTAATTAAGCACTATGGAAAGGGAAAGACCTAATCTAAGCTCTGCAAAAAAATATTTTGCCTTCAAATTCATACCGTGATCGTAGCATGCATGGACTCGACTCATATGACTGGGTTTTCCATGAAAAAGATTGTGGGCAGAAAATGGGTGATCACTGTACATTTCTCTTCTGTTTCCTATTTATATTTATATTTTACCTCCACAATTTAGCATTATGCACAGGGAAAGACCTAATCTAAGATCTGCACAAAAATACTTTGCCTTCAATTTCATACCGTGATCGTAGCATGCATGGACTCGACTCATATGACCGGGATTTCCATGAAAATGATTGTGGGCAGAAAATTGGTGATCACTGTACATTTCTCTTCTGTTTCCTATTTATATTTATATTTTACCTCCTCAATTTAGGATTATGGATAGGGAAAGACCTAATCTAAGATCTGCACAAAAATATTTTGCCTTCAAATTCATACCGTGATCATAGCATGCATGGACTCGAATCATATGACTGGGATTTCCATGAAAAAGATTGTGGGCACAAAATGGGTGATCACTGTACATTTCTCTTCTGTTTCCCATTACTATTTCTATTTTACTTCCTAAATTTACCATTATGAACAGGGAGAGACCTAATCTAAGACTGCAAAAAAATATTTTGCCTTCAATTTCATACCGTGATAGTAGCATGCATGGACTCGACACATATGACTGGGATTTCCATTATAGAGATTGTGGGCTCAAAATGGGGGATCACTGTACATTTTTCTTCTGTTTCCCATTACTATTTCTATGTTACTTCCTCAATTTAGCATTATGCACAGGGAAAGACCTAATCTAAGATCTGCACAAAAATACTTTGCCTTCAATTTCATACCGTGATCGTAGCATGCATGGACTCGACTCATATGACTGGGATTTGATAAAAAAGATTCTGGGCAGAAAATGGGTGATCACTGTACATTTCTCTTCGGTTTCCTATTTATATTTCTAATTTACTTCCTCAATTTAGCATTATTGACAGGGAAAGACCAAATCTAAGATCTGCACAAAAATATTTTGCCTTCAAATTCATACCGTGATCGTAGCATGTATGGACTCGACTCATATGACTGGGATTTCCATGAAGAAGATTGTGGGCAGAAAATGGGTGATCACTGTACATTTCTCTTCTGTTTCCTATTCATATTTATATTTTACCTCCTCAATTTAGCATTATGGACAGGGATAGATTTAATCTAAGATTTGCAAAAAAAATTTTGCCTTGAAATTCATACGGTGATCGTAGCATGCATGGACTCAACTCATATGACTGGGATTTCCATGAAAAAGTTTTTGGGCAGAAAATGGGTGATCACTGTGCATTTCTCTTCTGTTTCCTATTTATATTTCTATTTTACCTCCTCAATTTAGCGTTATGGCCAGGGAAAGACCTAATGTATGCTCTACAAAAAAATATTTTGCTTTCAAATTCATACCGTGATCGTAGCATGCATGGACTCAACTCATAGGACTGGGATTTCCATGAAAAAGATTGTGGGCACAAAATGGGTGATCACTGTACATTTCTCTTCTGTTTCCTATTTATATTTCTAATTTACCTCCGCAATTTAGCATTATGGACAGGGAAAGACCTAACCTAAGCTCTGCAAAAAAATAATTTTGCCTTCAAATTCATACCGTGACCGTAGCATGCATGGACTCGACTCATATGACTGGGATTTCCATGAAAAAGATTGTAGGCAGAAAATGGTTGATCACTGTACATTTCTCTTCTGTTTCCTATTTCTATTTCTATTTTACCTCCTCAATTTAGCATTATAGACAGGGAAAGACCTAATCTAAGATCTGCACAAAAATATTTTGCTTTAAATTCATACCGTGATCGTAGCATGCATGGACTCAACTCATAGGACTGGGATTTCCATGAAAAAGATTGTGGGCACAAAATGGGTGATCTCTGTACATTTCTCTTCTGTTTCCTATTTATATTTCTAATTTACCTCCTCAATTTAGCATTATTGACAGGGAAAGACCTAATCTAAGATCTGCACAAAAATATTTTGCCTTCAAATTCATACCGTGTTCGTAGCATGCTTGGACTCGACTCATATGACTGGGATTTCCATGAAAAAGATTGTGGGCACAAAATGCGTGATCACTGTACATTATTCTTCTGTTTCTTATTTATATTTATATTTTAGTTCCTCAATTTAGCATTATGGACAGGGAAAGACCTAATCTAAGATCTGCAAAAAAATATTTTGCCTTCAAATTCATACCGTGATCGTAGCATGCATGGAATCGACTCATATGACTTGGATTGCCAGGAAAAAGATTGTGGGCAGAAAATGGGTGATCACTGTACATTTCTCTTCTGTTTCCTAATTATATTTCTATTTTACCCCCTCAATTTTGCATTATGGACAGGGAAAGACCTAATCTAAGATCTGCAAAAAAATATTTTGCCATCAAATTCATACCGTGATCGTAGCATGCATGGACTCGACTCATATGACTGGGATTTCCATGAAAAAGATTGTGGGCAGAAAATGGGTGATCACTGTACATTTCTCTTCTGTTTCCTATTTAAATTTTACTTCCTTAATTAAGCATTATGGACAGGGAAAGACCTAATCTAAGATCTGCAAAAAAAAATTTTGCCTTCAAATTCATACCGTGATCGTAGCATGCATGGACTCGACTCATATGACTGGGTTTTCCATTAAAAAGATTGTGGGCACAAAATGGGTGATCACTGTACATTTCTCTTCTGTTTCCTATTTATATTTATATTTTACCTACTCAATTTAGCATTATGGACAGGGAAAGACCTAATCTAAGATCTGCACAAAAATATTTTGCCTTCAAATTCATACCGTGATCGTAGCATGCATGGACTCGACTCATATGACTGGGATTTCCATGTAATAGATTGTGGGCACAAAATGGGTGATCACTGTACATTGCACTTCTGTTTGCTATTTATATTTTACTTCCTTAATTAAGCACTATGGAAAGGGAAAGACCTAATCTAAGCTCTGCAAAAAAATATTTTGCCTTCAAATTCATACCGTGATCGTAGCATGCATGGACTCGACTCATATGACTGGGTTTTCCATGAAAAAGATTGTGGGCAGAAAATGGGTGATCACTGTACATTTCTCTTCTGTTTCCTATTTATATTTATATTTTACCTCCACAATTTAGCATTATGCACAGGGAAAGACCTAATCTAAGATCTGCACAAAAATACTTTGCCTTCAATTTCATACCGTGATCGTAGCATGCATGGACTCGACTCATATGACCGGGATTTCCATGAAAATGATTGTGGGCAGAAAATTGGTGATCACTGTACATTTCTCTTCTGTTTCCTATTTATATTTATATTTTACCTCCTCAATTTAGGATTATGGATAGGGAAAGACCTAATCTAAGATCTGCACAAAAATATTTTGCCTTCAAATTCATACCGTGATCATAGCATGCATGGACTCGAATCATATGACTGGGATTTCCATGAAAAAGATTGTGGGCACAAAATGGGTGATCACTGTACATTTCTCTTCTGTTTCCCATTACTATTTCTATTTTACTTCCTAAATTTACCATTATGAACAGGGAGAGACCTAATCTAAGACTGCAAAAAAATATTTTGCCTTCAATTTCATACCGTGATAGTAGCATGCATGGACTCGACACATATGACTGGGATTTCCATTATAGAGATTGTGGGCTCAAAATGGGGGATCACTGTACATTTTTCTTCTGTTTCCCATTACTATTTCTATGTTACTTCCTCAATTTAGCATTATGCACAGGGAAAGACCTAATCTAAGATCTGCACAAAAATACTTTGCCTTCAATTTCATACCGTGATCGTAGCATGCATGGACTCGACTCATATGACTGGGATTTGATAAAAAAGATTCTGGGCAGAAAATGGGTGATCACTGTACATTTCTCTTCGGTTTCCTATTTATATTTCTAATTTACTTCCTCAATTTAGCATTATTGACAGGGAAAGACCAAATCTAAGATCTGCACAAAAATATTTTGCCTTCAAATTCATACCGTGATCGTAGCATGTATGGACTCGACTCATATGACTGGGATTTCCATGAAGAAGATTGTGGGCAGAAAATGGGTGATCACTGTACATTTCTCTTCTGTTTCCTATTCATATTTATATTTTACCTCCTCAATTTAGCATTATGGACAGGGATAGATTTAATCTAAGATTTGCAAAAAAAATTTTGCCTTGAAATTCATACGGTGATCGTAGCATGCATGGACTCAACTCATATGACTGGGATTTCCATGAAAAAGTTTTTGGGCAGAAAATGGGTGATCACTGTGCATTTCTCTTCTGTTTCCTATTTATATTTCTATTTTACCTCCTCAATTTAGCGTTATGGCCAGGGAAAGACCTAATGTATGCTCTACAAAAAAATATTTTGCTTTCAAATTCATACCGTGATCGTAGCATGCATGGACTCAACTCATAGGACTGGGATTTCCATGAAAAAGATTGTGGGCACAAAATGGGTGATCACTGTACATTTCTCTTCTGTTTCCTATTTATATTTCTAATTTACCTCCGCAATTTAGCATTATGGACAGGGAAAGACCTAACCTAAGCTCTGCAAAAAAATAATTTTGCCTTCAAATTCATACCGTGACCGTAGCATGCATGGACTCGACTCATATGACTGGGATTTCCATGAAAAAGATTGTAGGCAGAAAATGGTTGATCACTGTACATTTCTCTTCTGTTTCCTATTTCTATTTCTATTTTACCTCCTCAATTTAGCATTATAGACAGGGAAAGACCTAATCTAAGATCTGCACAAAAATATTTTGCTTTAAATTCATACCGTGATCGTAGCATGCATGGACTCAACTCATAGGACTGGGATTTCCATGAAAAAGATTGTGGGCACAAAATGGGTGATCTCTGTACATTTCTCTTCTGTTTCCTATTTATATTTCTAATTTACCTCCTCAATTTAGCATTATTGACAGGGAAAGACCTAATCTAAGATCTGCACAAAAATATTTTGCCTTCAAATTCATACCGTGTTCGTAGCATGCTTGGACTCGACTCATATGACTGGGATTTCCATGAAAAAGATTGTGGGCACAAAATGCGTGATCACTGTACATTTCTCTTCTGTTTCCCATTACTATTTCTATTTTACTTCCTCAATTTAGCATTATGGACAGGGAAAGACCTAATCTAAGATCTGCAAAAAAATATTTAGCCTTCAAATCCATACCGTGATCGTAGCATGCATGGACTCGACTCATATGACTGGGATTTCCATGAAAAAGATTATGTGCCGAAATTGGGTGATCACTGTACATTTCTCTTCTGTTTCCTATTTATATTTCTATTTTACCTCCTCAATTTAGCATTATGGACAGGGAAAGACCTAATCTAAAATCTGCACAAAAATATTTTGCCTTCAAATTCATACCGTGATCGTAGCATGAATGGACACGACTCATATGACTGGGATTTTCATGAAAAAGATTGTGGGCCGAAAATGTGTGATCACTGTACATTTCTCTACTGTTTCCTATTTATATTTATATTTTACCAACACAATTTAGCATTATGGACAGGGAAAGACCTAATCTAAGATCTGCAAAAAAATATTTTCCCTTCAAATACATACCGTGATCGTAGCATGCATGGACTCGACTCATATGACTGGGATTTCCATGAAAAAGATTGTGGGCCGAAAATGGGTGATCACTGTACATTTCTCTTCTGTTTACTATTTATATTTCTATTTTACCCCCTCAATTTAGCATTATGGACAGGGAAAGACCTAATCTAAAATCTGCACAAAAATATTTTGCCTTCAAATTCCTACCGTGATCGTAGCATGCATGGACTCGACTCATATGACTGGGATTTCCATGAAAAAGATTGTGGGCCGAAAATGGGTGATCACTGTACATTTCTCTTCTGTTTCCTATTTATATTTCTATTGTACCTCCTCAATTTAGCATTATGGCCAGGGAAATACCTAATCTTAGCTCTGCACAAAAATATTTTGCCTTCAAATTCATACCATGAACGTAGCATGCATGGACTCGACTCATATGACTGGGATTTCCATGAAAAAGATTGTGGGCCGAAAATGGGTGATGACTGTACATTTGTCTTCTGTTTCTCATTTATATTTCTATTTTACCACCTCAATTTAGCATTATGGACAGGGAAAGACCTAATCTAAAATCTGCAGAAAAATATTATGCCTTCAAAGTCATACCGTGATTGTAGCATGCATGGACTCAACTCATATGACTGGGATTTCCATAAAAAAGATTGTGCGCCGAAAATGGGTGATCACTCTACATTTCTGTTCTGTTTCGTATTCATATTTCTATTTTACCTCCTCAATTTAGCATTATGGACAGGGAAAGACCTAATCTAAGCTCAGCACAAAAATATTATGCCTTCAAATTCATACCGTGATTGTAGCATGCATGGACTCGACGCATATGACTGGGATTTCCATGAAAAAGATTGTGCGCCGAAAATGGGTGATCACTGTACATTTCTCTTCTGTTTCCTATTTATATTTATATTTTACCTCCTCAATTTAGCATTATGGACAGGGAAAGACCTAATCTAAAATCTGCACAAAAATATTTTGCCTTCAAATTCATACCGTGATCGTAGCATGCATGGACTCGACTCATATGACTGGGATTTCCATGAAAAAGATTGTGGGCCGAAAATAAGTGATCACTGTATATTTCTGTTCTGTTTCCTATTTATATTTATATTTTACCTCCTCAATTTAGCATTATGGACAGGGAATGACCTAATCTAAAATCTGCACAAAATATTTTGCCTCCAAATTCATACCGTGAATGTAGCATGCATGGACTCGACTCATATGACTGTGATTTCCATGAAAACATTGTCGGCCGAAAATGGGTGGTCACTGTACATTTCTCTTCTGTTTCCTGTTCATATTTATATTTTACCTCCTCAATTTAGCATTATGGACAGGGAAAGACCAAATCTAAGATCCGCACAAAAATATTTTTCCTTCAAATTCATACCGTGATCGTAGCATGCATGGACTCGACTCATATCACTGGGATTTCCATGAAAAACATTGTGGGCCGAAAATGCGTGATCACTGTATATTTCTCTTTTGTTTCCTATTCATATTTATATTTTACCTCCTCAATTTAGCATTATGGACAGGGAAAGACCAAATGTAAGATCTGCACAAAAATATTTTGCCTTCAAATTCATACCGTGATCGTAGCATGCATGGACTCGACTCATATGACTGGGATTTCCATGAAAAAGACTGTGGGCCGAAAATGGGTGATCACTGTACATTTCTCTTCTGTTTCCTATTTATATTTCTATTTTAGCTCCTCAATTTAGCATTATGGACAGGGAAAGACCTAATCTAAAATCTGCACAAAAATATTATGCCTTCAAATTCATACCGTGATTGTAGCATGCATGGACTCGACTCATATGACTGGGATTTCCATAAAAAAGATTGTGCGCCGAAAATGGGTGATCACTGTACATTTCTGTTCTGTTTCGTATTCATATTTCAATTTTACTTCCTCAATTTAGCATTATGGACAGGGAAAGACCTAATCTAAAATCTGCACAAAAATATTATGCCTTCAAATTCATACCGTGATTGTAGCATGCATGGACTCGACGCATATGACTGGGATTTCCATGAAAAAGATTGTGCGCCGAAAATGGGTGATCACTGTACATTTCTCTTCTGTTTCCTATTTATATTTATATTTTACCTCCTCAATTTAGCATTATGGATTGGGAAAGACCTAATGTAAGATCTGTAAAAAAATATTTTGCCTTCAAATTCATAGCGTGATCGTAGCATGCATGGACTCGACTCATGTGACTGGGATTTCCATGAAAAAGATTGTGGGCCGAAAATGGGAGATCGCTGTACATTTCTCTTCTGTTTCCTATTTATATTTCTATTTTACCTCCTCAATTTAGCATTATGGACAGGGAAAGACCAAATCTAAGATCTGCACAAAAATATTTTGCCTTCAAATTCATACCGTGATCGTAACATGCATGGACTCGACTCATATGACTGGGATTTCCATGAAAAAGATTGTGGGCCGAAAATGGGTGATCACTGTACATTTCTCTACTGTTTCCTATTTATATTTATATTTTACCTCCTCAATTTAGCATTATGGCCAGGGAAAGACCTAATCTAAGCTCTGCACAAAAATATTTTGCCTTCAAATTCATACCGTGATCGTAGCATGCATGGACTCGACTCATATGACTGGGATTTCCATGAAAAAGATTGTGGGCCGAAAATGGGAGATTGCTGTACATTTCTCTTCTGTTTCCTATTTATATTTCAATTTTACCTCCTCAATGAAGCATTATGGACAGGGAAAGACCTAATCTAAAATCTGCACAAAAATATTTTGCCTTCAAATTCATACCGTGATCGTAGCATGCATGGACTCGACTCATATGACTGGGATTTTCATGAAAAAGATAGTGGGCAGAAAATGGGTGATCACTGTATATTTCTCTTCTGTTTCCTATTTATATTTATATTTTACCTCCTCAATTTAGCATTATGGACAGGGAAAGACCTAATCTGAAATCTGCACAAAAATATTTTGCCTTCAAATTCATACCGTGAACGTAGCATGCATGGACTCGACTCATATGACTGGGATTTCCATGAAACAGATTGTGGGCCGAAAATGGGTGGTCACTGTACATTTCTCATCTGTTTCCTATTTATATTTATATTTTACCTCCTCAATTTAGCATTATGGACAGGGAAAGACCAAATCTAAGGTCTGCACACAAATATTTTGCCTTCAAATTCATACCGTGATCGTAACATGCATGGACTCGACTCATATGACTGGGATTTCCATGAAAAAGATTGTGGGCCGAAAATGGGTGATCACTGTACATTTCTCTACTGTTTCCTATTTATATTTATATTTTACCTCCTTAATTTAGCATTATTGCCAGGGAAAGACCTAATCTAAGGTCTGCACAAAAATATTTTGCCTTCAAATTCATACCGTGATCGTAGCATGCATGGACTCGACTCATATCACTGGGATTTCCATGAAAAACATTGTGGGCCGAAAATGCGTGATCACTGTATATTTCTCTTTTGTTTCCTATTTATATTTCTATTTTACCTCCTCAATTTAGCATTATGGACAGGGAAAAACCTAATCTAAGATCTGCACAAAAATATTTAGCCTTCAAATTCATACCGTGATCGTAGCATGAATGGACTCGACTCATATGACTGGGATTTCCATGAAAAAGATTGTGGGCCGAAAATGGGTGATCACTGTAAATTTTTCTTCTGTTTCCTATTTATATTTCTATTTTACCTCCTCAATTTAGCATTATGGACAGGGAAAGACCTAATCTAAAATCTGCACAAAAATATTTTGCCTTCAAATTCATACCGTGATCGTAGCATGCATGGACTCGACTCATATGACTGGGATTTCCATGAAAAAGATTGTGGGCCGAAAATGGGAGATCGCTGTACATTTCTCTTCTGTTTCCTATTTATATTTATATTTTACCTCCTCAATTTAGCATTATGGACAGGGAAAGACCAAATCTAAGGTCTGCACACAAATATTTTGCCTTCAAATTCATACCGTGATCGTAACATGCATGGACTCGACTCATATGACTGGGATTTCCATGAAAAAGATTGTGGGCCGAAAATGGGTGATCACTGTACATTTCTCTACTGTTTCCTATTTATATTTATATTTTACCTCCTTAATTTAGCATTATGGCCAGGGAAAGACCTAATCTAAGCTCTGCACAAAAATATTTTGCCTTCAAATTCATACCGTGATCGTAGCATGCATGGACTCGACTCATATCACTGGGATTTCCATGAAAAACATTGTGGGCTGAAAATGCGTGATCACTGTATATTTCTCTTTTGTTTCCTATTTATATTTCTATTTTACCTCCTCAATTTAGCATTATGGACAGGGAAAGACCTAATCTAAAATCTGCACAAAAATATGTTGCCTTCAAATTCATACCGAGATCGTAGCATGCATGGACTCGACTCATATGACTGGGATTTCCATGAAAAAGATTGTGGGCCGAAAATAAGTGATCACTGTATATTTCTCTTCTGTTTCCTATTTATATTTATATTTTACCTCCTCAATTTAGCATTATAGACAGGGAATGACCTAATCTGAGATCTGCACAAAATATTTTGCCTCCAAATTCATACCGTGAATGTAGCATGCATGGACTCAAACTCATATGACTGTGATTTCCATGAAAACATTGTCGGCCGAAAATGGGTGGTCACTGTAAATTTCTCTTCTGTTTCCTATTTATATTTATATTTTACCTCCTCAATTTAGCATTATGGACAGGGAAAGACCAAATCTAAGATCTACACAAAAATATTTTGCCTTCAAATTCATACCGTGATCGTAGAATGCATAGACTCGACTCATATGACTGGGATTTCCATCAAAAAGATTGTGGGCCGAAAATGGGAGATCGCTGTACATTTCTCTTCTGTTTCCTATTTATATTTCTATTTTACCTCCTCAATGAAGCAATATGGACAGGGAAAGACCTAATCTAAAATCTGCACAAAAATATTTTGCCTTCAAATTCATACCGTGATCGTAGCATGCATGGACTCGACTCGTATGACTGGGATTTCCATGAAAAAGATTTGGGCCGAAAATGGGTGATCACTGTACATTTCTCTTCTGTTTCCTATTTATAATTATATTTTACCTCCTTAATTTAGCATTATAGACAGGGAAAGACCTAATCTAAGATCTGCACAAAAATATTTTGCCTTCAAATTCATACCGTGATTGTAGCATGCATGGACTCGACTCATATGACTGGGATTTCCATGAAAAAGATTGTGGGCCGAAAATGTGTGATCACTGTACATTTCTCTTCTGTTTCCTATTTATAATTATATTTTACCTCCTTAATTTAGCATTATAGACAGGGAAAGACCTAATCTAAGATCTGCACAAAAATATTTTGCCTTCAAATTCATACCGTGATTGTAGCATGCATGGACTCGACTCATATGACTGGGATTTCCATGAAAAAGATTGTGGGCCGAAAATGTGTGATCACTGTACATTTCTCTTCTGTTTCCTATTTATATTTCTATTTTACCTCCTCAATTTAGCATTATGGACAGGGAAAGACCTAATCTGAAATCTGCACAAAAATATTTTGCCTTCAAATTCATACCGTGAACGTAGCATGCATGGACTCGACTCATATGACTGGGATTTCCATGAAACAGATTGTGAGCCGAAAATGGGTGGTCACTGTAGATTTCTCATCTGTTTCCTATTTATATTTATATTTTACCTCCTCAATTTAGCATTATGGACAGGGAAAGACCAAATCTAAGGTCTGCACACAAATATTTTGCCTTCAAATTCATACCGTGATCGTAACATGCATGGACTCGACTCATATGACTGGGATTTCCATGAAAAAGATTGTGGGCCGAAAATGGGTGATCACTGTACATTTCTCTACTGTTTCCTATTTATATTTATATTTTACCTCCTTAATTTAGCATTATGGCCAGGGAAAGACCTAATCTAAGCTCTGCACAAAAATATTTTGCCTTCAAATTCATACCGTGATCGTAGCATGCATGGACTCGACTCATATCACTGGGATTTCCATGAAAAACATTGTGGGCCGAAAATGCGTGATCACTGTATATTTCTCTTTTGGTTCCTATTTATATTTCTATTTTACCTCCTCAATTTAGCATTATGGACAGGGAAAAACCTAATCTAAGATCTGCACAAAAATATTTAGCCTTCAAATTCATACCGTGATCGTAGCATGAATGGATTCGACTCATATGACTGGGATTTCCATGAAAAAGATTGTGGGCCGAAAATGGGTGATCACTGTAAATTTTTCTTCTGTTTCCTATTTATATTTCTATTTTACCTCCTCAATTTAGCATTATGGACAGGGAAAGACCTAATCTAAAATCTGCACAAAAATATTTTGCCTTCAAATTCATACCGTGATCGTAGCATGCATGGACTCGACTCATATGACTGGGATTTCCATGAAAAAGATTGTGGGCCGAAAATGGGAGATCGCTGTACATTTCTCTTCTGTTTCCTATTTATATTTATATTTTACCTCCTCAATTTAGCATTATGGACAGGGAAAGACCTAATCTGAAATCTGCACAAAAATATTTTGCCTTCAAATTCATACCGTGAACGTAGCATGCATGGACTCCACTCATATGACTGGGATTTCCATGAAACAGATTGTGGGCCGAAAATGGGTGGTCACTGTACATTTCTCATCTGTTTCCTATTTATATTTATATTTTACCTCCTCAATTTAGCATTATGGACAGGGAAAGACCAAATCTAAGGTCTGCACACAAATATTTTGCCTTCAAATTCATACCGTGATCGTAACATGCATGGACTCGACTCATATGACTGGGATTTCCATGAAAAAGATTGTGGGCCGAAAATGGGAGATCGCTGTACAATTCTCTTCTGTTTCCTATTTATATTTATATTTTACCTCCTAAATTTAGCATTATGGACAGGGAAAGACCTAATCTAAAATCTGCACAAAAATATTTTGCCTTCAAATTCATACCGTGATCGTAGCATGCATGGACTCGACTCATATGACTGGGATTTCCATGAAAAAGATTGTGGGCCGAAAATAGGTGATCACTGTATATTTCTCTTCTGTTTCCTATTTATATTTATATTTTACCTCTTCAATTTAGCATTATGGACAGGGAATGACCTAATCTAAGATCTGCACAAAATATTTTGCCTCCAAATTCATACCGTGAATGTAGCATGCTTGGACTCGACTCATATGACTGTGATTTCCATGAAAACATTGTCGGCCGAAAATGGGTAATCACTGTACATTTCTCTTCTGTTTCCTATTTATATTTATATTTTACCTCCTCAATTTAGCATTATGGACAATGAAAGACCTAATCTAAAATCTGCACAAAAATATTTTGCCTTCAAATTCATACCGTGATCGTAGCATGCATGGACTCGACTCATATGACTGGGATTTCCATGAAAATATTGTGGGCCGAAAATGGGTAATCACTGTACATTTCTCTTCTGTTTCCTATTTATATTTATATTTTACCTCCTCAATTTAGCATTATGGACTGGCAAAGACCAAATCTAAGATCTGCACAAAAATATATTGCCTTCAAATTCATACCGTGATCGTAGCATGCATGGACTCGACTCATATAACTGGGATTTCCATGAAAAAGATTGTGGGCCGAAAATAGGTGATCACTGTACATTTCTCTTCTGTTTCCTATTTATATTTATATTTTACCTCCTCAATTTAGCATTATGGACAGCGAAAGACCTAATCTAAGCTCTGCACAAAAATATTTTGCCTTCAAATTCATACCGTGATCGTAGCATGCATGGACTCGACGCATATGACTGGGATTTCCATGAAAAAGATTGTGGGCCGAAAATGGGTGATCACTGAACATTTCTCTTCTGTTTCCTTTTTATATTTCTATTTTACCTCCTCAATTTAACATTATGGACAGGGAAAGACCTAATCTAAAATCTGCAGAAAAATATTTTGCCTTCAAATTCATACCATGATCGTAGCATGCATGGACTCGACTCATATGACTGGGATTTCCATGAAAATATTGTGGGCCGAAAATGGGTGCTCACTGTACATTTCTCTACTGTTTCCTATTTATATTTATATTTTACCTCCTCAATTTAGCATTATGGCCAGGGAAAGACCTAATCTAAGCTCTGCACATAAATATTTTGCCTTCAAATTCATACCGTGATCGTAGCATGCATGGACTCGACTCATATGACTGGGATTTCCATGAAAAAGATTGTGGGCCGAAAATGGGTGATCACTGTACATTTCTCTTCTGTTTCCTTTTTATATTTCTATTTTACCTCCTCAATTTAGCATTATGGACAGGGAAAGACCTAATCTAAAATCTGCACAAAAATATTTTGCCTTCAAATTCATACCGTGATCGTAGCATGCATGGACTCGACTCATATGACTGGGATTTCCATGAAAAAGATTGTGGGCCGAAAATGGGTGATCACTGTACATTTCTCTTCTGTTTCCTATTTATATTTATATTTTACCTCCTCAATTTAGCATTATGGACAGGGAAAGACCTAATCTAAAATCTGCACAAAAATATTTTGCCTTCAAATTCATACCGTGATCGTAGCATGCATGGACTCGACTCATATGACTGGGATTTCCATGAAAAAGATTGTGGGCCGAAAATGGGTGATCACTGTACATTTCTCTTCTGTTTCCTATTTATATTTCTATTTTACCTCCTCAATTTAGCATTATGGACAGGGAAAGACCTAATCTAAGATCTGCACAAAAATATTTTGCCACCAAATTCATACCGTGAACGTAGCATGCATGGAATCGACTCATATGACTGGGATTTCCATGAAAAAGATTGTGGGGCGAAAATGGGTGATCACTGTACATATCTCTTCTGTTTCCTATTTGTATTTATATTTTACCTCCTCAATTTAGCATTATGGACAGGGAAAGACCAAATCTAAGATCTACATAAAAATATTTTGCCTTCAAATTCATACCGTGATCGTAGCATGCATGGACTCGACTCATATGACTGGGATTTCCATGAAAAAGATTGTGGGCCGAAAATGGGTGATCACTGTACATTTCTCTTCTGTTTCCTATTTATATTTTTTTATTTTAACACCTCAATTTAGCATTATGGACAGGGAAAGACCTAATCTAAGATCTGCACAAAAATATTTTGCCACCAAATTCATACCGTGAACGTAGCATGCATGGAATCGACTCATATGACTGGGATTTCCATGAAAAAGATTGTGGGGCGAAAATGGGCGATCACTGTACATATCTCTTCTGTTTCCTATTTGTATTTATATTTTACCTCCTCAATTTAGCATTATGGACAGGGAAAGACCTAATCTAAAATCTGCACAAAAATATTTTGCCTTCAAATTCATACCGTGATCGTAGCATGCATGGACTCGACTCATATGACTGGGATTTCTATGAAAAAAATTGTGGGCTGAAAATGCGTGATCACTGTATATTTCTCTTTTGTTTCCTATTTATATTCATATTTTACCTCCTCAATTTAGCATTATGGACAGGGAAAGACCTAATCTAAGTTCTGCACAAAAATATTTGGCCTTCAAATTCATACCGTGATCGTAGCATGCATGGACTCGACTCATATGACTGGGATTTCCATGAAAAAGATTGTGGGCCGAAAATGGGTGATCACTGTACATTTCTCTTCTGTTTCCTATTTATATTTATATTTTACCTCCTCAATTTAGCATTATGGACTGGCAAAGACCAAATCAAAGATCTGCACAAAAATATTTTGCCTTCAACATCATACCGTGATCGTAGCATGCATGGACTCGACTCATATGACTGGGATTTCTATGAAAAAGATTGTGGGCCGAAAATGCGTGGTCACTGTACAATTCTCTTTTTTTTTCCTATTTATATTTCTATTTTACCTCCTCAATTTAGCATTATGGACAGGGAAAGACCTAATCTAATATCTGAACAAAAATATTTTGCCTTCAAATTCATACCGTGATCGTAGCATGCATTGACTCGACTCATATGACTGGGATTTCCATGAAAAAGATTGTGGGCCGAAAATAGGTGATCACTGTACATTTCTCTTCTGTTTCCTATTTATATTTATATTTTACCTCCTCAATTTAGCATTATGGACAGCGAAAGACCTAATCTAAGATCTGCACAAAAATATTTTGCCTTCAAATTCATACCGTGATCGTAGCATGCATGGACTCGACTCATATTACTGGGATTTCCATGAAAAAGATTGTCGGCCGAAAATCGGTGATCACTGTACATTTCTCTTCTGTTTCCTATTTATATTTCTAATTTACCTCCTAAATTTAGCATTATGGACAGGGAAAGACCTAATCTAAAATCTGCACAAAAATATTTTGCCTTCAAATTCATACCGTGATCGTAGCATGCATGGACTCGACTCACATGACTGGGATTTCCATGAAAAAGATTGTGGGCCGAAAATAGCTGATCACTGTACATTTCTCTTCTGTTTCCTATTTATATTTCTGTTTTACTTCCTCAATTTAGCATTATGGACAGGGAAATACCTAATCTAAGATCTGCAAAAAAAAAAATTGCCTTCAAATTCATACCGTGATCGTAGCATGCATGGACTCGACTAATATGACTGGGATTTCCATGAAAAAGATTGTGGGCAGAAAATGGGTGATCACTGTACATTTTTCTTCTGTTTCTTATTCATATTTCTATTTTAACTCCTCAATTTAGCATTATGGACAGGGAAAGACCTAATCTAAGCTCTGCACAAAAATATTTTGCCTTCAAATTCATACCGTGATCGTAGCATGCATGGACTCGACTCATATGACTGGGATTTCCATAAAAAAGATTGTGGGCAGAAAATGGGGGATCACTGTACATTTTTTTTCTGTCTCTTATTTATATTTCTATTTTACTTCCTCAATTTGGCATTATGGACAGGGAAAGACCTAATCTAAGCTCTGTACAAAAATATTTTGCCTTCAAATTCATACCGTGATCGTAGCATGCATGGACTCGACTCATATGACTGGGATTTCCATGAAAAAGATTGTGGGGCGAAAATGGGTGATCACTGTACATATCTCTTCTGTTTCCTATTTGTATTTATATTTTACCTCCTCAATTTAGCATTATGGACAGGGAAAGACCAAATCAAATATCTACACAAAAATATTTTGCCTTCAAATTCATACCGTGATCGTAGCATGCATGGACTCGACTCATATGACTGGGATTTCCATGAAAAAGATTGTGGGCCGAAAATGGGTGATCACTGTACATTTCTCTTCTGTTTCCTATTTATATTTTTTTATTTTAACACCTCAATTTAGCATTATGGACAGGGAAAGACCTAATCTAAGATCTGCACAAAAATATTTTGCCACCAAATTCATACCGTGAACGTAGCATGCATGGAATCGACTCATATGACTGGGATTTCCATGAAAAAGATTGTGGGGCGAAAATGGGCGATCACTGTACATATCTCTTCTGTTTCCTATTTGTATTTATATTTTACCTCCTCAATTTAGCATTATGGACAGGGAAAGACCTAATCTAAAATCTGCACAAAAATATTTTGCCTTCAAATTCATACCGTGATCGTAGCATGCATGGACTCGACTCATATGACTGGGATTTCTATGAAAAAGATTGTGGGCTGAAAATGCGTGATCACTGTATATTTCTCTTTTGTTTCCTATTTATATTCATATTTTACCTCCTCAATTTAGCATTATGGACAGGGAAAGACCTAATCTAAGTTCTGCACAAAAATATTTGGCCTTCAAATTCATACCGTGATCGTAGCATGCATGGACTCGACTCATATGACTGGGATTTCCATGAAAAAGATTGTGGGCCGAAAATGGGTGATCACTGTACATTTCTCTTCTGTTTCCTATTTATATTTATATTTTACCTCCTCAATTTAGCATTATGGACAGGGAAAGACCTAATCTAATATCTGAACAAAAATATTTTGCCTTCAAATTCATACCGTGATCGTAGCATGCATTGACTCGACTCATATGACTGGGATTTCCATGAAAAAGATTGTGGGCCGAAAATAGGTGATCACTGTACATTTCTCTTCTGTTTCCTATTTATATTTCTATTTTACCTCCTCAATTTAGCATTATGGACAGGGAATGACCTAATCTAAAATCTGCACAAAAATATTTGGACTTCAAATTCATACCGTGATCGTAGCATGCATGGACTCGACTCATATAACTGGGATTTCCATGAAAAAGATTGTGGGCCGAAAATAGGTGATCACTGTACATTTCTCTTCTGTTTCCTATTTATATTTATATTTTACCTCCTCAATTTAGCATTATGGACAGCGAAAGACCTAATCTAAGATCTGCACAAAAATATTTTGCCTTCAAATTCATACCGTGATCGTAGCATGCATGGACTCGACTCATATTACTGGGATTTCCATGAAAAAGATTGTCGGCCGAAAATCGGTGATCACTGTACATTTCTCTTCTGTTTCCTATTTATATTTCTAATTTACCTCCTAAATTTAGCATTATGGACAGGGAAAGACCTAATCTAAAATCTGCACAAAAATATTTTGCCTTCAAATTCATACCGTGATCGTAGCATGCATGGACTCGACTCACATGACTGGGATTTCCATGAAAAAGATTGTGGGCCGAAAATAGCTGATCACTGTACATTTCTCTTCTGTTTCCTATTTATATTTCTGTTTTACTTCCTCAATTTAGCATCATGGACAGGGAAATACCTAATCTAAGATCTGCAAAAAAAAAAATTGCCTTCAAATTCATACCGTGATCGTAGCATGCATGGACTCGACTAATATGACTGGGATTTCCATGAAAAAGATTGTGGGCAGAAAATGGGTGATCACTGTACATTTTTCTTCTGTTTCTTATTCATATTTCTATTTTAACTCCTCAATTTAGCATTATGGACAGGGAAAGACCTAATCTAAGCTCTGCACAAAAATATTTTGCCTTCAAATTCATACCGTGATCATAGCATGCATGGACTCGACTCATATGACTGGGATTTCCATGAAAAAGTTTGTGGGCAGAAAATGGGTGATCACTGTAATTTTCTCTTCTGTTTCCTATTTATATTTATATTTTACTTCATTCATTTAGCATTATGGACAGGGAAAGACCTAATCTAAGTGCTGAAAAAAAATATTTTGCCTTCAAATTCATACCGTGATCGTAGAATGCATGGACTCGACTCATATGTCTGGGATTTCCATGAAAAAGATTGTCGGCAGAAAATGGGTGATCACTGTACATTTCTCTTCTGTTTCCTATTTATATTTCTATTTTACTTCCTTCATTTAGCATTATGGACAGGGAAAGACCTAATCTAAGATCTGCAAAAAAAAAATTGCCTTAAAATTCATACCGTGATCGTAGCATGCATGGATTCGACTCATATGACTGGGATTTCCATGAAAAAGATTGTGGGCAGAAAATGTGGGATCACTGTACATTTTTTTTCTGTTTCTTATTTATATTTATATTTTACTTCCTCAATTTAGCATTATGGACAGGGAAAGACCTAATCTAAGATCTGCAAAAAAATATTTTGCCTTCAAATTCATACCGTGATCGTAGCATGCATGGACTCGACTCATATGACTGGGATTTCCATGAAAAAGATTGTGGGCAGAAAATGTGTGATCACTGTACATTTTTCTTCTGTTTCTTATTTATATTTCTATTTTACTTCCTCAATTTAGCATTATGGACAGGGAAAGACCTAATCTAAGATCTTCAAAAAAATATTTTGCCTTCAAATTCATACCGTGATCATAGAATGTATGGACATGACTCATCTGACTGGGATTTCCGTGAAAAAGATTGTGGGCCGAAAATGGGTGATCACTGTACATATCTATTCTGTTTCCTATTTATATTTCTATTTTACTTCCTCAATTTAGCATTATGGAGAGGGAAAGACCTAATCTAATATCTGCACAAAAATATGTTGCCTTCAAATTCATACCGTGATCGTAGCATGCATGGACTTGACTCATCTGACTGGGATTTCCGTGAAAAATATTGTGGGCCGAAAATGGGTGATCACTGTACATTTCTCTTCTGTTTCCTATTTCTATTTCTATTTTACTTCCTCAATTTAGCATTATAGACAGGGAAAGACCTAATCTAAGATCTTCAAAAAAATATTTTGCCTTCAAATTCATACCGTGATCGTAGCATGCATGGACTTGACTCATCTGACTGGGATTTCCGTGAAAAAGATTGTCGGCCGAAAATTGGTGATCACTGTACATTTCTCTTCTCTTTCCTATTTATATTTCTGTTTTACTTCCTCAATTTAGCATTATGGACAGGGAAATACCTAATCTAAGATCTGCAAAAAAAAAAATTGCCTTCAAATTCATACCGTGATCGTAGCATGCATGGACTCGACTCATATGACTGGGATTTCCATGTAAAAGATTGTGGGCAGAAAATGGGTGATCACTGTACATTTTTCTTCTGTTTCTTATTCATATTTCTATTTTAACTCCTCAATTTAGCATTATGGACAGGGAAAGACCTAATCTAAGCTCTGCACAAAAATATTTTGCCTTCAAATTCATACCGTGATCATAGCATACATGGACTCGACTCATATGACTGGGATTTCCGTAAAAAAGATTGTGGGCCGAAAATGGGTGATCACTGTACATTTCTCTTCTGTTTCATATTTCTATTTCTATTTTACTTTCTCAATTTAGCATTATGGACAGGGAAAGACCTAATCTAAGATCTGCAAAAATATATTTTGCCTTCAAATTCATACCGTGATCGTAGCATGCATGGATTCGACTCTTATGACTGGGATTTCCATGAACAAGATTGTGGGCAGAAAATGGGTGATCACTGTACATTTCTCTTCTGTTTCCTATTTCTATTTCTATTTTACCTCCTCAATTTAGCATTATGGACAGGGAAAGACCTCATCTAAGATCTGCAAATAAATATTTTGCCTTCAAATTCATACTGTGATCGTAGCATGCATGGACTCGACTCATATGACTGGGATTTCCATGAAAAAGATTGTGGGCACAAAATGGGTGATCACTATACATTTCTCTTCAGTTTCCCATTACTATTTCTATTTTACTTCCTCAATTTAGCATTATGGGCAGTGAAAGACCTAATCTAAGATCTGCAAAAAAATATTTTGTCTTCAAATTCATACCATGATCGTAGCATGCATGGACTCGACTCATATGACTGGGATTTCCATGAAAAAGATTGTGGGCACAAAATGGGTGATCACTGTACATTTCTCTTCAGTTTCCCATTACTATTTCTATTTTACTTCCTCAATTTAGCATTATGGGCAGTGAAAGACCTAATCTAAGATCTGCAAAAAAATATTTTGTCTTCAAATTCATACCATGATCGTAGCATGCATGGACTCGACTCATATGACTGGGATTTCCATGAAAAAGTTTGGGGGCACAAAATGGGTGATCACTGTACATTTCTCTTCTGTTTCCCATTACTATTTCTATTTTACTTCCTCAATTTAGCATTATGGGCAGGGAAAGACCTAATCTAATATCTGCAATAAAATATTTTGACTTCAAATTCATACCATGATCGTAGCATGCATGGACTCGACTCATATGACTGGGATTTCCATGAAAAAGATTGTGGGCACAAAATGGGTGATCACTGTACATTTCTCTTCTGTTTCCCATTACTATTTCTATTTTACTTCCTCAATTTAGCATTATGGATAGGGAAAGACCTAATCTAAGATCTGCAAAAAAATATTTGCCTTCAAATTCATACCGTGATCATAGCATGCATGGACTCGACTCATATGACTGGGATTTCCATGAAAAAGATTGTGGGCACAAAATGGGGGATCACTGTATATTTCTCTTCTGTTTCCCATTACTATTTCTATTTTACTTCCTCAATTTAGCATTATGGACAGGGAAAGACCTAATCTAAGATCTGCAAAAAAATATTTTGCCTTCAAATACATACCGTGATCGTAGCATGCATGGATTCGTCTCATATGCCTGGGATTTCCATGAAATAGACTGTGGGCACAAAATGGGTGATCACTGTACATTTCGCTTCTGTTTACTATTTATATTTCTATTTTACCTCCTCAATTTAGCATTATGGACAGGGAAAGACCTAATCTAAAATCTGCACAAAAATATTTTGCCTTCAAATTCATACTGTGATGGTAGAATGCATGGACTCGACTCACATGACTGGGATTTCCATGAAAAAGATTGCGGGCCGAAAATGGGTGATCATTGTACAATTCTCTGTTTCCTATTTATATTTATATTTTACCAACTCAATTTAGCATTATGGACAGAGAAAGACCTAATCTAAAATCTGCACAAAAATATTTTGCCTTCAAATTCATACCGTGATCGTAGCATGCATGGACTCGACTCATATGACTGGGATTTCCATGAAAAAGATTGTGGTCCGAAAATAGGTGATCACTGTATATTTCTCTTCTGTTTCCTATTTATATTTATAATTTACCTCCTCAATTTAGCATTATGGACAGGGAATGACCTAATCTAAGATCTGCACAAAATAATTTGCCTCCAAATTCATACCGTGAATGTAGCATGCATGGACTCGACTCATATGACTGTGATTTCCATGAAAACATTGTCGGCCGAAAATGGGTGGTCACTGTACATTTCTCTTCTGTTTCCTTTTTATATTTATATTTTACCTCCTCAATTCAGCATTATGAACAGGGAAAGACCAAATCTAAGATCTGCACAAAAATATTTTGCCTTCAAATTCATACCGTGATCGTAGCATGCATGGACTCGACTCATATCACTGGGATTTCCATGAAAAACATTGTGGGCCGAAAATGCGTGATGACTGTATATTTCTCTTTTGTTTCCTATTTATATTTCTATTTTACCTCCTCAATTTAGCATTATGGACAGGGAAAGACCTAATCTAAGATCTGCACAAAAATATTTTGCCTTCAAATTCATACCGTGATCGTAGCATGCATGGACTCGACTCATATGACTGGGATTTCCATGAAAAAGATTGTGGGCAGAAAATGGGTGATCACTGTACATTACTCTTCTGTTTCCTATTTATATTTATATTTTACCTCCTCAATTTAGCATTATGGACAGGGAAAACCAAATCTAAGATCTGCACAAAAATATTTTGCCTTCAAATTCATACCGTGATCGTAACATGCATGGACTCGACTCATATGACTGGGATTTCCATGAAAAAGATTGTGTGCCGAAAATGGGTGATCACTGTACATTTCTCTACTGTTTCCTATTTATATTTATATTTTACCTCCTCAATTTAGCATTATGGCCAGGGAAAGACCTAATCTAAGCTCTACACAAAAATATTATGCCTTCAAATTCATACCGTGATTGTAGCATGCATGGACTCGACGCATATGACTGGGATTTCCATGAAAAAGATTGTGCGCCGAAAATGGGTAATCACTGTACATTTCTCTTCTGTTTCCTATTTATATTTCTATTTTACCTCCTCAATTTAGCATTATGGACAGGGAAAGACATAATCTAAGCTCTGCACAAAAATATTTTGCCTTCAAATTCATACCGTGATTGTAGCATGCATGGACTCGACTCATATGACTGGGATTTCCATGAAAAATATTGTGGGCGGAAATTGGTGATCACTGTACATTTCTCTTCTGTTTCCTATTTATATTTCTATTTTACCTCCTCAGTTTAGCATTATGGACAGGGAATGACCTAATCTAAGATCTGCACAAAAATATTTTGCCTTCAAATTCATACCGTGAACGTAGCATGCATGGACTCGACTCATATGACTGGGATTTCTATGAAAAAGATTGTGGGCCAAAAATGGGTTGTCACTGTACATTTCTCTTCTGTTTCCTATTTATATTCATATTTTACCTCCTCAATTTAGCATTATGGACAGGGAAAGACCAAATCTAATCTCTGCACAAAAATATTTTGCCTTCAAATTCATATCGTGATCGTAGCATGCATGGACTCGACTCATATGACTGGGATTTCCATAAAAAAGATTGTGCGCCGAAAATGGGTGATCACTGTACATTTCTGTTCTGTTTCGTATTCATATTTCTATTTTACCTCCTCAATTTAGCATTATGGACAGGGAAAGACCTAATCTAAGCTCTGCACAAAAATATTATGCCTTCAAATTCATACCGTGATTGTAGCAAGCATGGACTCGACGCATATGACTGGGATTTCCATGAAAAAGATTGTGGGCCGAAAATGGGTGATCACTGTACATTTCTCTTCTGTTTCCTATTTATATTTATTTTTTACCTCCTCAATTTAGCATTATGGATAGGGAAAGACCTAATCTAAGCTCTGCACAAAAATATTTTGCCTTCAAATTCATAACATGATCGTAGCATGCATGGACTCGACTCATATGACTGGGATTTCCATGAAAAAAATTGTGGGCCGAAAATGGGTGATCACTGTACATTTCTCTTCTGTTTCCTATTTATATTTATATTTTACCTCCTCAATTTAGCATTATGGACAGGGAAAGACCTAATCTAAAATCTGCACAAAAATATTTTGCCTCCAAATTCATACCGTGAATGTAGCATGCATGGACTCGACTCATATGACTGTGATTTCCATGAAAAAGATTGTGGGCCGAAAATGGGTGATCACTGTACATTTCTCTTCTGTTTCCTATTTATATTTATATTTTACCTCCTCAATTTAGCATTATGGACAGGGAAAGACCTAATCTAAAATCTGCAAAAAAATATTTTGCCTTCAAATTCATACCGTGATCGTAGCATGCATGGATTCGACTCATATGACTGGAATTTCCATGAAAAAGATTGTGGGCACAAAATGGGTGATCACTGTACATTTCTCTTCTGTTTCCCATTACTATTTCTATTTTACTTCCTCAGTTTAGCATTATGGGCAGTGAAAGACCTAATCTAAGATCTGCAAAAAATTATTTTGCCTTCAAATTCATACAGTGATCGTAGCATGCATGGACTCGACTCATATGACTGGGATTTCCATGAAAAAGATTGTGGGCCGAAAATAAGTGATCACTGTACATTTCTCTTCTGTTTCCTATTTATATTTCTATTTTACCTCCTCAATTTAGCATTATGGACAGGGAAAGACCTAATCTAAAATCTGCACAAAAATATTTTGCCTTCAAATTCATACCGAGATCGTAGCATGCATGGACTCGACTCATATGACTGGGATTTCCATGAAAAAGATTGTGGGCCGAAAATAAGTGATCACTGTATATTTCTCTTCTGTTTCCTATTTATATTTATATTTTACCTCCTCAATTTAGCATTATGGACAGGGAATGACCTAATCTAATATCTGCACAAAATATTTGGCCTCCAAATTCATACCGTGAATGTAGCATGCATGGACTCAAACTCATATGACTGTGATTTCCATGAAAACATTGTCGGCCGAAAATGGGTGGTCACTGTACATTTCTCTTCTGTTTCCTATTTATATTTATATTTTACCTCCTCAATTTAGCATTATGGACAGGGAAAGACCAAATCTAAGATCTGCACAAAAATATTTTGCCTTCAAATTCATACCGTGATCGTAGCATGCATGGACTCGACTCATATCACTGGGATTTCCATGAAAAATATTGTGGGCGGAAAATGGGTGATCACTGTACATTTCTCTTCTGTTTCCTATTTATATTTCTATTTTACCTCCTCAGTTTAGCATTAAGGTTAGGGAATGACCTAATCTAAGAACTGCACAAAAATATTTTGCCTTCAAATTCATACCGTGAACGTAGCATGCATGGACTCGAATCATATGACTGGGATTTCCATGAAAAATATTGTGGGCGGAAAATGGGTGATCACTGTACATTTCTCTTCTGTTTCCTATTTATATTTATATTTTACCTTCTTAGTTTAGCATTATGGACAGGGAATGACCTAATCTAAGATCTGCACAAAAATATTTTGCCTTCAAATTCATACCGTGAACGTAGCATGCATGGACTCGACTCATATGACTGGGATTTCTATGAAAAAGATTGTGGGCCGAAAATGGGTGGTCACTGTACATTTCTCTTCTGTTTCCTATTCATATTTATATTTTACCTCCTCAATTTAGCCTTATGGACAGGGAAAGACCTAATGTAAGATCTGCACAAAAATATTTTGCCTTGAAATTCATACCGTGATCGTAGCATGCATGGACTCGACTCATATGACTGGGATTTCCATGAAAAATATTGTGGGCGGAAAATGGGTGATCACTGTACATTTCTCTTCTGTTTCCTATTTATATTTCTATTTTACCTCCTCAGTTTAGCATTATGGTTAGGGAATGACCTAATCTAAGAACTGCACAAAAATATTTTACCTTCAAATTCATACCGTGAACGTAGCATGCATGGACTCGACTCATATGACTGGGATTTCTATGAAAAAGATTGTGGGCCGAAAATGGGTGGTCACTGTACATTTCTCTTCTGTTTCCTATTTATATTTATATTTTACCTCCTCAATTTAGCATTATGGACAGGGAAAGACCTAATCTAAAATCTGCACACAAATATTTTGCCTCCAAATTCATACCGTGAATGTAGCATGCATGGACTCGACTCATATGACTGTGATTTCCATGAAAAAGATTGTGGGCCGAAAATGGGTGATCACTGTACATTTCTCTTCTGTTTCCTATTTATATTTATATTTTACCTCCTCAATTTAGCATTATGGACAGGGAAAGACCTAATCTAAAATCTGCAAAAAAATATTTTGCCTTCAAATTCATACCGTGATCGTAGCATGCATGGATTCGACTCATATGACTGGAATTTCCATGAAAAAGATTGTGGGCACAAAATGGGTGATCACTGTACATTTCTCTTCTGTTTCCCATTACTATTTCTATTTTACTTCCTCAGTTTAGCATTATGGGCAGTGAAAGACCTAATCTAAGATCTGCAAAAAATTATTTTGCCTTCAAATTCATACAGTGATCGTAGCATGCATGGACTCGACTCATATGACTGGGATTTCCATGAAAAAGATTGTGGGCCGAAAATAAGTGATCACTGTACATTTCTCTTCTGTTTCCTATTTATATTTATATTTTACCTCCTCAATTTAGCATTATGGACAGGGAAAGACCTAATCTAAAATCTGCACAAAAATATTTTGCCTTCAAATTCATACCGAGATAGTAGCATGCATGGACTCGACTCATATGACTGGGATTTCCATGAAAAAGATTGTGGGCCGAAAATAAGTGATCACTGTATATTTCTCTTCTGTTTCCTATTTATATTTATATTTTACCTCCTCAATTTAGCATTATGGACAGGGAATGACCTAATCTAAGATCTGCACAAAATATTTGGCCTCCAAATTCATACCGTGAATGTAGCATGCATGGACTCAAACTCATATGACTGTGATTTCCATGAAAACATTGTCGGCCGAAAATGGGTGATCAATGTACATTTCTCTTCTGTTTCCTATTTATATTTATATTTTACCTCCTCAATTTAGCATTATGGACAGGGAAAGACCAAATCTAAGATCTGCACAAAAATATTTTGCCTTCAAATTCATACCGTGATCGTAGCATGCATGGACTCGACTCATATCACTGGGATTTCCATGAAAAATATTGTGGGCGGAAAATGGGTGATCACTGTACATTTCTCTTCTGTTTCCTATTTATATTTCTATTTTACCTCCTCAGTTTAGCATTAAGGTTAGGGAATGACCTAATCTAAGAACTGCACAAAAATATTTTGCCCTCAAATTCATACCGTGAACGTAGCATGCATGGACTCGAATCATATGACTGGGATTTCCATGAAAAATATTGTGGGCGGAAAATGGGTGATCACTGTACATTTCTCTTCTGTTTCCTATTTATATTTATATTTTACCTTCTTAGTTTAGCATTATGGACAGGGAAAGACCAAATGTAAGATCTGCACAAAAATATTTTGCCTTGAAATTCATACCGTGATCGTAGCATGCATGGACTCGACTCATATGACTGGGATTTCCATGAAAAAGATTGTGGGCCGAAAATGGGTGCTCACTGTACATTTCTCTACTGTTTCCTATTTATATTTATATTTTACCTCCTCAATTTAGCATTATGGCCAGGGAAAGACCTAATCTAAGCTCTGCACAAAAATATTTTGCCTTCAAATTCATATCGTGATCGTTGCATGCATGGACTCGACTCATATGACTGGGATTTCCATAAAAAAGATTGTGCGCCGAAAATGGGTGATCACTGTACATTTCTCTTATGTTTCCTATTTATAATTATATTTTACCTCCTTAATTTAGCATTATAGACAGGGAAAGACCTAATCTAAGATCTGCACAAATATATTTTGCCTTCAAATTCATACCGTGATTGTAGCATGCATGGACTCGACTCATATGACTGGGATTTCCATGAAAAAGATTGTGGGCCAAAAATGGGTGATCACTGTACATTTCTTTTCTGTTTCGTATTCATATTTCTATTTTACCTCCTCAATTTAGCATTATGGAGAGGGAAAGACCTAATCTAAAATCTGCACGAAAATATTATGCCTTCAAATTCATACCGTGATCGTAGCATGCATGGCCTCGACTCATATGACTGGGATTTCCATGAAGAAGATTGTGGGCCGAAAATGGGTGATCACTGTACATTTCTCTTCTGTTTCCTATTTATATTTCTATTTTACCTCCTCAATTTAGCATTATGGCCAGGGAAAGACCGAATCTAAGCTCTGCACAAAAATATTTTGCCTTCAAATTCATACCGTGATCGTAGCATGCATGGACTCGACTCATATGACAGGGATTACCATGAAAAAGATTGTGGGCCGAAAATGGGTGATCACTGTACATTTCTCTTCTGTTTCCTATTTACATTTCTATTTTACCTCCTCAATTTAGCATTATGGACAGGGAAAGACCTAATCTAAAATCTGCACAAAAATATTTTGCAATCAAATTCATACCGTGATCGTAGCATGCATGGACTCGATTCATATGAGTGGGATTTACATGAAAATGATTGTGGGCCGAAAATAGGTGATCACTGTACATTTCTCTTCTGTTTCCTATTTATATTTATATTTTACCTCCTCAAGTTAGCATTATGGACAGGGAAAGACCTAATGTAAAATCTGCACAAAAATATTTTGCCTTCAAATTCATACTGTGATCGTGGAATGCATGGACTCGACTCATATGACTGGGATTTCCATGAAAAAGATAGTGGGCCGAAAATGGGTGATCACTGTACATTTCTCTTCTGTTTCCTATTTATATTTATATTTTACCTCCTCAATTTAGCATTATGGACAGGGAAAGACGTAATCTAAAATCTGCACAAAAATATTTTGCCTTCAAATTCATACCGTGATCGTAGCATGCATGGACTCGACTCATATGACTGGGATTTCCATGAAAAAGATTTTGGGCAGAAAATGGGTGATCACTGTACATTTCTCTTCTGTTTCCTATTTATATTTATATTTTACCTCCTCAATTTAGCATTATGGACAGGGAAAGACCTAATCTGACATCTGCACAAAAATATTTTGCCTTCAAATTCATACCGTGATCGTAGCATGCATGGACTCGACTCATATGACAGGGATTACCATGAAAAAGATTGTGGGCCGAAAATGGGTGATCACTGTACATTTCTCTTCTGTTTCCTATTTACATTTCTATTTTACCTCCTCAATTTAGCATTATGGACAGGGAAAGACCTAATCTAAAATCTGCACAAAAATATTTTGCAATCAAATTCATACCGTGATCGTAGCATGCATGGACTCGATTCATATGAGTGGGATTTACATGAAAATGATTGTGGGCCGAAAATAGGTGATCACTGTACATTTCTCTTCTGTTTCCTATTTATATTTATATTTTACCTCCTCAAGTTAGCATTATGGACAGGGAAAGACCTAATGTAAAATCTGCACAAAAATATTTTGCCTTCAAATTCATACTGTGATCGTGGAATGCATGGACTCGACTCATATGACTGGGATTTCCATGAAAAAGATAGTGGGCCGAAAATGGGTGATCACTGTACATTTCTCTTCTGTTTCCTATTTATATTTATATTTTACCTCCTCAATTTAGCATTATGGACAGGGAAAGACGTAATCTAAAATCTGCACAAAAATATTTTGCCTTCAAATTCATACCGTGATCGTAGCATGCATGGACTCGACTCATATGACTGGGATTTCCATGAAAAAGATTTTGGGCAGAAAATGGGTGATCACTGTACATTTCTCTTCTGTTTCCTATTTATATTTATATTTTACCTCCTCAATTTAGCATTATGGACAGGGAAAGACCTAATCTGACATCTGCACAAAAATATTTTGCCTTCAAATTCATACCGTGCATGCATGGACTCGACTCATATGACTGGGATTTCCATGAAAAAGATTGTGGGCAGAAAATGGGTGACCACTGTACATTTCTCTTCTGTTTCCTATTTATATTTATATTTTACCTCCTCCATTTAGCATTATGGACAGGTAAAGACCTAATCTAAAATCTGCACAAAAATATTTTGCCTTCAAATTCATACCGTGATCGTAGCATGCATGGACTCAACTCATATGACTGGGATTTCCATGAAAAAGATTGTGGGCCGAAAATGGGTGATCACTGTACATTTCTGTTCTTATTCGTATTCATATTTCTATTTTACCTCCTCAATTTAGCATTATGGACAGGGAAAGACCTAATCTAAAATCTGCACAAAAATATTTTGCCTTCAAATTCATACCGTGATCGTAGCATGCATGGACTCGACTCATATGACAGGGATTACCATGAAAAAGATTTTGGGCAGAAAATGGGTGATCACTGTACATTTCTCTTCTGTTTCCTATTTACATTTCTATTTTACCTCCTCAATTTAGCATTATGGACAGGGAAAGACCTAATCTAAAATCTGCACAAAAATATTTTGCAATCAAATTCATACCGTGATCGTAGCATGCATGGACTCGATTCATATGAGTGGGATTTACATGAAAATGATTGTGGGCCGAAAATAGGTGATCACTGTACATTTCTCTTCTGTTTCCTATTTATATTTATATTTTACCTCCTCAAGTTAGCATTATGGACAGGGAAAGACCTAATGTAAAATCTGCACAAAAATATTTTGCCTTCAAATTCATACTGTGATCGTGGAATGCATGGACTCGACTCATATGACTGGGATTTCCATGAAAAAGATAGTGGGCCGAAAATGGGTGATCACTGTACATTTCTCTTCTGTTTCCTATTTATATTTATATTTTACCTCCTCAATTTAGCATTATGGACAGGGAAAGACGTAATCTAAAATCTGCACAAAAATATTTTGCCTTCAAATTCATACCGTGATCGTAGCATGCATGGACTCGACTCATATGACTGGGATTTCCATGAAAAAGATTGTGGGCCGAAAATGGGTGATCACTGTACATTTCTGTTCTTTTTCGTATTCATATTTCTATTTTACCTCCTCAATTTAGCATTATGGACAGGGAAAGACCTAATCTAAAATCTGCTCAAAAATATTATGCCTTCAAATTCATACTGTGATTGTAGCATGCATGGACTCGACTCATATGACTGGGATTTCCATGAAAAAGATTGTGCGCCGAAAATGGGTGATGACTGTACATTTCTGTTCTGTTTCGTATTCATATTTCTATTTTACCTCCTCAAGTTAGCATTATGAACAGGGAAAGACCTAATGTAAAATCTGCACGAAAATATTTTGCTTTCAAATTCATACTGAGATCGTGGCATGCATGGACTCGACTCATATGACTGGGATTTCCATGAAAAAGATAGTGGGCCGAAAATGGGTGATCACTGTACATTTCTCTTCTGTTTCCCTATTTATATTTCTATTTTACCTCCTCAATTTAGCATTATGGACAGGGAAAGACCAAATCTAAGATCTGCACAAAAATATTTTGCCTTCAAATTCATACCGTGATCGTAGCATGCATGGACTCGACTCATATGACTGGGATTTCCATGAAAAGATTGTGGGCCGAAAATGGGTGACCACTGTACATTTCTCTTCTGTTTCCTATTTATATTTATATTTACCTACTTAATTTAGCATTATAGACAGGGAAAGACCTAATCTAATATATGCACAAAAATATTTTGCCTTCAAATTCATACCGTGATCGTAGCATGCATGGACACGACTCATATGACTGGGATTTCCATGAAAAAGATTGTGGGCCGATAATGGGTGATCACTGAACATATCTATTCTGTTTCCTATTTATATTTCTATTTTACCTCCTCAATTTAGCATTATGGACAGGGAAAGACCTAATCTAAGTTCTGCACAAAAATATTTTGCCTTCAAATTCATACCGTGCATGCATGGACTCGACTCATATGACTGGGATTTCCATGAAAAAGATTGTGGGCCGATAATGGGTGATCACTGAACATATCTATTCTGTTTCCTATTTATATTTCTATTTTACCTCCTCAATTTAGCATTATGGACAGGGAAAGACCTAATCTAAAATCTGCACAAAAATATTTTGCCTTCAAATTCATACTGTGATCGTAGCATGCATTGACTCAACTCATATGACTGGGACTTCCATGAAAAAGATTGTGGGCCGAAAATGGGTGATCACTGTACATTTCTCTTCTGTTTCCTATTTATATTTATATTTTACCTCCTCAATTTAGCATTATGGACAAGGAAAGACCTATTCTAAGATCTGCACAAAAATATTTTGCCTTCAAATTCATGCCGGGATCGTAGCATGCATGGACTCTACTCATATGACTGGGATTTCCATGAAAAAGATTGTAGGCCGAAAATGGGTGATCACTGTACATTTCTCTTCTGTTTCCTATTTATATTTATATTTTACCTCCTCAATTTAGCATTATGGACAGGGAAAGACCTAATCTAATATCTGCACAAAAATATTTTGCCTTCAAATTCATACCGTGCATGCATGGACTCGACTCATATGACTGGGATTTCCATGAAAAAGATTGTGGGCCGATAATGGGTGATCACTGAACATATCTATTCTGTTTCCTATTTATATTTCTATTTTACCTCCTCAATTTAGCATTATGGACAGGGAAAGACCTAATCTAAAATCTGCACAAAAATATTTTGCCTTCAAATTCATACCGTGATCGTAGCATGCATGGACACGACTCATATGACTGGGATTTCCATGAAAAAGATTGTGGGCCGAAAATGGGTGATCAGTGTACATTTCTCTTCTGTTTCCTATTTATATTTATATTATACCTCCTCAATTTAGCATTATGGACAGGGAAAGACCTAATCTAAAATCTGCACAAAAATATTTTGCCTTCAAATTCATACCGTGATCGTAGCATGCATGGACACGACTCATATGACTGGGATTTCCATGAAAAAGATTGTGGGCAGAAAATGGGTGATCAGTGTACATTTCTCTTCTGTTTCCTATTTATATTTCTATTTTAGCTCCTCAATTTAGCATTATGGACAGGGAAAGACCTAATCTAAAATCTGCACAAAAATATTTTGCCTTCAAATTCATACCGTGATCGTAGAATGCATTCAGTCGACTCATATGACTGGGATTTCCATGAAAAAGATTGTGGGCCGAAAATAGGTGATCACTGTACATTTCTCTTCTGTTTCCTATTTATATTTCTATTTTACATCCTCAATTTAGCATTATGGACAGCGAATGACCTAATCTAAGATCTGCACAAAAATATTTTACCGTCAAATTCATACCGTGATCGTAGCATGCATGGACTCATATGACTGGGATTTCCATGAAAAAGATTGTGGGCAGAAAATGGGTGATCACTGTACATTTCTCTTCTGTTTCCTATTTATATTTCTATTGTACCTCCTCAATTTAGCATTATGGACAGGGAAAGACCAAATCTAAAATCTGCACAAAAATATTTTGCCTTCAAATTCATACCGTGATCGTAGCATGCATGGACTCGACTCATATGACTGGGATTTCCATGAAAAGATTGTGGGCCGAAAATGGGTGATCACTGTACATTTCTCTTCTGTTTCCTATTTATATTTATATTTTACCTCCTCAATTTAGCATTATAGACAGGGAAAGACCTAATCTAAGATCTGCACAAAAATATTTTGCCTTCAAATTCATACCATGAACGTAGCATGCATGGACACGACTCATATGACTGGGATTTCCATGAAAAAGATTGTGGGCCGATAATGGGTGATCACTGAACATATCTATTCTGTTTCCTATTTATATTTCTATTTTACCTCCTCAATTTAGCATTATGGACAGGGAAAGACCTAATCTAAAATCTGCACAAAAATATTTTGCCTTCAAATTCATACTGTGATCGTAGCATGCATTGACTCGACTCATATGACTGGGACTTCCATGAAAAAGATTGTGGGCCGAAAATGGGTGATCACTGTACATTTCTCTTCTGTTTCCTATTTATATTTATATTTTACCTCCTCAATTTAGCATTATGGACAAGGAAAAACCTATTCTAAGATCTGCACAAAAATATTTTGCCTTCAAATTCATGCCGGGATCGTAGCATGCATGGACTCTACTCATATGACTGGGATTTCCATGAAAAAGATTGTGGGCCGAAAATGGGTGATCACTGTACATTTCTCTTCTGTTTCCTATTTATATTTATATTTTACCTCCTCAATTTAGCATTATGGACAGGGAAAGACCTAATCTAAAATCTGCACAAAAATATTTTGACTTCAAATTCTTACCGTGATCGTAGCATGCATTCACTCGACTCATATGACTGGGATTTCCAAGAAAAAGATTGTGGGCAGAAAATAGGTGATCAGTGTACATTTCTCTTCTGTTTCCTATTTATATTTATATTATACCTCCTTAATTTAGCATTATGGACAGGGAAAGACCTAATCTAAAATCTGCACAAAAATATTTTGCCTTCAAATTCATACCGTGATCGTAGCATGCATGGACACGACTCATATGACTGGGATTTCCATGAAAAAGATTGTGGGCAGAAAATGGGTGATCAGTGTACATTTCTCTTCTGTTTCCTATTTATATTTCTATTTTAGCACCTCAATTTAGCATTATGGACAGGGAAAGAACTAATCTAAAATCTGCACAAAAATATTTTGCCTTCAAATTCATACCGTGATCGTAGAATGCATTCACTCGACTCATATGACTGGGATTTCCATGAAAAAGATTGTGGGCCGAAAATAGGAGATCACTGTACATTTCTCTTCTGTTTCCTATTTATATTTCTATTTTACCTCCTCAATTTAGCATTATGGACAGCGAATGACCTAATCTAAGATCTGCACAAAAATATTTTACCGTCAAATTCATACCGTGATCGTAGCATACATGGACTCATATGACTGGGATTTCCATGAAAAAGATTGTGGGCAGAAAATGGGTGATCACTGTACATTTCTCTTCTGTTTCCTATTTATATTTCTATTTTACCTCCTCAATTTAGCATTATGGACAGGGAAAGACCTAATCTAAAATCTGCACAAAAATATTTTGCCTTCAAATTCATGCCGTGATCGTAGCATGCATGGACTCTACTCATATGACTGGGATTTCCATGAAAAAGATTGCGGGCCGAAAATGGGTGATCACTGTACATTTCTCTTCTGTTTCCTATTTATATTTATATTTTACCTCCTCAATTTAGCATTATGGACAGGGAAAGACCTAATCTAAAATCTGCACAAAAATATTTTGACTTCAAATTCATACCGTGATCGTAGCATGCATTGACTCGACTCATATGACTGGGATTTCCATGAAAAAGATTGTGAGCCGAAAATGGGTGCTCACTGTACATTTCTCTTCTGTTTCCTATTTATATTTATATTTTACCTCCTCAATTTAGCATTATGGACAGGGAAAGACCTAATCTAAAATCTGCACAAAAATATTTTGCCTTCAAATTCATACCGTGATCGTAGAATGCATTCACTCGACTCATATGACTGGGATTTCCATGAAAAAGATTGTGGGCCGAAAATAGGTGATCACTGTACATTTCACTTCTGTTTCCTATTTATATTTCTATTTTACATCCTCAATTTAGCATTATGGACAGCGAATGACCTAATCTAAGATCTGCACAAAAATATTTTACCGTCAAATTCATACCGTGATCGTAGCATGCATGGACTCATATGACTGGGATTTCCATGAAAAAGATTGTGGGCAGAAAATGGGTGATCACTGTACATTTCTCTTCTGTTTCCTATTTATATTTCTATTGTACCTCCTCAATTTAGCATTATGGACAGGGAAAGACCAAATCTAAAATCTGCACAAAAATATTTTGCCTTCAAATTCATACCGTGATCGTAGCATGCATGGACTCGACTCATATGACTGGGATTTCCATGAAAAGATTGTGGGCCGAAAATGGTTGATCACTGTACATTTCTCTTCTGTTTCCTATTTATATTTATATTTTACCTCCTCAATTTAGCATTATAGACAGGGAAAGACCTAATCTAAGATCTGCACAAAAATATTTTGCCTTCAAATTCATACCATGAACGTAGCATGCATGGACTCGACTCATATGACTGGGATTTCCATGAAAAAGATTGTGGGCCGAAAATGGGTGGTCACTGTACATTTCTCTTCTGTTTCCCTAATTATATTTCTATTTTACCTCCTCAATTTAGCATTATGGACAGGGAAAGACCAAATCTAAGATCTGCACAAAAATATTTTGCCTTCAAATTCATACCGTGATCGTAGCATGCATGGACTCGACTCATATGACTGGGATTTCCATGAAAAGATTGTGGGCCGAAAATGGGTGACCACTGTACATTTCTCTTCTGTTTCCTATTTATATTTATATTTACCTACTTAATTTAGCATTATAGACAGGGAAAGACCTAATCTAATATATGCACAAAAATATTTTGCCTTCAAATTCATACCGTGATCGTAGCATGCATGGACACGACTCATATGACTGGGATTTCCATGAAAAAGATTGTGGGCCGATAATGGGTGATCACTGAACATATCTATTCTGTTTCCTATTTATATTTCTATTTTACCTCCTCAATTTAGCATTATGGACAGGGAAAGACCTAATCTAAAATCTGCACAAAAATATTTTGCCTTCAAATTCATACTGTGATCGTAGCATGCATTGACTCGACTCATATGACTGGGACTTCCATGAAAAAGATTGTGGGCCGAAAATGGGTGATCACTGTACATTTCTCTTCTGTTTCCTATTTATATTTATATTTTACCTCCTCAATTTAGCATTATGGACAAGGAAAAACCTATTCTAAGATCTGCACAAACATATTTTGCCTTCAAATTCATGCCGGGATCGTAGCATGCATGGACTCTACTCATATGACTGGGATTTCCATGAAAAAGATTGTGGGCCGAAAATGGGTGATCACTGTACATTTCTCTTCTGTTTCCTATTTATATTTATATTTTACCTCCTCAATTTAGCATTATGGACAGGGAAAGACCTAATCTAAAATCTGCACAAAAATATTTTGACTTCAAATTCTTACCGTGATCGTAGCATGCATTCACTCGACTCATATGACTGGGATTTCCAAGAAAAAGATTGTGGGCAGAAAATAGGTGATCAGTGTACATTTCTCTTCTGTTTCCTATTTATATTTATATTATACCTCCTCAATTTAGCATTATGGACTGGGAAAGACCTAATCTAAAATCTGCACAAAAATATTTTGCCTTCAAATTCATACCGTGATCGTAGCATGCATGGACACGACTCATATGACTGGGATTTCCATGAAAAAGATTGTGGGCAGAAAATGGGTGATCAGTGTACATTTCTCTTCTGTTTCCTATTTATATTTCTATTTTAGCACCTCAATTTAGCATTATGGACAGGGAAAGAACTAATCTAAAATCTGCACAAAAATATTTTGCCTTCAAATTCATACCGTGATCGTAGAATGCATTCACTCGACTCATATGACTGGGATTTCCATGAAAAAGATTGTGGGCCGAAAATAGGAGATCACTGTACATTTCTCTTCTGTTTCCTATTTATATTTCTATTTTACCTCCTCAATTTAGCATTATGGACAGCGAATGACCTAATCTAAGATCTGCACAAAAATATTTTACCGTCAAATTCATACCGTGATCGTAGCATACATGGACTCATATGACTGGGATTTCCATGAAAAAGATTGTGGGCAGAAAATGGGTGATCACTGTACATTTCTCTTCTGTTTCCTATTTATATTTCTATTTTACCTCCTCAATTTAGCATTATGGACAGGGAAAGACCTAATCTAAAATCTGCACAAAAATATTTTGCCTTCAAATTCATGCCGTGATCGTAGCATGCATGGACTCTACTCATATGACTGGGATTTCCATGAAAAAGATTGCGGGCCGAAAATGGGTGATCACTGAACATTTCTCTTCTGTTTCCTATTTATATTTATATTTTACCTCCTCAATTTAGCATTATGGACAGGGAAAGACCTAATCTAAAATCTGCACAAAAATATTTTGACTTCAAATTCATACCGTGATCGTAGCATGCATTGACTCGACTCATATGACTGGGATTTCCATGAAAAAGATTGTGAGCCGAAAATGGGTGCTCACTGTACATTTCTCTTCTGTTTCCTATTTATATTTATATTTTACCTCCTCAATTTAGCATTATGGACAGGGAAAGACCTAATCTAAAATCTGCACAAAAATATTTTGCCTTCAAATTCATACCGTGATCGTAGAATGCATTCACTCGACTCATATGACTGGGATTTCCATGAAAAAGATTGTGGGCCGAAAATAGGTGATCACTGTACATTTCTCTTCTGTTTCCTATTTATATTTCTATTTTACCTCCTCAATTTAGCATTATGGACAGCGAATGACCTAATCTAAGATCTGCACAAAAATATTTTACCGTCAAATTCATACCGTGATCGTAGCATGCATGGACTCATATGACTGGGATTTCCATGAAAAAGATTGTGGGCAGAAAATGGGTGATCACTGTACATTTCTCTTCTGTTTCCTATTTATATTTCTATTTTACCTCCTCAATTTAGCATTATGGACAGGGAAAGACCTAATCTAAAATCTGCACAAAAATATTTTGCCTTCAAATTCATGCCGTGATCGTAGCATGCATGGACTCTACTCATATGACTGGGATTTCCATGAAAAAGATTGCGGGCCGAAAATGGGTAATCACTGTACATTTCTCTTCTGCTTCCTATTTATATTTATATTTTACCTCCTCAATTTAGCATTATGGACAGGGAAAGACCTAATCTAAAATCTGCACAAAAATATTTTGACTTCAAATTCATACCGTGATCGTAGCATGCATGGACTCATATGACTGGGATTTCCATGAAAAAGATTGTGGGCCGAAAATGGGTGATACTGTACATTTCTCTTCTGTTTCCTATTTATATTTATATTTTACCTCCTCAATTTAGCATTATGGACAGTGAAAGACCTAATCTAAGATCTGCACAAAAATATTTTGCTTTCAAATTCATACCGTGATCGTAGCATGCATGGACTCGAGTCATATGACTGGGATTTCCATGAAAAAGATTGTAGGGCGAAAATGGGTGATCACTGTACATTTCTCTTCTGTTTCCTATTTATATTTATATTTTACCTCCTCATTTTAGCATTATGGACAGGGAAAGATATTATCTAAGCTCTGCACAAATATTTTGCCTTCAAATTCATACCGTGATCGTAGCATGCATGCACTCAACTCATATGACTGGGATTTCCATGAAAAAGATTGTGGGCCGAAAATGGGTGATCACTGTACATTTCTCTTCAGTTTCCTATTTATATTTATATTTTACCTCCTAAATTTAGCATTATGGACAGGGAAAGAACTAATCTAAAATCTGCACAAAAATATTTTGCCTTCAAATTCATACCGTGATCGTAGCATGCATGGAATCGACTCATATGAATGGGATTTCCATGAAAAAGATTGTGGGCCAAAAATGGGTGATCACTGTACATTTCTCTTCTGTTTCCTATTTATATTTCTATTTTACCTCCTCAATTTAGCATTAAGGCCAGGGAAAGACCTAATCTAAGCTCTGCACAAAAATATTTTGCCTTCAAATTCATACTGTGATCGTAGCATGCATTGACTCGACTCATATGACTGGGATTTCCATGAAAAAGATTGTGGGCCGAAAATGGGTGATAACTGTACATTTCTCTTCTGTTTCCTATTTATATTTCTATTTTACCTCCTCAATTTAGCATTATGGCCAGGGAAAGACCGAATCTAAGCTCTGCACAAAAATATTTTGCCTTCAAATTCATACGGTGATCGTTGCATGCATGGACTCGACTCATATGACTGGCATTTCCATGAAAATATTGTGGGCCGAAAATGGGTGATCATTGTACATTTCTCTTCTGTTTCCTATTTATATTTATATTTTACTTTCTCAATTTAGCATTATGGACAGGGAAAGACCTAATCTAAGGTCTGCACAAAAATATTTAGCCTTCAAATTCATACCGTGATCGTAGCATGAATGGACTCGACTCATATGACTGGGATTTCCATGAAAAAGATTGTGGGCCGAAAATGGGTGATCACTGTACATTTCTCTTCTGTTTCCTATTTATATTTCTATTTTACCTCCTCAATTTAGCATTATGGCCAGGGAAAGACCTAATCTAAGCTCAGCACAAAAATATTTTGCCTTCAAATTCATACCGTGATCGTAGCATGCATGGACTCGACTCATATGACTGGGATTTCCATGAAAAAGATTGTTGGCCGAAAATGGGTGATCACTGTACATTTCTCTTCTGTTTCCTATTTATATTTATATTTTACCTCCTCAATTTAGCATTATCGCCAGTGAAAGACCTAATCTACGCTCTGCAGAAAAATATTTTGCCCTGAAATTCATACCGTGATCGTAGCATGCATGGACTCGACTCATATGCCTGGGATTTCCATGAAAAACTTTGCGGGCCGAAAACGGGTGATCACTGTACATTTCTCTTCTGTTTCCTATTTATATTTATATTTAACTCCTCAATTTAGCATTATGGACAGGGAAAGACCTAATCTAAAATATGCACAAAAATATTTTGCCTTCAAATTCATACCGTGATCGTAGCATGCAGGGACTCGACTCATATGACTGGGATTTCCATGAAAAAGATTGTGGCCTGAAAATGGGTGATCACTGTACATTTCTCTTCTGTTTCCTATTTATATTTCTATTTTACCTCCTGAATTTAGCATTATGGACAGGGAAAGACCTAATCTAAGATCTGCACAAAAATATTTTGCCTTCAAATTCATACCGTGATCGTAGCATGCATGGACTCGACTCATATGACTGGGATTTCCATGAAAAAGTTTGTGGGCCGAAAATGGGTGATCACTGTACATTTCTCTTCTTTTTTCTATTTATATTTCTATTTTACCTCCTCAATTTAGCATTAAGGTCAGGGAAAGTTCTAATCTAAAATCTTAACAAAAATATTTTGCTTTCAAATTCATACCGTTATCGTAGCATGCATGGACTCGAGTCATATGACTGGGATTTCCATGAAAAAGATTGTAGGGCGAAAATGGGTGATCACTGTACATTTCTCTTCTGTTTCCTATTTATATTTATATTTTACCTCCTCATTTTAGCATTATGGACAGGGAAAGATATTATCTAAGCTCTGCACACAAATATTTTGCCTTCAAATTCATACCGTGATCGTAGCATGCATGCACTCAACTCATATGACTGGGATTTCCATGAAAAAGATTGTGGGCCGAAAATGGGTGATCACTGTACATTTCTCTTCTGTTTCCTATTTATATTTATATTTTACCTCCTCAATTTAGCATTATGGACAGTGAAAGCCCTAATCTAAGATCTGCACAAAAATATTTTGCTTTCAAATTCATACCGTGTTCGTAGCATGCATGGACTCATATGACTGGGATTTCCAAGAAAAAGATTGTGGGCAGAAAATGGGTGATCACTGTACATTTCTCTTCTGTTTCCTCTTTATATTTCTATTTTACCTCCTCAATTTAGCATTATGGAGAGGGAATGACCTAATCTAAGATCTGCACAAAAATATTTAGCCTTCAAATTCATACCGTGATCGTAGGATGATTGGACTCGACTCATATGACTGTGATTTCCATGAAAAAGATTGTGGGCCGAAAATGGGTGATCACTGTACATTTCTCTTCTCTTTCCTATTTATATTTCTATTTTACCTCCTCAATTTAGCATTATGGACAGTGAAAGACCTAATCAAAGATCTGCACAAAAATATTTTCCTTTCAAATTCATACCGTGATCGTAGCATGCATGGACTCGACTCATATGACTGGGATTTCCATGAAAAAGATTGTGGGCCTAAAATGGGTGATCACTGTACATTTCTCTTCTTTTCTCTATTTATATTTCTATTTTACCTCCTCAATTTAGCATTAAGGACAGGGAAAGTTCTAATCTAAAATCTTCACAAAAATATTTTGCTTTCAAATTCATACCGTGATCGTAGCATGCATGGACTCGAGTGATATGACTGGGATTTCCATGAAAAAGATTGTAGGGCGAAAATGGGTGATCACTATACATTTCTCTTCTGTTTCCTATTTATATTTATATTTTACCTCCTATATTTAGCATTATGGACAGGGAAAGAACTAATCTAAAATCTGCACAAAAATATTTTGCCTTCAAATTCATACCGTGATTGTAGCATGCATGGAATCGACTCATATGACAGGGATTTCAATGAAAAAGATTGTTGGCCGAAAATGGGTGATCACTGTACATTTCTCTTCTGTATTCTATTCATATTTATATTTTACCTCCTCAGTTCAGCATTATGGCCAGGAAAGACCTAATCTAAGCTCTGCACGAAAATATTTTGCCTTCAAATTCATACTGTGAACGTAGCATGCATTTACTCGACTCATATGACTGGGATTTCCATGAAAAAGATTGTGGGCCGAAAATGGGTGATCACTGTACATTTCTCTTCTGTTTCCTCTTTATATTTCTATTTTACCTCCTCAATTTAGCATTATGTAGAGGGAATGACCTAATCTAAGATCTGCACAAAAATATTTAGCCTTCAAATTCATACCGTGACCGTAGGATGATTGGACTCGACTCATATGACTGGGATTTCCAAGAAAAAGATTGTGGGCCGAAAATGGGTGATCACTGTACATTTCTCTTCTGTTTCCTATTTATATTTATATTTTACCTCCTCAATTTAGCATTATGGACAGTGAAAGACCTAATCTAAGATCTGCACAAAAATATTTTGCTTTCATATTCATACCGTGATCGTAGCATGCATGGACTCATATGACTGGGATTTCCATGAAAAAGATTGTGGGCCGAAAATGGGTGATACTGTACATTTCTCTTCTGTTTCCTATTTATATTTATATTTTACCTCCTCAATTTAGCATTATGGACAGTGAAAGACCTAATCTAAGATCTGCACAAAAATATTTTGCTTTCAAATTCATACCGTGATCGTAGCATGCATGGACTCGAGTCATATGACTGGGATTTCCATGAAAAAGATTGTAGGGCGAAAATGGGTGATCACTGTACATTTCTCTTCTGTTTCCTATTTATATTTATATTTTACCTCCTCATTTTAGCATTATGGACAGGGAAAGATATTATCTAAGCTCTGCACACAAATATTTTGCCTTCAAATTCATACCGTGATCGTAGCATGCATGCACTCAACTCATATGACTGGGATTTCCATGAAAAAGATTGTGGGCCGAAAATGGGTGATCACTGTACATTTCTCTTCAGTTTCCTATTTATATTTATATTTTACCTCCTAAATTTAGCATTATGGACAGGGAAAGAACTAATCTAAAATCTGCACAAAAATATTTTGCCTTCAAATTCATACCGTGATCGTAGCATGCATGGAATCGACTCATATGAATGGGATTTCCATGAAAAAGATTGTGGGCCAAAAATGGGTGATCACTGTACATTTCTCTTCTGTTTCCTATTTATATTTCTATTTTACCTCCTCAATTTAGCATTAAGGCCAGGGAAAGACCTAATCTAAGCTCTGCACAAAAATATTTTGCCTTCAAATTCATACTGTGATCGTAGCATGCATTGACTCGACTCATATGACTGGGATTTCCATGAAAAAGATTGTGGGCCGAAAATGGGTGATAACTGTACATTTCTCTTCTGTTTCCTATTTATATTTCTATTTTACCTCCTCAATTTAGCATTATGGCCAGGGAAAGACCGAATCTAAGCTCTGCACAAAAATATTTTGCCTTCAAATTCATACGGTGATCGTTGCATGCATGGACTCGACTCATATGACTGGCATTTCCATGAAAATATTGTGGGCCGAAAATGGGTGATCATTGTACATTTCTCTTCTGTTTCCTATTTATATTTCTATTTTACTTTCTCAATTTAGCATTATGGACAGGGAAAGACCTAATCTAAGGTCTGCACAAAAATATTTAGCCTTCAAATTCATACCGTGATCGTAGCATGAATGGACTCGACTCATATGACTGGGATTTCCATGAAAAAGATTGTGGGCCGAAAATGGGTGATCACTGTACATTTCTCTTCTGTTTCCTATTTATATTTATATTTTACCTCCTCAATTTAGCATTATGGCCAGGGAAAGACCTAATCTAAGCTCAGCACAAAAATATTTTGCCTTCAAATTCATACCGTGATCGTAGCATGCATGGACTCGACTCATATGACTGGGATTTCCATGAAAAAGATTGTTGGCCGAAAATGGGTGATCACTGTACATTTCTCTTCTGTTTCCTATTTATATTTATATTTTACCTCCTCAATTTAGCATTATCGCCAGTGAAAGACCTAATCTACGCTCTGCAGAAAAATATTTTGCCCTGAAATTCATACCGTGATCGTAGCATGCATGGACTCGACTCATATGCCTGGGATTTCCATGAAAAACTTTGCGGGCCGAAAACGGGTGATCACTGTACATTTCTCTTCTGTTTCCTATTTATATTTATATTTAACTCCTCAATTTAGCATTATGGACAGGGAAAGACCTAATCTAAAATATGCACAAAAATATTTTGCCTTCAAATTCATACCGTGATCGTAGCATGCAGGGACTCGACTCATATGACTGGGATTTCCATGAAAAAGATTGTGGCCTGAAAATGGGTGATCACTGTACATTTCTCTTCTGTTTCCTATTTATATTTCTATTTTACCTCCTGAATTTAGCATTATGGACAGGGAAAGACCTAATCTAAGATCTGCACAAAAATATTTTGCCTTCAAATTCATACCGTGATCGTAGCATGCATGGACTCGACTCATATGACTGGGATTTCCATGAAAAAGATTGTGGGCCGAAAATGGGTGATCACTGTACATTTCTCTTCTGTTTCCTATTTATATTTCTATTGTACCTCCTCAATTTAGCATTATGGACAGGGAAAGACCTCATCTAAAATCTGCACAAAAATATTTTGCCTTCAAATTCATACCGTGACCGTAGCATGCATGGACTCGACTCATATGACTGGGATTTCCAGGAAAAAGATTGTGGGCCGAAAATGGGTGATCACTGTACATTTCTCGTCTGTTTCCTATTTATATTTCTATTTTACCTCCTCAATTTAGCATTATGGACAGGGAAAGACCTAATCTGACATCTGCACAAAAATATTTTGCCTTCAAATTCATACCGTGATCGTAGCATGCATGGACTCGACTCATATGACTGGGATTTCCATGAAAAAGATTGTTGGCCGAAAATGGGTGATCACTGTACATTTCTCTTCTGTTTCCTATTTATATTTATATTTTACCTCCTCAATTTAGCATTATCGCCAGTGAAAGACCTAATCTACGCTCTGCAGAAAAATATTTTGCCCTGAAATTCATACCGTGATCGTAGCATGCATGGATTCGACTCATATGACTGGGATTTCCATGAAAAAGATTGTGGGCCGAAAATGGGTGATCACTGTACATTTCTCTTCTGTTTCCTATTTATATTTCTATTTTACCTCCTCAATTTAGCATTATGGACTGGGAAAGACCTAATCGAAGCTCTGCACAAAAATATTTTGCCTTCAAATTCATACCGTGATCGTAGCATGCATGGACTCGACTCATATGACTGGGATTTCCATGAAAAAGATTGTGGGCCGAAAATGGGTGATCACTGTACATTTCTCTTCTGTTTCCTATTTATATTTCTATTATGCCTCCTCAATTTAGCATTATGGCCAGGGAAAGACCTAATCTAAGATCTGCACAAAAATATTTTGCCTTCAAATTCATACCGTGATCGTAGCATGCATGGACTCGACTCATATGACTGGGATTTCCATGAAAAAGATTGTGGGCAGAAAATGGGTGATCACTGTATATTTCTCTTCTGTTTCCTATTTATATTTCTATTTTACCTCCTGAATTTAGCATTATGGACAGGGAAAGACCTAATCTAAGATCTGCACAAAAATATTTTGCCTTCAAATTCATACCGTGATCGTAGCATGCATGGACTCGACTCATATGACTGGGATTTCCATGAAAAAGTTTGTGGGCCGAAAATGGGTGATCACTGTACATTTCTCTTCTTTTTTCTATTTATATTTCTATTTTACCTCCTCAATTTAGCATTAAGGTCAGGGAAAGTTCTAATCTAAAATCTTAACAAAAATATTTTGCTTTCAAATTCATACCGTTATCGTAGCATGCATGGACTCGAGTCATATGACTGGGATTTCCATGAAAAAGATTGTAGGGCGAAAATGGGTGATCACTGTACATTTCTCTTCTGTTTCCTATTTATATTTATATTTTACCTCCTCATTTTAGCATTATGGACAGGGAAAGATATTATCTAAGCTCTGCACACAAATATTTTGCCTTCAAATTCATACCGTGATCGTAGCATGCATGCACTCAACTCATATGACTGGGATTTCCATGAAAAAGATTGTGGGCCGAAAATGGGTGATCACTGTACATTTCTCTTCTGTTTCCTATTTATATTTATATTTTACCTCCTCAATTTAGCATTATGGACAGTGAAAGCCCTAATCTAAGATCTGCACAAAAATATTTTGCTTTCAAATTCATACCGTGTTCGTAGCATGCATGGACTCATATGACTGGGATTTCCAAGAAAAAGATTGTGGGCAGAAAATGGGTGATCACTGTACATTTCTCTTCTGTTTCCTCTTTATATTTCTATTTTACCTCCTCAATTTAGCATTATGGAGAGGGAATGACCTAATCTAAGATCTGCACAAAAATATTTAGCCTTCAAATTCATACCGTGATCGTAGGATGATTGGACTCGACTCATATGACTGTGATTTCCATGAAAAAGATTGTGGGCCGAAAATGGGTGATCACTGTACATTTCTCTTCTCTTTCCTATTTATATTTCTATTTTACCTCCTCAATTTAGCATTATGGACAGTGAAAGACCTAATCAAAGATCTGCACAAAAATATTTTCCTTTCAAATTCATACCGTGATCGTAGCATGCATGGACTCGACTCATATGACTGGGATTTCCATGAAAAAGATTGTGGGCCTAAAATGGGTGATCACTGTACATTTCTCTTCTTTTCTCTATTTATATTTCTATTTTACCTCCTCAATTTAGCATTAAGGACAGGGAAAGTTCTAATCTAAAATCTTCACAAAAATATTTTGCTTTCAAATTCATACCGTGATCGTAGCATGCATGGACTCGAGTGATATGACTGGGATTTCCATGAAAAAGATTGTAGGGCGAAAATGGGTGATCACTATACATTTCTCTTCTGTTTCCTATTTATATTTATATTTTACCTCCTAAATTTAGCATTATGGACAGGGAAAGAACTAATCTAAAATCTGCACAAAAATATTTTGCCTTCAAATTCATACCGTGATTGTAGCATGCATGGAATCGACTCATATGACAGGGATTTCAATGAAAAAGATTGTTGGCCGAAAATGGGTGATCACTGTACATTTCTCTTCTGTATTCTATTCATATTTATATTTTACCTCCTCAGTTCAGCATTATGGCCAGGAAAGACCTAATCTAAGCTCTGCACGAAAATATTTTGCCTTCAAATTCATACTGTGAACGTAGCATGCATTTACTCGACTCATATGACTGGGATTTCCATGAAAAAGATTGTGGGCCGAAAATGGGTGATCACTGTACATTTCTCTTCTGTTTCCTCTTTATATTTCTATTTTACCTCCTCAATTTAGCATTATGTAGAGGGAATGACCTAATCTAAGATCTGCACAAAAATATTTAGCCTTCAAATTCATACCGTGACCGTAGGATGATTGGACTCGACTCATATGACTGGGATTTCCAAGAAAAAGATTGTGGGCCGAAAATGGGTGATCACTGTACATTTCTCTTCTGTTTCCTATTTATATTTATATTTTACCTCCTCAATTTAGCATTATGGACAGTGAAAGACCTAATCTAAGATCTGCACAAAAATATTTTGCTTTCATATTCATACCGTGATCGTAGCATGCATGGACTCATATGACTGGGATTTCCATGAAAAAGATTGTGGGCCGAAAATGGGTGATACTGTACATTTCTCTTCTGTTTCCTATTTATATTTATATTTTACCTCCTCAATTTAGCATTATGGACAGTGAAAGACCTAATCTAAGATCTGCACAAAAATATTTTGCTTTCAAATTCATACCGTGATCGTAGCATGCATGGACTCGAGTCATATGACTGGGATTTCCATGAAAAAGATTGTAGGGCGAAAATGGGTGATCACTGTACATTTCTCTTCTGTTTCCTATTTATATTTATATTTTACCTCCTCATTTTAGCATTATGGACAGGGAAAGATATTATCTAAGCTCTGCACACAAATATTTTGCCTTCAAATTCATACCGTGATCGTAGCATGCATGCACTCAACTCATATGACTGGGATTTCCATGAAAAAGATTGTGGGCCGAAAATGGGTGATCACTGTACATTTCTCTTCAGTTTCCTATTTATATTTATATTTTACCTCCTAAATTTAGCATTATGGACAGGGAAAGAACTAATCTAAAATCTGCACAAAAATATTTTGCCTTCAAATTCATACCGTGATCGTAGCATGCATGGAATCGACTCATATGAATGGGATTTCCATGAAAAAGATTGTGGGCCAAAAATGGGTGATCACTGTACATTTCTCTTCTGTTTCCTATTTATATTTCTATTTTACCTCCTCAATTTAGCATTAAGGCCAGGGAAAGACCTAATCTAAGCTCTGCACAAAAATATTTTGCCTTCAAATTCATACTGTGATCGTAGCATGCATTGACTCGACTCATATGACTGGGATTTCCATGAAAAAGATTGTGGGCCGAAAATGGGTGATAACTGTACATTTCTCTTCTGTTTCCTATTTATATTTCTATTTTACCTCCTCAATTTAGCATTATGGCCAGGGAAAGACCGAATCTAAGCTCTGCATAAAAATATTTTGCCTTCAAATTCATACGGTGATCGTTGCATGCATGGACTCGACTCATATGACTGGGATTTCCATGAAAAAGATTGTTGGCCGAAAATGGGTGATCACTGTACATTTCTCTTCTGTTTCCTATTTATATTTATATTTTACCTCCTCAATTTAGCATTATCGCCAGTGAAAGACCTAATCTACGCTCTGCAGAAAAATATTTTGCCCTGAAATTCATACCGTGATCGTAGCATGCATGGACTCGACTCATATGCCTGGGATTTCCATGAAAAACTTTGCGGGCCGAAAACGGGTGATCACTGTACATTTCTCTTCTGTTTCCTATTTATATTTATATTTAACTCCTCAATTTAGCATTATGGACAGGGAAAGACCTAATCTAAAATATGCACAAAAATATTTTGCCTTCAAATTCATACCGTGATCGTAGCATGCAGGGACTCGACTCATATGACTGGGATTTCCATGAAAAAGATTGTGGCCTGAAAATGGGTGATCACTGTACATTTCTCTTCTGTTTCCTATTTATATTTCTATTTTACCTCCTGAATTTAGCATTATGGACAGGGAAAGACCTAATCTAAGATCTGCACAAAAATATTTTGCCTTCAAATTCATACCGTGATCGTAGCATGCATGGACTCGACTCATATGACTGGGATTTCCATGAAAAAGATTGTGGGCCGAAAATGGGTGATCACTGTACATTTCTCTTCTGTTTCCTATTTATATTTATATTGTACCTCCTCAATTTAGCATTATGGACAGGGAAAGACCTCATCTAAAATCTGCACAAAAATATTTTGCCTTCAAATTCATACCGTGACCGTAGCATGCATGGACTCGACTCATATGACTGGGATTTCCAGGAAAAAGATTGTGGGCCGAAAATGGGTGATCACTGTACATTTCTCTTCTGTTTCCTATTTATATTTCTATTTTACCTCCTCAATTTAGCATTATGGACAGGGAAAGACCTAATCTGACATCTGCACAAAAATATTTTGCCTTCAAATTCATACCGTGATCGTAGCATGCATGGACTCGACTCATATGACTGGGATTTCCATGAAAAAGATTGTTGGCCGAAAATGGGTGATCACTGTACATTTCTCTTCTGTTTCCTATTTATATTTCTATTTTACCTCCTCAATTTAGCATTATCGCCAGTGAAAGACCTAATCTACGCTCTGCAGAAAAATATTTTGCCCTGAAATTCATACCGTGATCGTAGCATGCATGGATTCGACTCATATGACTGGGATTTCCATGAAAAAGATTGTGGGCCGAAAATGGGTGATCACTGTACATTTCTCTTCTGTTTCCTATTTATATTTCTATTTTACCTCCTCAATTTAGCATTATGGACTGGGAAAGACCTAATCGAAGCTCTGCACAAAAATATTTTGCCTTCAAATTCATACCGTGATCGTAGCATGCATGGACTCGACTCATATGACTGGGATTTCCATGAAAAAGATTGTGGGCCGAAAATGGGTGATCACTGTACATTTCTCTTCTGTTTCCTATTTATATTTCTATTATACCTCCTCAATTTAGCATTATGGCCAGGGAAAGACCTAATCTAAGATCTGCACAAAAATATTTTGCCTTCAAATTCATACCGTGATCGTAGCATGCATGGACTCGACTCATATGACTGGGATTTCCATGAAAAAGATTGTGGGCAGAAAATGGGTGATCACTGTATATTTCTCTTCTGTTTCCTATTTATATTTCTATTTTACCTCCTCAATTTAGCATTATGGCCAGGGAAAGACCTAATCTAAGATCTGCACAAAAATATTTTGCCTTCAAATTCATACCGTGATCGTAGCATGCATGGACACGACTCATATGACTGGGATTTCCATGAAAAAGATTGTGGGCCGAAAATGGGTGATCACTGTACATTTCTCTTCTGTTTCCTATTTATATTTCTATTTTACCTCCTCAATTTAGCATTATGGCCAGGGAAAGACCTAATCTAAGATCTGCACAAAAATATTTTGCCTTCAAATTCATTCCGTGATCGTAGCATGCATGGACTCGACTCATATGACTGGGATTTCCATGAAAAAGATTGTGGGCCGTAAATGGGTGATCACTGTACATTTCTCTTCTGTTTCCTATTTATATTTCTATTGTACCTCCTCAATTTAGCATTATGGACAGGGAAAGACCTAATCTAAAATCTGCACAAAAATATTTTGCCTTCAAATTCATACCGTGATCGTAGCATGCATGGACTCGACTCATATGACTGGGATTTCCATGAAAAAGATTGTGGGCCGAAAATGGGTGATCACTGTACATTTCTCTTCTGTTTCCTATTTATATTTCTATTGTACCTCCTCAATTTAGCATTATGGACAGGGAAAGACCTAATCTAAAATCTGCACAAAAATATTTTGCCTTCAAATTCATACCGTGATCGTAGCATGCATGGACTCGACTCATATGACTGGGATTTCCATGAAAAAGATTGTGGGCCGAAAATGGGTGATCACTGTACATTTCTCTTCTGTTTCCTATTTATATTTCTATTGTACCTCCTCAATTTAGCATTATGGACAGGGAAAGACCTAATCTAAAATCTGCACAAAAATATTTTGCCTTCAAATTCATACCGTGATCGTAGCATGCATGGACTCGACTCATATGACTGGGATTTCCATGAAAAAGATTGTGGGCCGAAAATGGGTGATCACTGTACATTTCTCTTCTGTTTCCTATTTATATTTCTATTGTACCTCCTCAATTTAGCATTATGGACAGGGAAAGACCTAATCTAAAATCTGCACAAAAATATTTTGCCTTCAAATTCATACCGTGATCGTAGCATGCATGGACTCGACTCATATGACTGGGATTTCCATGAAAAAGATTGTGGGCCGAAAATGGGTGATCACTGTACATTTCTCTTCTGTTTCCTATTTATATTTCTATTGTACCTCCTCAATTTAGCATTATGGACCAGGAAAGACCTAATCTAAGCTCTGCAAAGAAATATTTTACCTTCAAATTCATACCGTGATCGTAGCATGCATGGACTCGACTCATATGACTGGGATTTCCATGAAAAAGATTGTTGGCCGAAAATGGGTGATCACTGTACATTTCTCTTCTGTTTCCTATTTATATTTCTATTTTACCTCCTCAATTTAGCATTATCGCCAGTGAAAGACCTAATCTACGCTCTGCAGAAAAATATTTTGCCCTGAAATTCATACCGTGATCGTAGCATGCATGGACTCGACTCATATGCCTGGGATTTCCATGAAAAACTTTGTGGGCCGAAAACGGGTGATCACTGTACATTTCTCTTCTGTTTCCTATTTTATATTTCTATTGTACCTCCTCAATTTAGCATTATGGACAGGGAAAGACCTAATCTAAAATCTGCACAAAAATATTTTGCCTTCAAATTCATACCGTGATCGTAGCATGCATGGACTTGACTCATATGACTGGGATTTCCATGAAAAAGATTGTGGCCCGAAAATGGGTGATCACTGTACATTTCTCTTCTGTTTACTATTTATATTTCTATTTTAACTCCTCAATTTAGCATTATGGCCAGGGAAAGACCTAATCTAAGGTCTGCTCTAAAATATTTTGCCTTCAAATTCATACCGTGATCGTAGCATGCATGGACTCGACTCATATGACTGGGATTTCCATGAAAAAGATTGTGGGCCGAAAATGGGTGATCACTGTACATTTCTCTTCTGTTTCCTATTTATATTTCTATTTTACCTCCTCAATTAATCATTATTGACAATGAAAGACCTAATCTAAGATCTGCACAAAAATATTTTGCCTTCAAATTCATACCGTGATCGTAGGATGCATGGACTCGACTCATATGAGTGGGATTTCCATGAAAAAGATACTGGGCCGAAAATGGGTGATCACTGTACATTTCTTTTCTGTTTCCTATTTATATTTATATTTTACCTCCTCAATTTAGCATTATGGACAGTGAAAGACCTAATCTAAGATCTGCACAAAAATATTTTGCCTTCAAATTCATACCGTGATCGTAGGATGCATGGACTCGACTCATATGACTTGGATTTCAATGAAATAGATTGTGGGCCGAAAATGGGTGATCACTGTACATTTCTCTTCTGTTTCCTATTTATATTTCTATTTTACCTCCTCAATTTAGTATTATGGCCAGGGAAAGACGTAATCTAAGCTCTGCACAAAAATATTTTGCCTTCAAATTCATACCGTGATCGTAGCAGGCATGGACTCATCTCATATGACTGGGATTTCCATGAAAAAGATTTTTGGCCGAAACTGGGTAATCACTGTACATTTCTCGTCTGTTTCCAGTTTATATTTCTATTTTACCTCCTCAATTTAGCATTATGGAGAGGGAAAGACCTAATCTAAGATCTGCACAAAAATATTTTGCCTTCAAATTCATACCGTGATAGTAGGATGCATGGACTCGACTCATATGATTGGGATTTCCATGAAAAAGATTGTGGGGGGAAAATGGGTGATCCCTGTACATTTCTCTTCTGTTTCCTATTTATATTTCTATTTTACCTCCTCAATTTAGCATTATGGACAGGGAAAGACCTAATCTAAGTTCTGCACAAAAATATTTTGCCTTCAAATTCATACCGTGATCATAGCATGCATGGACTCGACTCATATGACTGGGATTTCTATGAAAAAGATTGTGGGCCGAAAATGGGTGATCACTGTACATTTCTCTTCTGTTTCCTATTTATATTTCTATTTTACCTCTTCAATTTAGCATTATCGCCAGTGAAAGACCTAATCTACGCTCTGCAGAAAAATATTTTGCCCTGAAATTCATACCGTGATCGTAGCATGCATGGACTCGACTCATATGCCTGGGATTTCCATGAAAAACTTTGTGGGCCGAAAACGGGTGATCACTGTACATTTCTCTTCTGTTTCCTATTTATATTTATATTTTACCTCCTGAATTTAGCATTATGGACAGGGAAAGACCTAATCTAAGATCTGCACAAAAATATTTTGCCTTCAAATTCATACCGTGATCGTAGCATGCATGGACTCGACTCATATGACTGGGATTTCAATGAAAAAGATTGTGGGCCGAAAACGGGTGATCACTGTATATTTTTCTCGTTTCCTATTTATATTTCTATTTTACCTCCTCAATTTAGCATTATGGCCATGGAAAGACCTAATCTAAGCTCTGCACAAAAATATTTTGCCTTCAAATTCATACCGTGATCGTAGCATGCATGGACTCGACTCATATGACTGGGATTTCCATGAAAAAGATTGTCGGACGAAAATAGGTGATCACCGTACATTTCTCTTCTGTTTCCTATTTATATTTCTATTTTACCTCCTCAATTTAGCATTATGGACAGGGAAAGACCTAATCTAAAATCTGCACAAAAATTTTTGACTTCAAATTCATACCGTGATCGTAGCATGCATGGACTTGACTCATATGACTAGGATTTCAATGAAAAAGATAGTGGGCAGAAAATGGGTGATCACTGTACATTTCTCTCCTGTTTCCTATTTATATTTCTTTTTTACCTCCTGAATTTAGCATTATGGACAGGGAAAGACATAATCAAAGATCTGCACAAAAATATTTTGCCTTCAAATTCATACCGTGATCGTAGCATGCATGGACTCGACTCATATGACTGGGATTTCCATGAAAAAGATTGTGGGCCGAAAATGGGTGGTCACTGTACATTTCTCTTCTGATTCCTATTTATATTTCCATTTTACCTCCTCAATTTATCATTATGGACAGGGAAAGACCTCATCTAAGATCTGCACAGAAATATTTTGCATTGAAATTCATACCGTGATCGTAGCATGCATGCACTCGACTCATATGACTGGGATTTCCATGAAAAAGATTGTGGGCCGAAAATTGGTGATCACTGTACATTTCTCTTCTGTTTCCTATTTATATTTATATTTTACCTCCTCAATTTCGCATTATGGACAGGGAAAGACCTAATCTAATATCTGCACAGAAATATTTTGCCTTGAAATTCATACCGTGATCGTAGCATGCATGGACTCAACTCATATGACTGGGATTTCCATGAAAAAGATTGTGGGCCGAAAATGGGTGACCACTGTACATTTCTCTTCTGTTTCCTATTTATATTTGTATTTTACCTCCTCAATTTAGCATTATGGCCAGGGAAAGAACTAATCTAACTTCTGCACAAAAATATTTTGCCTTCAAATTCATACCGTGATCGTAGCATGCATGGACTCGACTCATATGACTGGGATTTCCATGAAAAAGATTGTGGGCCGAAAATGGGTGATCACTGTACATTTCTCTTCTGTTCCCTATTTATATTTATATTTTACCTCCTCAATTTAGCATTATGGACAGGGAAAGACCTAATCTAAGGTCTGCACAAAAATATTTTGCCTTCAAATTCATACCGTGATCGTAGCATGCATGGACTCGACTCATATGACTGGGATTTCCATAAAAAAGATTGTGGGCCGAAAATGGGTGATCACTGTACATTTCTCTATTGTTTCCTATTTATATTCCTATTTTATCTCCTCAATTTAGCATTATGGCCAGTGAAAGACATAATCTAACCTCTGCACGAAAATAATTTGCCTTCAAATTCATACCGTGATCGTAGCATGCATGAACACGACTCATATGACTGGGATTTCCATGACAAAGTTTGTGGGCCGAAAATGGGTGATCACTGTACATTTCTCCTCTGTTTCCTATTTATATTTCTATTTTACCTCCTCAATTTAGCATTATGGACAGGGAAAGACCTAATCTAAGGTCTGCACAAAAATATTTAGCCTTCAAATTCATACCGTGATCGTAGCATGCATGGACTCGACTCATATGACTGGGATTTCCATGAAAAAGATTGTGGGCCGAAAATGGGTGATCACCGTACATTTCTCTTCTGTTTTCGATTTATATTTATATTTTACCTCCTCAATTTAGCATTATGGCCAGGGAAAGAATTAATCTAACCTCTGCACAAAAATATTTTGCCTTGAAATTCATACCGTGATCGTAGCATGCATGGACTCGACTCATATGACTGGGATTTCCATGAAAAAGATTGTGGGCCGAAAATGGGTGACCACTGTACATTTCTCTTCTCTTTCCTATTTATATTTATATTTTACCTCCTCAATTTAGCATTATGGACAGGGAAAGACCTAATCTAAGGTCTGCACAAAAATATTTTGCCTTCAAATTCATACCGTGATCGTAGCATGCATGGACTCGACTCATATGACTGGGATTTCCATGAAAAGATTGTGGGCCGAAAATGGGTGATCACTGTACATTTCTCTTCTGTTTCCCATTTATATTTCTATTTTACCTCCTCAATTTAGCATTATGGCCAGGGAAAGAACTAATCTAACCTCTGCACAAAAATATTTTGCCTTCAAATTCATACCGTGATCGTAGCATGCATGGACTGGACTCATATGACTGGGATTTCCATGAAAAAGATTGTGGGCCGAAAATGGGTGATCACTGTACATTTCTCTTCTGTTCCCTATTTATATTTATATTTTACCTCCTCAATTTAGCATTATGGACAGGGAAAGACCTAATCTAAGGTCTGCACAAAAATATTTTGCCTTCAAATTCATACCGTGATCGTAGCATGCATGGACTCGTCTCATATGACTGGGATTTCCATGAAAAGATTGTGGGCCGAAAATGGGTGATCACTGTACATTTCTCTTCTGTTTCCCATTTATATTTCTATTTTACCACCTCAATTTAGCATTATGGCCAGGGAAAGAACTAATCTAACTTCTGCACAAAAATATTTTGCCTTCAAATTCATACCGTGATCGTAGCATGCATGGACTCGACTCATATGACTTGGATTTCCATGAAAATATTGTGGGCCGAAAATGGGTGATCACTGTACATTTCTCTTCTGTTTCCTATTTATATTTTACCTCCACAATTTAGCATTATGGACATGGAAATACCTAATCTAAGATCTGCCCAAAAATATTTAGCCTTCAAATTCATACCGTGATCGTAGCATGCATGGACTCGACTCATATGACTGGGATTTCCATGAAAAAGATTGTGGACCGAAAATGGGTGATCACTGTACATTTCTCTTCTGTTTTCCATTAATATTTCTATTTTACCTCCTCAATTTAGCATTATGGACAGGGAAAGACATAATCTAAGATCTGCACAAAAATATTTCGCCTTCAAATTCATACCGTGATCATAGCATGGATGGACACGACTCATATGACTGGGATTTCCATGAAAAAGATTGTGGTCCGAAAATGGGTGATCACTGTATATTTCTCTTCTGTTTCCTATTTATATTTATATTTTACCTCCTCAATTTAGCATTATGGACAGGGAAAACCTAATCTAAGGTCTGCACAAAAATATTTTGCCTTCAAATTCATACCGTGATCGTAGCATGCATGGACTCGACACATATGACTGGGATTTCCATAAAAAAGATTGTGGGCCGAAAATGGGTGATCACTGTACATTTCTCTATTGTTTCCTATTTATATTCCTATTTTATCTCCTCAATTTAGCATTATGGCCAGTGAAAGACATAATCTAACCTCTGCACGAAAATAATTTGCCTTCAAATTCATACCGTGATCGTAGCATGCATGGACTCGACTCATATGACTGGGATTTCCATGACAAAGTTTGTGGGCCGAAAATGGGTGATCACTGTACATTTCTCCTCTGTTTCCTATTTATATTTCTATTTTACCTCCTCAATTTAGCATTATGGACAGGGAAAGACCTAATCTAAGATCTGCCCAAAAATATTTTGCCTTCAAATTCATACCGTGATCGTAGCATGCATGGATTCGACTCATATGCCTGGGATTTCCATGAAAAGATTGTGGGCCGAAAATGGGTGATCACTGTACATTTCTCTTCTGTTTCCCATTTATATTTATATTTTACCTCCTCAATTTAGCATTATGGACAGTGAAAGACCTAATCTAAGATCTGCCCAAAAATATTTTGCCTTCAAATTCATACCGTGATCGTAGCATGCATGGACTCGACTCATATGACTGGGATTTCCATAAAAAAGATTGTGGGCCGAAAATGGGTGATCACTGTACATTTCTCTATTGTTTCCTATTTATATTTCTATTTTACCTCCTCAATTTAGCATTTTGGCCAGTGAAAGAACTAATCTAACTTCTGCACAAAAATATTTTGCCTTCAAATTCATACCGTGATCGTAGCATGCATGGACTCGACTCATATGACTGGGATTTCCATGAAAAAGATTGTGGGCCGAAAATGGGTGATCACTGTACATTTCTCTTCTGTTTCCTATTTATATTTATATTTTACCTCCTCAATTTAGCATTATGGACAGGGAAAGACCTAATCTAAGGTCTGCACAAAAATATTTAGCCTTCAAATTCATACCGTGATCGTAGCATGCATGGACTCGACTCATATGACTGGGATTTCCATGAAAAAGATTGTGGGCCGAAAATGGGTGATCACCGTACATTTCTCTTCTGTTTTCGATTTATATTTATATTTTACCTCCTCAATTTAGCATTATGGCCAGGGAAAGAATTAATCTAACCTCTGCACAAAAATATTTTGCCTTGAAATTCATACCGTGATCGTAGCATGCATGGACTCGACTCATATGACTGGGATTTCCATGAAAAAGATTGTGGGCCGAAAATGGGTGACCACTGTACATTTCTCTTCTGTTTCCTATTTATATTTATATTTTACCTCCTCAATTTAGCATTATGGACAGGGAAAGACCTAATCTAAGGTCTGCACAAAAATATTTTGCCTTCAAATTCATACCGTGATCGTAGCATGCATGGACTCGACTCATATGACTGGGATTTCCATGAAAAGATTGTGGGCCGAAAATGGGTGATCACTGTACATTTCTCTTCTGTTTCCCATTTATATTTCTATTTTACCTCCTCAATTTAGCATTATGGCCAGGGAAAGAACTAATCTAACCTCTGCACAAAAATATTTTGCCTTCAAATTCATACCGTGATCGTAGCATGCATGGACTCGACTCATATGACTGGGATTTCCATGAAAAAGATTGTGGGCCGAAAATGGGTGATCACTGTACATTTCTCTTCTGTTCCCTATTTATATTTATATTTTACCTCCTCAATTTAGCATTATGGACAGGGAAAGACCTAATCTAAGGTCTGCACAAAAATATTTTGCCTTCAAATTCATACCGTGATCGTAGCATGCATGGACTCGTCTCATATGACTGGGATTTCCATGAAAAGATTGTGGGCCGAAAATGGGTGATCACTGTACATTTCTCTTCTGTTTCCCATTTATATTTCTATTTTACCTCCTCAATTTAGCATTATGGCCAGGGAAAGAACTAATCTAACTTCTGAACAAAAATATTTTGCCTTCAAATTCATACCGTGATTGTAGCATGCATGGACTCGACTCATATGACTGGGATTTCCATGAAAAAGATTGTGGGCCGAAAATGTGTGATCACTGTACATTTCTCTTCTGTTTCCTATTTATATTTATATTTTACCTCCTCAATTTAGCATTATGGACAGGGAAAGACCTAATCTAAGATCTGCACAAAAATATTTTGCCTTCAAATTCATACCGTGATCGTAGCATGCATGGACTCGACTCATATGACTGGTATTTCCATGAAAAGATTGTGGGCCGAAAATGGGTGATCACTGTACATTTCTCTTCTGTTTCCCATTTATATTTCTATTTTACCTCCTCAATTTAGAATTATGGCCAGGGAAAGAACTAATCTAACTTCTGCACAAAAATATTTTGCCTTCAAATTCATACCGTGATCGTAGCATGCATGGACTCGACTCATATGACTGGGATTTCCATGACAAAGTTTGTGAGCCGAAAATGGGTGGTCACTGTACATTTCTCCTCTGTTTCCTATTTATATTTATATTTATATTTTACCTCCTCAATTTAGCATTATGGACAGGGAAAAACCTAATCTAAAATCTGCACAAAAATATTTTGCCTTCAAATTCATACCGTCATCGTAGCATGCATGGACTCGACTCATATGACTGGGATTTCCATGAAAAAGATTGTGGGCCGAAAATAAGTGATCACTGTATATTTCTCTTCTGTTTCGTATTGATATTTATATTTTACCTCCTCAATTTAGCATTATCGACAGGGAAAGACCTAATCTAAAATCTGCACAAAAATATTTTACCTTCAAATTCATACCGTGATCCTAGCATGCATGGACTCGACTCATATGACTGGGATTTCCATGAAAAAGATTGTGGGCGGAAAATGGGTGATCACTGTACATTTCTCTTCTGTTTCCTATTTATATTTCTATTTTACCTCCTCAATTTGGCATTACGGAGAGGGAAAGACCTAATCTAAAATCTGCACAAAAATATTTTGCCTTCAAATTCATACCGTGATCGTAGCATGCATGGACTCGACTCATATGACTGGGTTTTCCATGAAAAAGATTGTGGGCCGAAAATGGGTGATCACTGTACATTTCTCTTCTGTTTCCTATTTATATTTTTATTTTACCTCCTCAATTTAGCATTATGGACAGGGAAAGACTTAATCTAAAATCTGCAAAAAAATATTTTGCCTTCAATTTCATACCGTGATCGTAGCATGCATGGACTCGACTCATATGACTGGGATTTCCATGAAAAAGATTGTGGGCTGAAAATGGATGATCACTGTACATTTCTCTTCTGTTTCCTATTTATGTTTCTATTTTACCTCCTCAATTTAGCATTATGGACAGGGAAATACCAAATCCAAGATCTGCACAAAAATATTTTGCCTTCAAATTCATACCGTGATCGTAGCATGCATTGACTCGACTCATATGACTAGGATTTCCATGAAAAAGATTGTGGGCCGAAAATGGGTGATCACTGTACATTTCTCTTCTGTTTCCTATTTATATTTATATTTACCTCCTCAATTTAGCATTATGGACAGTGAAAGACCTAATCTGAAATCTGCACAAAAATATATTGCCTTCAAATACATACCGTCATCGTAGCATGCTTGGACTTGACTCATATGACTGGGATTTCCATGAAAGAGATTGTGGGCCGAAAATGGGTGATCACTGTACATTTCTCTTCTGTTTCCTATTTATATTTCTATATTACTTCCTTCATTTAGCATTATGGACAGGGAAAGGCCTAATCTAAGCTCTGAAAAAAAATGTTTTGCTTTCAAATACATACCGTGATCGTAGCATGTATGGACTCGACTCATATGACTGGGATTTCCATGAAAAAGATTGTGGGCAGAAAATGGGTGATCACTGTACATTTCTCTTCTGTTTCCTATTTATATTTCTATATTACTTCCTTCATTTAGCATTATGGACAGGGAAAGGCCTAATCTAAGCTCTGAAAAAAAATGTTTTGCTTTCAAATACATACCGTGATCGTAGCATGTATGGACTCGACTCATATGACTGGGATTTCCATGAAAAAGATTGTGGGCAGAAAATGGGTGATCACTGTACATTTCTCTTCTGTTTCCTATTTATATTTCTATATTACTTCCTTCATTTAGCATTATGGACAGGGAAAGGCCTAATCTAAGCTCTGAAAAAAAATGTTTTGCTTTCAAATACATACCGTGATCGTAGCATGTATGGACTCGACTCATATGACTGGGATTTCCATGAAAAAGATTGTGGGCCGAAAATGGGTGATCACTGTACATTTCTCTTCAGTTTCCTATTTATATTTCTATTTACTTCCTCAATTTAGCATTATGGAGAGGGAAAGACCTAATCTAAAATCTGCACAAAAATATTTTGCCTTCAAATTCATACGGTTATCGTAGCATGCATGGACTCGACTCATATGACTGGGATTTCCATGAAAAAGATTGTGTGCAGAAAATGGGTGATCACTGTACATTTCTCTTCTGTTTCCCATTTATATTTCTATTTTACCTCCTCAATTTAGCATTATGGCCAGGGAAAGAACTAATCTAACTTCTGAACAAAAATATTTTGCCTTCAAATTCATACCGTGATTGTAGCATGCATGGACTCGACTCATATGACTGGGATTTCCATGAAAAAGATTGTGGGCCGAAAATGTGTGATCACTGTACATTTCTCTTCTGTTTCCTATTTATATTTATATTTTACCTCCTCAATTTAGCATTATGGACAGGGAAAGACCTAATCTAAGATCTGCACAAAAATATTTTGCCTTCAAATTCATACCGTGATCGTAGCATGCATGGACTCGACTCATATGACTGGTATTTCCATGAAAAGATTGTGGGCCGAAAATGGGTGATCACTGTACATTTCTCTTCTGTTTCCCATTTATATTTCTATTTTACCTCCTCAATTTAGAATTATGGCCAGGGAAAGAACTAATCTAACTTCTGCACAAAAATATTTTGCCTTCAAATTCATACCGTGATCGTAGCATGCATGGACTCGACTCATATGACTGGGATTTCCATGACAAAGTTTGTGAGCCGAAAATGGGTGGTCACTATACATTTCTCCTCTGTTTCCTATTTATATTTATATTTATATTTTACCTCCTCAATTTAGCATTATGGACAGGGAAAAACCTAATCTAAAATCTGCACAAAAATATTTTGCCTTCAAATTCATACCGTCATCGTAGCATGCATGGACTCGACTCATATGACTGGGATTTCCATGAAAAAGATTGTGGGCCGAAAATAAGTGATCACTGTATATTTCTCTTCTGTTTCGTATTGATATTTATATTTTACCTCCTCAATTTAGCATTATCGACAGGGAAAGACCTAATCTAAAATCTGCACAAAAATATTTTACCTTCAAATTCATACCGTGATCCTAGCATGCATGGACTCGACTCATATGACTGGGATTTCCATGAAAAAGATTGTGGGCGGAAAATGGGTGATCACTGTACATTTCTCTTCTGTTTCCTATTTATATTTCTATTTTACCTCCTCAATTTGGCATTACGGAGAGGGAAAGACCTAATCTAAAATCTGCACAAAAATATTTTGCCTTCAAATTCATACCGTGATCGTAGCATGCATGGACTCGACTCATATGACTGGGTTTTCCATGAAAAAGATTGTGGGCCGAAAATGGGTGATCACTGTACATTTCTCTTCTGTTTCCTATTTATATTTTTATTTTACCTCCTCAATTTAGCATTATGGACAGGGAAAGACTTAATCTAAAATCTGCAAAAAAATATTTTGCCTTCAATTTCATACCGTGATCGTAGCATGCATGGACTCGACTCATATGACTGGGATTTCCATGAAAAAGATTGTGGGCTGAAAATGGATGATCACTGTACATTTCTCTTCTGTTTTCTATTTATGTTTCTATTTTACTTCCTTCATTTAGCATTATGGACAGGGAAAGGCCTAATCTAAGCTCTGAAAAAAAATGTTTTGCTTTCAAATACATACCGTGATCGTAGCATGTATGGACTCGACTCATATGACTGGGATTTCCATGAAAAAGATTGTGGGCAGAAAATGGGTGATCACTGTACATTTCTCTTCTGTTTCCTATTTATATTTCTATATTACTTCCTTCATTTAGCATTATGGACAGGGAAAGGCCTAATCTAAGCTCTGAAAAAAAATGTTTTGCTTTCAAATACATACCGTGATCGTAGCATGTATGGACTCGACTCATATGACTGGGATTTCCATGAAAAAGATTGTGGGCCGAAAATGGGTGATCACTGTACATTTCTCTTCAGTTTCCTATTTATATTTCTATTTACTTCCTCAATTTAGCATTATGGAGAGGGAAAGACCTAATCTAAAATCTGCACAAAAATATTTTGCCTTCAAATTCATACGGTTATCGTAGCATGCATGGACTCGACTCATATGACTGGGATTTCCATGAAAAAGATTGTGTGCAGAAAATGGGTGATCACTGTACATTTCTCTTCTTTTTCCTATTTATATTTCTATATTGCATCCTTCATTTAGCATTATGGACAGGGAAAGGCCTAATCTAAGCTCTGCAAAAAAATATTTTGCTTTCAAATACATACCGTGATCGTAGCATGTATGGACTCGACTCATATGACTGGGATTTCCATGAAAAAGATTGTGGGCCGAAAATGGGTGATCACTGTACATTTCTCTTCTGTTTCCTATTTATATTTCTATCTTACCTCCTCAATTTAGCATTATGGACAGGGAAAGACCTAATCTAAAATCTGCACAAAAATATTTTGCCTTCAAATTCATACCGTGATCGTAGCATGCATGGACTCGACTCATCTGACTGGGATTTCCATGAAAATGATTGTGGGCGGAAAATGGCTGATCACTTTACATTTCTCTTCTGTTTCCTATTTATATTTATATTTTACCTCCTCAATTTAGCATTCTGGACAGGGAATGACCTAATAGAAGAACTGCACAAAAATATTTTGCCTTGAAATTCATACCCTGATCGTAGCATGTATGGACTCGACTCATGTGACTGGGATTTCCATGAAAAAGATTGTAGGCCGAAAATGGGTGATCACTGTACATTTCTCTTCTGTTTCCTATTTGTATTTATATTTTACCTCCTAAATTTAGCATTATGGAGAGTGAAAGACCTAATCTAAAATCTGCACAAAAATATTTTGCCTTCAAATTCATACCTTGATCGTAGCATGCATGGACTCGACTCATATGACTGGGATTTCCATGAAGAAGATTGTGGGCCGAAAATGGGTGATCACTGTACATTTCTCTTCTGTTTCCTATTCATATTTATATTTACCTCCTCAATTTAGCATTATGGACAGGGAAAGACCTAATCTAAAATCTGCACAAAAATATTTTGCCTTCAAATTCATACCGTGATCGTAGCATGCATGGACTCGACTTATATGACTGGGATTTTCATGAAAAAGATTGTGGGCCGAAAATGGGTGATCACTGTACATTTCTCTTCTGTTTCCTATTTATATTTCTATTTTACCTCCTCAATTTAGCATTATGGACAGGGAAAGACCAAATCTAAGATCTGCACAAAAATATTTTGCCTTCAAATTCATACCGTGATCGTAGCATGCATGGACTCGACTCATATGACTGGGATTTCCATGAAAAAGATTGTGGGCCGAAAATGGGTGATCACTGTACATTTCTCTTCTGTTTCCTATTTATATTTCTATTTTACTTCCTTCATTTAGCATTGTGGACAGGGAAAGGCCTAATCTAAGCTCTGCAAAAAAATATTTTGCTTTCAAATTCATACCGTGATCATAGCATGTATGGACTCAACTAATATGACTGGGATTTCCATGAAAAAGATTATGGGAAGAAATTGGGTGATCACTGTACATTTCTCTTCTGTTTCCTATTTATATTTCTATATTACTTCCTTCATTTAGCATTATGGACAGGGAAAGGCCTAATCTAAGCTCTGAAAAAAAATGTTTTGCTTTCAAATACATACCGTGATCGTAGCATGTATGGACTCGACTCATATGACTGGGATTTCCATGAAAAAGATTGTGGGCAGAAAATGGGTGATCACTGTACATTTCTCTTCTGTTTCCTATTTATATTTCTATATTACTTCCTTCATTTAGCATTATGGACAGGGAAAGGCCTAATCTAAGCTCTGAAAAAAAATGTTTTGCTTTCAAATACATACCGTGATCGTAGCATGTATGGACTCGACTCATATGACTGGGATTTCCATGAAAAAGATTGTGGGCCGAAAATGGGTGATCACTGTACATTTCTCTTCAGTTTCCTATTTATATTTCTATTTACTTCCTCAATTTAGCATTATGGAGAGGGAAAGACCTAATCTAAGATCTGCACAAAAATATTTTGCCTTCAAATTCATACGGTTATCGTAGCATGCATGGACTCGACTCATATGACTGGGATTTCCATGAAAAAGATTGTGTGCAGAAAATGGGTGATCACTGTACATTTCTCTTCTTTTTCCTATTTATATTTCTATATTACATCCTTCATTTAGCATTATGGACAGGGAAAGGCCTAATCTAAGCTCTGCAAAAAAATATTTTGCTTTCAAATACATACCGTGATCGTAGCATGCATGGACTCGACTCATATGACTGGGATTTCCATGAAAAAGATTGTGGGCCGAAAATGGGTGATCACTGTACATTTCTCTCCTGTTTCCTATTTATATTTCTATTTACCTCCTCAATTTAGCATTATGGACAGGGAAAGACCTAATCTAAAATCTGCACAAAAATATTTTGCCTTCAAATTCATAAGGTGATCGTAGCATGCATGGACTCGACTCATCTGACTGGGATTTCCATGAAAATGATTGTGGGCGGAAAATGGGTGATCACTTTACATTTCTCTTCTGTTTCCTCTTTGTATTTATATTTTACCTCCTAAATTTAGCATTATGGACAGTGAAAGACCTAATCTATAATCTGCACAAAAATATTTTGCCTTGAAATTCATACCTTGATCGTAGCATGCATGGACTCGACTCATATGACTGGGATTTCCATGAAAAATATTGTGGGCCGAAAATGGGTGATCACTGTACATTTCTCTTCTGTTTCCTATTTATATTTATATTTACCTCCTCAATTTAGCATTATGGACAGGGAAAGACCTAATCTAAATTCTGCACAAAAATATTTTGCCTTCAAATTCATACCGTGATCGTAGCATGCATGGACTCGACTTATATGACTGGGATTTACATGAAAAAGATTGTGGGCCGAAAATGGGTGATCACTGTACATTTCTCTTCTGTTTCCTATTTATATTTCTATTTTACCTCCTCAATTTAGCATTATGGACAGGGAAAGATCAAATCTAAGATCTGCACAAAAATATTTTGCCTTCAAATTCATACCGTGATCGTAGCATGCATGGACTCGACTCATATGACTGGGATTTCCATGAAAAAGATTGTGGGCCGAAAATGGGTGATCACTGTACATTTCTCTTCTGTTTCCTATTTATATTTCTATTTTACTTCCTTCATTTAGCATTATGGACAGGGAAAGGCCTAATCTAAGCTCTGCAAAAAAATATTTTGCTTTCAAATACATACCGTGATCGTACCATGTATGGACTCGACTCATATGACTGGGATTTCCATGAAAAAGATTGTGGGCCGAAAATGGGTGATCACTGTACATTTCTCTTCTGTTTCCTATTTATATTTATATTTTACCTCCTCAATTTAGCATTATGGACAGGGAAAGACCTAATCTAAGATCTGCACAAAAATATTTTGCCTTCAAATTCATACTTTGATCGTAGCATGCATGGACTCGACTCATATGACTGGGATTTCCATGAAAAAGATTGTGGGCCGAAAATGTGTGATCACTGTACATTTCTCTTCTGTTTCCTATTTATATTTATATTTTACATCCTCAATTTAGCATTATGGACAGGGAAAGACCTAATCTAAGATCTGCACAAAAATATTTTGCCTTCAAATTCATACTTTGATCGTAGCATGCATGGACTCGACTCATATGACTGGGATTTCCATGAAAAAGATTGTGGGCCGAAAATGGGTGCTCACTGTACATTTCTCTTCTGTTTCCTATTTATATTTATATTTTACATCCTCAATTTAGCATTATGGACAGGGAAAGACCTAATCTAATATCTGCACAAAAATATTTTGCCTTCAAATTCATACCGTGATCGTAGCATGCATAGACTCGATTCATATGACTGGGATTTCCATGAAAAAAGTTGTAGGGCGAAAATGGGTGATCACTGTACATTTCTCTTCTGTTTCCTATTTATATTTCTATTTTACCTCCTCAATTTAGCATTATGGACAGGGAAAGACCTAATCTAAGCTCTGCACAAAAATATTTTGCCTTCAAATTCTTACCGTGATCGTAGCATGCATGGACTCGACTCATATGACTGTGATTTCCATGAAAAAGATTTTGGGCCGAAAATGGGTGATCACTGTACATTTCTCTTCGGTTTCCTATTTATATTTATATTTTACCTCCTCAATTTAGCATTATGGACAGGGAAAGACCTAATCTAAGATCTGCACAAAAATATTTTGCCTTCAAATTCATACCTTGATCGGAGCATGCATGGACTCGACTCATATGACTGGGATTTCCATGAAAAAGATCGTGGTCCGAAAATGGGTGATCACGGTACATTTCTCTTCTGTTTCCTATTAATATTTCTATTTTACCTACTCAATTTAGCATTATGGCCAGGGAAAGACCTAATCTAAGCTCTGCACAAAAATATTTTGTCTTCAAATTCATACCGTGATCGTAGCATGTATGGACTCGACTCATATGACTGGGATTTCCTTGAAAAACGATGTGGGCCGAAAGTGGGTGATCACTGTACAGTTCTCTTCTATTTCCTCTTTATATTTATATTTTACCTCCCCAATTTAGCAATATGGACAGGGAAAGACCTAATCTAAGATCTGCAAAAAAAAATTTGCCTTCAAATTCATACCGTGATCGTAGCATGCATGGACTCGACTCATATGACTGGGATTTCCATGAAAAAGATTGTGGGCCGAAAATGGGTGATCACTGTACATTTTTCTTCTTTTTCCTATTTATATTTATATTTTACATGCTCAATTTAGCATTATGGACAAGGAAAGACCTAATCTTAGATCTGCACAAAAATATTTTGCCTTCAAATTCATACCGTGATCGAAGCATGCATGGACTCGACTCATATGACTGGGATTTCCATGAAAAAGATTGTGGGCCGAAAATGGGTGATCACTGTACATTTCTCTTCTGTTTCCTATTTATATTTCTATTTATATTTCTATTTTACCTCCTCAATTTAGCATTATGGACAGGGAAAGACCTAATCTAATATCTGCACAAAAATATTTTGCCTTCAAATTCATACCGTGATCGTAGCATGCATGGACTCGACTCATATGACTGGGATTTCCATGAAAAAGATAGTGGGCCGAAAATGGGTGATCACTGTACATTTCTCTTCTGTTTCCTATTTATATTTCTATTTTACATCCTCAATTTAGCATTATGGACAGGGAAAGACCTAATCTAAGATCTGCACAAAAATATTTTGCCTTCACATTCATACTGCGATCGTAGCATGCATGGACTCGACTCATATGACTGTGATTTCCATGAAAATGATTTTGGGCCGAAAATGGGTGATCACTGTACATTTCTCTTCGGTTTCCTATTTATATTTCTATTGTACCTCCTCAATTTAGCATTATGGTCAGGGAAAGACATAATCTAAGATCTGCACAAAAATATTTTGCCTTCAAATTCATACCGTGATCGTAGAATGCATGGACTCGACTCATATGACTGGGATTTCCATGAAAAAGTTAGTGGGCCGAAAATGGGTGATCACTGTACATTTCTCTTCTGTTTCCTATTTATATTTCTATTGTACCTCCTCAATTTAGCATTATGGACAGGGAAAGACCTAATCTAAGCTCTGCACAAAAATATTTTGTCTTCAAATTCATACCGTCATCGTAGCATGTATGGACTCGACTCATATGACTGGGATTTCCTTGAAAATCGTTGTGGGCCGAAAGTGGGTGATCACTGTACATTTCTCTTCTGTTTCCTATTTATATTTCTATTTTACCTACTCAATTTAGCATTATGGACAGGGAAAGACCTAATCTAATATCTGCACAAAAATATTTTGCCTTCAAATTCATACCGTGATCGCAGCATGCATGGACTCGATTCATATGACTGGGATTTCCATGAAAAAAGTTGTGGGCCGAAAATGTGTGATCACTGTACATTTCTCTTCTGTTTCCTATTTATATTTCTATTTTACCTCCTCAATTTAGCATTATGGACAGGGAAAGACCTAATCTAAAATCTGCACAAAAATATTTTGCCTTCAAATTCATACCGTGATCGTAGCATGCATGGACTCGACTCATATGACTGGGTTTTCCATGAAAAAGATTGTGGGCCGAAAATGGGTGATCACTGTACATTTCTCTTCTGTTTCCTATTTATGTTTCTATTTTACCTCCTCAATTTAGCATTATGGACAGGGAAAGACCAAATCTAAGATCTGCACAAAAATATTTTGCCTTCAAATTCATACCGTGATCGTAGAATGCATGGACTCGACTCATATGACTGGGATTTACATGAAAAAGATTGTGGGCCGAAAATGGGTGATCACTGTACATTTCTCTTCTGTTTCGTATTTATATTTCTATTTTACCTCCTCAATTTAGCATTATGGACAGGGAAAGATCAAATCTAAGATCTGCACAAAAATATTTTGCCTTCAAATTCATACCGTGATCGTAGCATGCATGGACTCGACTCATATGACTGGGATTTCCATGAAAAAGATTGTGGGCCGAAAATGGGTGATCACTGTACATTTCTCTTCTGTTTCCTATTTATATTTCTATTTTACTTCCTTCATTTAGCATTATGGACAGGGAAAGGCCTAATCTAAGCTCTGCAAAAAAATATTTTGCTTTCAAATACATACCGTGATCGTACCATGTATGGACTCGACTCATATGACTGGGATTTCCATGAAAAAGATTGTGGGCCGAAAATGGGTGATCACTGTACATTTCTCTTCTGTTTCCTATTTATATTTATATTTTACCTCCTCAATTTAGCATTATGGATAGGGAAAGACCTAATCTAAGATCTGCACAAAAATATTTTGCCTTCAAATTCATACTTTGATCGTAGCATGCATGGACTCGACTCATATGACTGGGATTTCCATGAAAAAGATTGTGGGCCGAAAATGTGTGATCACTGTACATTTCTCTTCTGTTTCCTATTTATATTTATATTTTACATCCTCAATTTAGCACTATGGACAGGGAATGACCTAATCGAAGAACTGCACAAAAATATTTTGCCTTGAAATTCATACCCTGATCGTAGCATGTATGGACTCGACTCATATGACTGGGATTTCCATGAAAAATATTGTGGGCCGAAAATGGGTGATCACTGTACATTTCTCTTCTGTTTCCTATTTATATTTATATTTACCTCCTCAATTTAGCATTATGGACAGGGAAAGACCTAATCTAAAATCTGCACAAAAATATTTTGCCTTCAAATTCATACCGTGATCGTAGCATGCATGGACTCGACTTATATGACTGGGATTTACATGAAAAAGTTTGTGGGCCGAAAATGGGTGATCACTGTACATTTCTCTTCTGTTTCCTATTTATATTTCTATTTTACCTCCTCAATTTAGCATTATGGACAGGGAAAGATCAAATCTAAGATCTGCACAAAAATATTTTGCCTTCAAATTCATACCGTGATCGTAGCATGCATGGACTCGACTCATATGACTGGGATTTCCATGAAAAAGATTGTCGGCCGAAAATGGGTGATCACTGTACATTTCTCTTCTGTTTCCTATTTATATTTCTATTTTACTTCCTTCGTTTAGCATTATGGACAGGGAAAGGCCTAATCTAAGCTCTGCAAAAAAATATTTTGCTTTCAAATTCATACCGTGATCATAGCATGTATGGACTCAACTCATATGACTGGGATTTCCATGAAAAAGATTATGGGAAGAAATTGGGTGATCACTGTATATTTCTCTTCTGTTTCCTATTTATATTTATATTTTACCACCTCAATTTAGCATTATGGACAGGGAAAGGCCTAATCTAAGCTCTGCAAAAAAATATTTTGCTTTCAAATACATACCGTGATCGTAGCATGTATGGACTCGACTCATATGACTGGGATTTCCATGAAAAAGATTGTGGGCCGAAAATGGGTGATCACTGTACATTTCTCTTCTGTTTCCTATTTATATTTCTATTTACCTCCTCAATTTAGCATTATGGACAGGGAAAGACCTAATCTAAAATCTGCACAAAAATATTTTGCTTTCAAATTCATACCGTGATCGTAGCATGCATGGACTCGAATTATATGACTGGGATTTCCATGAAAAAGATTGTGCGCCGAAAATGGGTGATCACTGTACATTTCTCTTCTGTTTCCTATTTATATTTCTATCTTACCTCCTCAATTTAGCATTATGGACAGGGAAAGACCTAATCTAAAATCTGCACAAAAATATTTTGCCTTCAAATTCATACCGTGATCGTAGCATGCATGGACTCGACTCATCTGACTGGGATTTCCATGAAAATGATTGTGGGCGGAAAATGGGTGATCACTTTACATTTCTCTTCTGTTTCCTATTTATATTTATATTTTACCTCCTCAATTTCGCATTATGGACAGGGAAAGACCTAATCTAAGCTCTGCACAAAAATATTTTGCCTTCAAATTCATACCGTGATCGTAGCATGCATGGACTCGACTCATATGACTGGGATTTCCATGAAAAAGATTGTGGGCCGAAAATGGGTGATCACTGTACATTTCTCTTCTGTTTCCTATTTATATTTATATTTTACCTCCTCAATTTAGCATTATGGACAGGGAAAGACCTAATCTAAGATCTGCAAAAAAATATTTTGCCTTCAAATTCATACCGTGATCGTAGCATGCATGGACTCGACTCATATGACTGGGATTTCCATGAAAAAGATTGTGGGCCGAAAATGGGTGATCACTGTACATTTCTCTTCTGTTTCCTATTTATATTTATATTTTACCTCCTCAATTTAGCATTATGGACAGGGAAAGACCTAATCTAAGCTCTGCACAAAAATATTTTGCCTTCAAATTCATACCGTGATCGTAGCATGCATGGAATCGACTCATATGACTGGGATTTCCATGAAAAAGATTGTGGGCCGAAAATGGGTGATCACTGTACATTTCTCTTCTGTTTCCTATTTATATTTCTATTTTATCTCCTCAATTTAGCATTATGGACAGGGAAAGACCTAATCGAAGATCTGCACAAAAATAATTTGCATTCAAATTCATACCGTGATCGTAGCATGCATGGACTCGACTCATATGACTGGGATTTCAATGAAAAAGATTGTGGGTCGAAAATGGGTGATCACTGTACATTTCTCTTCTGTTTCCTATTTATATTTCTATTTTACCTCCTCAATTTAGCATTATGGACAGGGAAAGACCTAATCTAATATCGGCACAAAAATATTTTGCCTTCAATTTCATACCGTGATCGTAGCATGCATGGACTCGACTCATATGACTGGGATTTCCATGAAAAAGATTGTGGGCGGAAAATGGGTGATCACTGTACTTTTCTCTTCTGTTTCCTATTTATATTTATATTTTACCTCCTCAATTTAGCATTAGGGACAGGGAAAGACCTAATCTAAGATCTGCAAAAAAATATTTTGCCTTCAAATTCATACCGTGATCGTAGCATGCATGGACTCGACTCATATGACTGGGATTTCCATGAAAAAGATTGTGGGCCGAAAATGGGTGATCACTGTACATTTCTCTTCTGTTTCCTATTTATATTTATATTTTACCTCCTCAATTTAGCATTATGGACAGGGAAAGACCTAATCTAAATTCTGCACAAAAATATTTTGCCTTCAAATTCATACCGTGATCGTAGCATGCATGGACTCGACTCATATGACTGGGATTTCCATAAAAAAGATTGTGGGCCGAAAATGGGTGATCACTGTACATTTCTCTTCTGTTTCCTATTTATATTTATATTTTACCTCCTCAATTTAGCATTAGGGACAGGGAAAGACCTAATCTAAGATCTGCAAAAAAATATTTTGCCTTCAAATTCATACCGTGATCGTAGCATGCATGGACTCGACTCATATGACTGGGATTTCCATGAAAAAGATTGTGGGCCGAAAATGGGTGATCACTGTACATTTCTCTTCTGTTTCCTATTTATATTTATATTTTACCTCCTCAATTTAGCATTATGGACAGGGAAAGACCTAATCTAAGCTCTGCACAAAAATATTTTGCCTTCAAATTCATACCGTGATCGTAGCATGCATGGAATCGACTCATATGACTGGGATTTCCATGAAAAAGATTGTGGGCCGAAAATGGGTGATCACTGTACATTTCTCTTCTGTTTCCTATTTATATTTCTATTTTATCTCCTCAATTTAGCATTATGGACAGGGAAAGACCTAATCGAAGATCTGCACAAAAATAATTTGCATTCAAATTCATACCGTGATCGTAGCATGCATGGACTCGACTCATATGACTGGGATTTCAATGAAAAAGATTGTGGGTCGAAAATGGGTGATCACTGTACATTTCTCTTCTGTTTCCTATTTATATTTCTATTTTACCTCCTCAATTTAGCATTATGGACAGGGAAAGACCTAATCTAATATCTGCACAAAAATATTTTGCCTTCAATTTCATACCGTGATCGTAGCATGCATGGACTCGACTCATATGACTGGGATTTCCATGAAAAAGATAGTGGGCGGAAAATGGGTGATCACTGTACTTTTCTCTTCTGTTTCCTATTTATATTTCTATTTTACCTCCTCAATTTAGCATTATGGACAGGGAAAGACCTAATCTAATATCTGCACAAAAATATTTTGCCTTCAAATTCATACCGTGATCGTAGCATGCATCGACTCGACTCATATGACTGGGATTTCCATGAAGAAGATTGTGGGCCGAAAATGGGTGATCACTGTACATTTCTCTTCTGTTTCCTATTTATATTTATATTTTACCTCCTCAATTTCGCATTATGGACAGGGAAAGACCTAATCTAAGCTCTGCACAAAAATATTTTGCCTTCAAATTCATACCGTGATCGTAGCATGTATGGACTCGACTCATATGACTGGGATTTCCATGAAAAAGATTGTGGGCCGAAAATGGGTGATCACTGTACATTTCTCTTCTGTTTCCTATTTATATTTATATTTTACTTCGTTCATTTAGCATTATGGACAGGGAAAGACCTAATCTAAGCTCTGCACAAAAATATTTTGCCTTCAAATTCTTACCGTGATCGTAGCATGCATGGACTCGACTCATATGACTGTGATTTCCATGAAAAAGATTTTGGGCCGAAAATGGGTGATCACTGTACATTTCTCTTCGGTTTCCTATTTATATTTATATTTTACCTCCTCAATTTAGCATTATGGACAGGAAAGACCTAATCTAAGATCTGCACAAAAATATTTTGCCTTCAAATTCATACCTTGATCGGAGCATGCATGGACTCGACTCATATGACTGGGATTTCCATGAAAAAGATCGTGGTCCGAAATGGGTGATCACGGTACATTTCTCTTCTGTTTCCTATTTATATTTCTATTTTACCTCCTCAATTTAGCATTATGGACAGGGAAAGACCTAATCTAAGATCTGCACAAAAATATTTTGCCTTCAAATTCATACTTTGATCGTAGCATGCATGGACTCGACTCATATGACTGGGATTTCCATGAAAAAGATTGTGGGCCGAAAATGTGTGATCACTGTACATTTCTCTTCTGTTTCCTATTTATATTTATATTTTACATCCTCAATTTAGCATTATGGCCAGGGAAAGACCTAATCTAAGCTCTGCACAAAAATATTTTGTCTTCAAATTCATACCGTCATCGTAGCATGTATGGACCCGACTCATATGACTGGGATTTCCATGAAAAAGATTGTGGGCCGAAAATGGGTGATCACTGTACATTTCTCTTCGGTTTCCTATTACTATTTCTATTTTACCTCCTCAATTTAGCATTATGGACAGGGAAAGACCTAATCTAAGATCTGCACAAAAATATTTTGCCTTCAAATTCATACCGTGATCGTAGCATGCATGGACTCGACTCATATGACTGGGATTTCCATGAAAAAGATTGTGGGCCAAAAATGGGTGATCACTGTACATTTCTCTTCTGTTTCCAATTTATATTTATATTTTACATCCTCAATTTAGCATTATGGACAGGGAAAGACCTAATCTAATATCTGCACAAAAATATTTTGCCTTCAAATTCATACCTTGATCGTAGCATGCATGGACTCGACTCGTATGACTGGGATTTCCATGAAAAAGATCGTGGGCCGAAAATGGGTGATCACGGTACATTTCTCTTCTGTTTCCTATTTATATTTCTATTTTACCTACTCAATTTAGCATTATGGACAGGGAAAGACCTAATCTAAGATCTGCACAAAAATATTTTGCCTTCAAATTCATACCTTGATCGTAGCATGCATGGACTCGACTCATATGACTGGGATTTCCATGAAAAAGATTTTGGGCCGAAAACGGGTGATCACTGTACATTTCTCTTCTGTTTCCTATTTATATTTATATTTTACCTCCTCAATTTAGCATTATGGACAACGAAAGACCTAATCTAAGATCTGCACAAAAATATTTTGCCTTCAAATTCATACCGTGATCGAAGCATGCATGGACTCGACTCATATGACTGGGATTTCCATGAAAAAGATTGTGGGCCGAAAATGGGTGATCACTGTACATTCCTCTTCTGTTTCCTATTTATATTTCTATTTTACCTCCTCAATTTAGCATTATGGACAGGGAAAGACCTAATCTAAGCTCTGCACAAAAATATTTTGCCTTCAAATTCTTACCGTGATCGTAGCATGCATGGACTCGACTCATATGACTGTGATTTCCATGAAAAAGATTTTGGGCCGAAAATGGGTGATCACTGTACATTTCTTTTCGGTTTCCTATTTATATTTCTATTTTACCTCCTCAATTTAGCATTATGGACAGAGAAAGACCTAATCTAACATCTGCACAAAAATATTTTGCCTTCAAATTCATACCTTGATCGTAGCATGCATGGACTAGACTCATATGACTGGGATTTCCATGAAAAAGATTTTGGGCCGAAAATGGGTGATCACTGTACATTTCTCTTCGGTTTCCTATTTATATTTCTATTTTACCTCCTCAATTTAGCATTATGGACAGGGAAAGACCTAATCTAAGATCTGCACAAAAATATTTTGACTTCAAATTCATACCTTGATCGTAGCATGCATGGACTAGACTCATATGACTGGGATTTCCATGAAAAAGTTTGTGGGCGAAAAATGGGTGATCACTGTAAATTTCTCTTCTGTTTCCTATTTATATTTCTATTTTACCTCCTCAATTTAGCATTATGGACAGGGAAAGACCTAATCTAAGATCTGCACAAAAATATTTTGCCTTCAAATTCATACCGTGAACGTAGCATGTATGGAATCGACTCATATGACTGGGATTTCCTTGAAAAACGTTGTGGGCCGAAAGTGGGTGATCACTGTACATTTCTCTTCTGTTTCCTATTTATATTTCTATTTTACATCCTCAATTTAGCATTATGGACAGGGAAAGACCTAATCTAATATCTGCACAAAAATATTTTGCCTTCAAATTCATACCGTGATCGTAGCATGAATGGACTCGATTCATATGACTGGGATTTCCATGAAAAAAGTTGTGGGCCGAAAATGGGTGATCACTGTACATTTCTCTTCTGTTTCCTATTTATATTTCTATTTTACCTCCTCAATTTAGCATTATGGACAGGGAAAGACCTAATCTAAGCTCTGCACGAAAATATTTTGCCTTCAAATTCTTACCGTGATCGTAGCATGCATGGACTCGACTCATATGACTGTGATTTCCATGAAAAAGATTTTGGCCGAAAATGGGTGATCACTGTACATTTCTCTTCGGTTTCCTATTAATATTTCTATTTTACCTCCTCAATTTAGCATTATGGACAGGGAAAGACCTAATCTAAGATCTGCACAAAAATATTTTGCCTTCAAATTCATACCGTGATCGAAGCATGCATGGACTCGACTCATATGACTGGGATTTCCATTAAAAAGATTGTGGGCCGAAAATGGGTGATCACTGTACATTTCTCTTCTGTTTCCTATTTATATTTCTATTTTACATCCTCAATTTAGCATTATGGAGAGGGAAAGACCTAATCTAAGATCTGCACAAAAATATTTTGCCTTCACATTCATACCGTGATCGTAGCACGCATGGACTCGACTCATATGACTGTGATTTCCATGAAAAAGATTTTGGGCCGAAAATAGGTGATCACTGTACATTTCTCTTCGGTTTCCTATTTATATTTATATTTTACCTCCTCAATTTAGCATTATGGTCAGGGAAAGACATAATCTAAGATCTGCACAAAAATATTTTGCCTTCAAATTCATACCGTGATCGTAGCATGCATGGACTCGACTCATATGACTGGGATTTCCATGAAAAAGTTAGTGGGCCGAAAATGGGTGATCACTGTACATTTCTCTTCTGTTTCCTATTTATATTTATATATTACCTCCTCAATTTAGCATTTTGGACCGGGAAAGACCTAATCTAAGGTCTGCACAAAAATATTTTGCCTTCAAATTCATACCGTGATCGTAGCATGCATGGACTTGACTCATATGACTGGGATTTCCATGAAAAAGATTGTGGGCCGAAAATGGGTGGTCACTGTACGTTTCTCTTCTGTTTCCTATTTATATTTATATTTTACCTCCTCAATTTAGCATTATGGACAGGGAAAGACCTAATCTAAAATCTGCACAAAAATATTTTGCCTTCAAATTCATACCGTGATCGTAGCATGCATGGACTCAACTCACAGGACTGGGATTTCCATGAAAAACATTGTGGCCCGAAAATGGGTGATCACTGTACATTTCTTTTCTGTTTCCTATTTATATTTCTATTTTACCTCCTCAATTTAACATTATGGACAGGGAAAGACCTAATCTAATATCTGCACAAAAATATTTTGCCTTCAAATTCATACCGTGATCGTAGCATGCATGGTCTCGACTCATATGACTGTGATTTTCATGAAAAAGATTGTGGGCCGAAAATGGGTGGTCACTGTACGTTTCTCTCTGTTTCCTATTTATATTTATATTTTACCTCCTCAATTTAGCATTATGGACAGGGAAAGACCTAATCTAAAATCTGCACAAAACTATTTTGCCTTCAAATTCATACCTTGATCGTAGCATGCATGGACTCGACTCATATGACTGGGATTTCCATGAAAAATATTGTGTGCCGAAAATGGGTGATCACTGTACAATTCTCTTCTGTTTCCTATTTATATTTATATTTTACTTCCTCAATTTAGCATTATGGACAGGGAACAACCTAATCTAAGCTCTGCACAAAAATATTTTGCCTTCAAATTCATACCGGGATCGTAGCATGCATGGACTCGACTCATATGACTTGGATTTCAATGAAAAAGATTGTGGGCCGAAAATGGGTGATCACTGTACATTTCTTTCTGTTTCCTATTTATATTTCTATTTTACCTTCTCAATTTAGCATTATGGACAGGGAAAGACCTAATCTAAAATCTGCACAAAAATATTTTGCCTTCAAATTCATACCGTCATCGTAGCATGCATGGACTCGACTTATATGACTGGGATTTCCATGAAAAAGATTGTGGGCCGTAAATGGGTGATCACTGTACATTTCTCTTCTGTTTCCTATTTATATTTCTATTTTATCTCCTCAATTTAGCATTATGGACAGGGAAAGACCTAATCTAAAATCTGCACAAAAATATTTTGCCTTCAAATTCATACCGTGATCGTAGCATGCATGGACTCAACTCACATGACTGGGATTTCCATGAAAACATTGTGGCCCGAAAATGGGTGATCACTGTACATTTCTTTTCTGTTTCCTATTTATATTTCTATTTTACCTCCTCAATTTAACATTATGGACAGGGAAAGACCTAATCTAAAATCTGCACAAAACTATTTGGCCTTCAAATTCATACCGTGATCGTAGCATGCATGGACTCGACTCACATCACTGGGATTTCCATGAAAACATTGTGGCCCGAAAATGGGTGATCACTGTACATTTCTTTTCTGTTTCCTATTTATATTTCTATTATACTTCCTCAATTTAGCATTATGGACAGGGAACAACCTAATCTAAGCTCTGCACAAAAATATTTTGCCTTCAAATTCATACCGGGATCGTAGCATGCATGGACTCGACTCATATGACTTGGATTTCAATGAAAAAGATTGTGGGCCGAAAATGGGTGATCACTGTACATTTCTTTCTGTTTCCTATTTATATTTCTATTTTACCTCCTCAATTTAACATTATGGACAGGGAAAGACCTAATCTAAGATCTGCACAAAACTATTTTGCCTTCAAATTCATACCGTCATCGTAGCATGCATGGACTCGACTTATATGACTGGGATTTCCATGAAAAAGATTGTGGGCCGAAAATGGGTGATCACTGTACATTTCTCTTCTGTTTCCTATTTATATTTCTATTTTATCTCCTCAATTTAGCATTATGGACAGGGAAAGACCTAATCTAAAATCTGCACAAAAATATTTTGCCTTCAAATTCATACCGTGATCGTAGCATGCATGGACTCAACTCACATGACTGGGATTTCCATGAAAAAGATTGTGGCCCGAAAATGGGTGATCACTGTACATTTCTCTTCTGTTTCCTATTTATATTTATATTTTACCTCCTCAATTTAGCATTATGGACAGGGAAAGACCTAATCTAAAATCTGCACAAAACTATTTTGCCTTCAAATTCATACCTTGATCGTAGCATACATTGAATCGACTCATATGACTGGGATGTCCATGAAAAAGGTTGTGTGCCGAAAATAGGTGATCACTGTACATTTCTTTTCTGTTTCCTATTTATATTTATATTTTACCTCCTCAATTTAGCATTATGGACAGGGAAAGACCTAATCTAAGCTCTGCACAAAAATATTTTGCCTTCAAATTCATACCGTGATTGGAGCATGCATGGAATCGACTCATATGACTGGGATTTCCATGAAAAAGATTGTGTGCCGAAAATGGGTGATCACTGTACATTTCTGTTCTGTATTCTATTTATATTTCTATTTTACCTCCTCAATTTAGCATTATGGACAGGGAAAGACCTAATCTAAGCTCTGCACAAAAATATTTTGCCTTCAAATTCATACCGTGATCGTAGCATGCATGGACTCGACTCATATGACTGGGATTTCCATGAAAAAGATTGTGGGCAGAAAATGGGTGATCACTAAACATTTCTCTTCGGTTTCCTATTTATATTTATATTATACTTCCTCAATTTAGCATTATCGACAGGGAACAACCTAATCTAAGTTCTGCACAAAAATATTTTGCCTTCAAATTCATACCGTCATCGTAGCATGCATGGACTCGACTCATATGACTGGGATTTCCATGAAAAAGATTGTGGGCCGAAAATTTGTGATCACTGTACATTTCTCTTCTGTTTCCTATTTATATTTATATTTTACCTCCTCAATTTAGCATTATGGACAGGAAAAGATATAATCTAAAATCTGCACAAAAATATTTTGCCTTCTAATTCATACCGTGATCGTAGCATGCATTGAATCGACTCATATGACTGGGATGTCCATGAAAAAGTTTGTGGGCCGAAAATAGGTGATCACTGTACATTTCTTTTCTGTTTCCTATTTATATTTATATTTTACCTCCTCAATTTAGCATTATGGACAGGGAAAGACCTAATCTAAAATCTTCACAAAAATATTTTGCTTTCAAATTCATACCGTGATCGTAGCATGCATGGACTCATATGACTGGGATTTCCATGAAAAAGATTGTGGGCCGAAAATGGGTGATCACTGTACATTTCTCTTCTGTTTTCTATTTATATTTATATTTTACCTCCTCAATTTAGCATTATGGACAGGGAAAGACATAATCTAAAATCTGGACAAAAATATGTTGCCTTCAAATTCATACCGTGATCGTAGCATGCATTGAATCGAATCATATGACTGGGTTTTCCATGAAAAAGATTGTTGGCCGAAAATGGGTGATCACTGTACATTTCTCTTCTGTTTTCTATTTATATTTCTATTTTACCTCCTCAATTTAGCATTATGGACAGGGAAAGTCCTAATCTAAAATCTTCACAAAAATATTTTGCTTTCAAATTCATACCGTGATCGTAGCATGCATGGACTCATATGACTGGGATTTCCATGAAAAAGATTGTGGGCCGAAAATGGGTGATCACTGTACATTTCTCTTCTGTTTCCTATTTATATTTATATTTTACCTCCTCAATTTAGCATGAAGGACAGTGAAAGACCTAATCTAATCTCTGCACAAAAATATTTTGCCTTCAAATTTATACCGTGATCGTAGCATGCATGGACTCGATTCATATGACTAGGATTTCCATGAAAAAGATTGTGGGCCGAAAATGGGTGATCACTGTACATTTCTCTTCTGTTTCCTATTTATATTTCTATTTTACCTCCTCAATTTAGCATTATGGACAGGGAATGACCTAATCTAAGATCTGCACAAAAATATTTTGCCTTCAAATTCATACCATGAACGTAGCATGCATGGACTCGACTCATATGACTGGGATTTCCATGAAAAAGATTGTGGGCCGAAAATGGGTGGTCACTGTACATTTCTCTTCTGTTTCCTATTTATATTTATATTTTACCTCCTCAATTTAGCTTTATGGACAGGGAAAGACCAAATCTAAGATCTACACAAAAATATTTTGCCTTCAAATTCATACTGTGATCGTAGCATGCATGGACTCGACTGATATGTCTGGGATTTCCATGAAAAAGATTGTGGGCCGAAAATGGGTGATCACTGTACATTTCTCTTCTGTTTCCTATTTATATTTAAATTTTACCTCCTCAATTTAGCATTATGGACAGGGAAAGACCTAATCTAAAATCTGCACAAAAATATTTTGCCTTCAAATTCATACCGTGATCGTAGCATGCATGGACTCAACTCACATGACTGGGATTTCCATGAAAAAGATTGTGGGCAGAAAATGCGTGATCACTGTACATTTCTCTTCTGTTTTCTATTTATATTTCTATTTTACCTCCTCAATTTAGCATTATGGACAGGGAAAGTCCTAATCTAAAATCTTCACAAAAATATTTTGCTTTGAAATTCTTACCGTGATCGTAGCATGCATGGACTCGACTCATATGACTGGGATTTCCATGAAAAAGATTGTAGGGCGAAAATGGGTGATCACTGTACATTTCTCTTCTGTTTCCTATTTATATTTATATTTTACCTCCTCAATTTAGCATTATGGACAGGGAAAGACCTAATCTAAGATCAGCACACAAATATTTTGCCGTCAAATTCATACCGTGATCGTAGCATGCATGGAATTTTCTCATATGACTGGGATTTCCATGAAAAAGATTGTAGGGCGAAAATGGGTGATCACTGTACATTTCTCTTCTGTTTCCTATTTATATTTTCCCTGCTTAATTTAGCATTATGGACAGGGAAACATATTATCTAAGGTCTGCACACAAATATTTTGCCTTCAAATTCATACCGTGATCGTAGCATGCATGGACTCGACTCATATGACTGGGATTTCCATGAAAAAGATTGTGGGCTGAAAATGGGTGATCACTCTACATTTCTCTTCTGTTTCCTATTTATATTTATATTTTACCTCCTAAATTTAGCATTATGGACAGGGAAAGAACTAATCTAAAATCTGCACAAAAATATTTTGCCTTCAAATTCATACCGTGATCGTAGCATGCATGGACGCGACTCATATGACTGTGATTTCCATGAAAAAGATTGTGGGCCGAAAATGGGTGATCACTGTCCATTTCTCTTCTGTTTCCTATTTATATTTCTATTTTACCTCCTCAATTTAGCATTATGGTCAGGGAAAGACTTAATCTAAGATCTGCACAAAAATATTTTGCCTTCAAATTCATACCGTGATCGTAGCATGCGTGTACTCGACTCATATGACTGGGATTTCCATGAAGAAGATTGTGGGCCGAAAATGGGTGATCACTGTACATTTCTCTTCTGTTTCCTATTCATATTTCTATTTTACCTCCTCAATTTAGCATTATGGCCAGGGAAAGAGCTAATCTAAGCTCTGCACAAAAATATTTTGCCTTCAAATTCATACCGTGATCGTAGCATGCATGGACACGACTCATATGACTGGGATTTCCATGAAAAAGATTCTGTGCCGAAAATGGGTGATCACTGTACATTTCTCTCCTGTTTCCTATTTATATTTCTATTTTACCTCCTCAATTTAGCATTATGGCCAGGGAAAGACCTAATGTAAGCTCTGTACAAAAATATTTTGCCTTCAAATTCATACCGTGATCGTAGCATGCATGGACTCGACTCATATGATTGGGATTTCCATGAAAAAGATTGTGGGCCGAAAATGGGTGATGACTGTACATTTCTCTACTGTTTCCTATTTATATTTATATTTTACCTCCTAAATTTAGCATTATGGCCAGGGAAAAACCTAATCTAAGCTCTGCACAAAAATATTTTGCCTTCAAATTCATACCGTGATCGTAGCATGCATGGACTCGACTCATATGACTGGGATTTCCATGAAAAAAATTGTGGGGCGAAAATCGGTGATCACTGTACATTTCTCTACTGTTTCCTATTTATATTTATATTTTACCTCCTCAATTTAGCATTATGGCCAGGGAAAGACCTAATCTAAGCTCTGCACAAAAATATTTTGCCTTCAAATTCATACCGTGATCGTAGCATGCATGGACTCGACTCATATGACTGGGATTTCCATGAAAAAGATTGTGGGCTGAAAATGGGTGATCACTGTACATTTCTCTTTTGTTTCCTATTTATATTTCTATTGTACCTCCTCAATTTAGCATTATGGCCAGTGAAAGACTTAATCTAAGCTCTGCACAAAAATATTTTACCTTCAAATTCATACCGTGATTGTAGCATGCATGGACTTGACTCATATGACTGTGATTTCCATGAAAAAGATTGTGGGCCGAAAATGGGTGATCACTGTACATTTCTCTTCTGTTTCCTATTTATATTTCTATTTTACCTCCTCAATTTAGCATTATGGACAGGGAAAGACCTAATCTAAGATCTGCGCAAAAATATTTTGCCTTCAAATTCATACCGTGATCGTAGCATGCATGGACGCGACTCATATGACTTGGATTTCCATGAAAAAAATTGTGGGGCGAAAATCGGTGATCACTGTACATTTCTCTTCTGTTTCCTAGTTATATTTCTATTTTACCCCCTCAATTTAGCATTATGGCCAGGGAAATACCTAATCTAAGCTCTGCACAAAAATATTTTGCCTTCAAATTCATACCGTGATCGTAGCATGCATGTACTCGACTCATATGACTGGGATTTCCATGAAAAAGATTGTGGGCCGAAAATGGGTGATCACTGTACATTTCTCTTCTGTTTCCTATTTATATTTCTATTTTACTTTCTCAATTTAGCATTATGGACAGGGAAAGACCTAATCTAAAATCTGCACAAAAATATTTTGCCTTCAAATTCATACCGTGATCGTAGCATGCATGGACTCGACTCATATGACTGGGATTTCCATGAAAAAGATTGTGTGCCGAAAATGGGTGATCACTGTACATTTCTCTTCTGTTTGCTATTTATATTTATATTTTACCTCCTCAATTTAGCATTATGGCCAGGGAAAGACCTAATCTAAGCTCTGCACAAAAATATTTTGGCTTCAAATTCATACCGTGATCGTAGCATGCATGGACTCGACTCATATGATTGGGATTTCCATGAAAAAGATTGTGGGCCGAAAATGGGTGATCACTGTACATTTCTCTTCTGTTTCCTATTTACATTTCTATTTTACATCCTCAATTTAGCATTATGGACAGGGAAAGACCTAATCTAAGCTCTGCACAAAAATATTTTGCCTTCAAATTCATACCGTGATCGTAGCATGCATGGACTCGACTCATATGACTGGGATTTCCATGAAAAAGATTGTGGGCCGAAAATGGGTGATGACTGTACATTTCTCTTCTGTTTCCTATTTATATTTATATTTTACCTCCTCAATTTAGCATTATGGACAGGGAAAGACCTAATCTAAGATCAGCACAAAAATATTTTGCCTTCAAATTCATACCGTGATCGTAGCATGCATGTACTCGATTCATATGACTGGGATTTCCATGAAAAAGTTTGTGGCCCGAAAATGGGTGATCACTGTACATTTCTCTTCTGTTTCCTATTTATATTTATATTTTACCTCCTCAATTTAGCATTATGGACAGGGAAAGACGTAATCTAAGATCTGCAAAAAAATATTTTGCCTTCAAATTCATACCGTGATCGTAGCATGCATGGACTCGACTCATGTGACTGGGATTTCCATGAAAAAGATTGTGGGCACAAAATGGGTGATCACTGTACATTTCTCTTCTGTTTCCTATTTATATTTATATTTTACCTCCTCAATTTACATTATGGACAGGGAAAGACCTACTCTAAGCTCTGCACAAAAATATTTTGCCTTCAAATTCATACCTTGATCGTAGCATGCATGGACTCGACTCATATGACTGGGATTTCCATGAAAAAGATTGTGGCCCGAAAATGGGTGATCACTGTACATTTCTCTTCTGTTTCTTATTTATATTTATATTTTACCTCCTCAATTTAGCATTATGGCCAGGGAAAGACCTAATCTAAGCTCTGCACAAAAATATTTTGCCTTCAAATTCATACCGTGATCTTAGCATGCATGGAGTCGCCTCATATGACTGGGATTTCCATGAAAAAGATTGTGGGCCGAAAATGGGTGATCACTGTACATTTCTCTTCTGTTTCCTATTTATATTTATATTTTACCTCCTCAATTTAGCATTATGGACAGGGAAAGACCTACTCTAAGATCTGCACAAAAATATTTTGCCCACAAATTCATACCGTGATCGTAGCATGCATGGACTCGACTTATATGACTGGAATTTCAATGAAAAAGATTGTGGGCACAAAATGGTTGATCACTGTACATTTCTCTTCTGTTTCCTATTCATATTTCTATTTTTATCTCCTCAATTTAGCATTATGGACAGGGAAAGACCTAATCTAAGATCTGCACACAAATATTTTGCCTTCAAATTCATACCATAATCGTAGCATGCATGGACACGACTCATATGACTGGCATTTCCATGAAAAAGATTGTGGGCCGAAAATGGGTGATCACTGTACATTTCTCTTCTGTTTCCTATTTATATTTATATTTTACCTCCTCAATTTAGCATTATGGACAGGGAAAGACCTAATCAAGATCTGCACAAAAATATTTTGCCTTCAAATTCATACCGTGATCGTAGCATGCATGGGCTCGACTCATATGACTGGGATTTCCATGAAAAATATTGTGGGCCGACAATGGGTGATCACTGTACATTTCTCTTCTGTTTCCTATTTATATTTCTATTTTACCTCCTCAATTTAGCATTATGGACAGAGAAAGACCTAATCTAAGCTCTGCACAAAAATATTTTGCCTTCAAATTCATACCGTGACCGTAGCATGCATGGACTCGACTCATATGACTGGGATTTCCATGAAAAAGATTGTGGGCAGAAAATGGGTGATTTCTGTCCATTTCTCTTCTGTTTCCTATTTATATTTATATTTTACCTACTCAATTTAGCATTATGGACAGGGAATGACCTAATCTAAAATCTGCACAAAAATATTTTGCCATCAAATTCATACCGTGATCGTAGCATGCATGGACTCCACTCATATGACTGGCATTTCCATGAAAAAGATTGTGGGCCGAAAATGAGTGATCACTGTATATTTCTCTTCTGTTACCTATTTATATTTATATTTTACCTCCTTAATTTAGCACTATGGACAGGGAAAGACCTAATCTAAAATCTGTACAACAATATTTTGCCTTCAAATTCATACCGTGATCGTAGCATGCATGCACTCGACTCATATGACTGGGATTTCCATGAAAAAGATTGTGGGCCGAAAATGGGTGATCACTGTACATTTCTCTTTCCTTTCCTATTTATATTTCTATTTTACTTCCTCAATTTAGCATTTTGGACAGGGAAAGACCTAATCTAAAATCTCCACAAAAATATTTTGTCTTCAAATTCATACCGTGATCGTAGCATGCATGGACTCGACTCATATGACTGGGATTTCCATGAAAAAGATTGTGGGCCGAAAATGGGTGATCACTGTACATTTCTCTTCTGTTTCCTATTTATATTTATATTTTACCTCCTCAATTTAGCATTATGGACAGGGTATGACCTAATCTAAGATCTGCACAAAAATATTTTGCCTTCAAATTCATACCGTGAACGTAGCATGCATGGACACGACTCATATGACTGGGATTTCCATGAAAAAGTTTGTGTCGCGAAAATGGGTGATCACTGTACATTTCTCTTCTGTTTCCTATTTATATTTATATTTTACCTCCTCAATTTAGCATTATGGACGGGGAAAGACCTAATCTAAAATCTGCACAAAAATATTTTGCCTTCAAATTCATACTTTGATCGTAGCATGCATGGACTCGACTCATATGACTGGGATTTCCATGAAAAAGATTGTGGGCCGAAAATGGGTGATCACTGTACATTTCTCTTCTGTTTCCTATTTCTATTTCGGTTTTACCTCCTCAATTTAGCATTATGGACAGGGAAAGATCTAATCTAAGATCTGCCAAAAATATTTTGCCTTCAAATTCATACCGTGATCGTAGCATGCATGGACTCGACTCATATGACTGGCATTTCCATGAAAAAGATTGTGGGCGGAAAATGGGTGATCACTGTCCATTTCTCTTCTGTTTCCTATTTATATTTATATTTTACCTCCTCAATTTAGCATTATGGACAGGGAAAGACCTAATCTAAGCTCTGCACAAATATATTTTGCCTTCAAATTCATACCGTGATCGTAGCATGCATGGACTCGACTCATATGACTGGGATTTCCATGAAACAGATTGTGGGCCAAAAATGGGTGATCACTGTACATTTCTCTTCTGTTTCCTATTTATATTTCTATTTTACCTCCTCAATTTAGCATTATGGACAGGTAAAGACCAAATCTAAGATCTGCACAAAAATATTTTGCCTTCAAATTCATACCGTGATCGTAGCATGCATGGAATCGACTCATATGACTGGGATTTCCATGAAAAAGATTGTGGGCTGAAAATGGGAGATCACTGTACAGTTCTCTTCTGTTTCCTATTTATATTTATATTTTCCCTCCTCAATTTAGCATTATGGACAGGGAAAGACCTAATCTAAAATCTGCACAAAAATATTTTGCCTTCAAATTCATACCATGATCGTAGCATGAATTGTCTCGACTCATATGACTGGGATTTCCATGAAAAAGATTGTGGGCCGAAAATGGGTGATCACTGTACATTTCTCTTCTGTTTCCTATTTATATTTATATTTTCCCTCCTCAATTTAGCATTATGGACAGGGAAAGACATAATCTAAAATCTGCACAAATATATTTTGCCTTCAAATTCATACCATGATCGTAGCATGAATTGTCTCGACTCATATGACTGGGATTTCCATGAAAAAGATTGTGGGCCGAAAATGGGTGATCACTGTACATTTCTCTTCTGTTTCCTATTTATATTTATATTTTACCTCCTCAATTTAGCATTATGGACGGGGAAAGACCTAATCTAAAATCTGCACAAAAATATTTTGCCTTCAAATTCATACTGTGATCGTAGCATGCATGGACTCGACTCATATGACTGGGATTTCCATGAAAAAGATTGTGGGCCGAAAATGGGTGATCACTGTACATTTCTCTTCTGTTTCCTATTTATATTTTTGTTTTACCTCCTCAATTTAGCATTATGGACAGGGAAAGACCTAATCTAAGATCTGCACAAAAATATTTTGCCTTCAAATTCATACCGTGATCGTAGCATGCATGGACTCGACTCATATGACTGGCATTTCCATGAAAAAGATTGTGGGCGGAAAATGGGTGATCACTGTACATTTCTCTTCTGTTTCCTATTCATATTTTACCTCCTCAATTTAGCATTATGGGCAGGGAAAGTAATTATCTAAGTTCTGCACACAAATATTTTGCATTCAAATTCATACCGTGATCGTAGCATGCATGGACTCGACTCATATGACTGGGATTTCCATGAAACAGATTGTGGGCCAAAAATGGGTGATCACTGTACATTTCTCTTCTGTTTCCTATTTATATTTATATTTTACCTCCTTAATTTAGCATTATGGACAGGTAAAGACCAAATCTAAGATCTGCACAAAAATATTTTGCCTTCAAATTCATACCGTGATCGTAGCATGCATGGAATCGACTCATATGACTGGGATTTCCATGAAAAAGATTGTGAGCTGAAAATGGGAGATCACTGTACAGTTCTCTTCTGTTTCCTATTTATATTTATATTTTCCCTCCTCAATTTAGCATTATGGACAGGGAAAGACCTAATCTAAAATCTGCACAAAAATATTTTGCCTTCAAATTCATACCATGATCGTAGCATGAATTGTCTCGACTCATATGACTGGGATTTCCATGAAAAAGATAGTGGGCCGAAAATGGGTGATCACTGTACATTTCTCTTCTGTTTCCTATTTATATTTATATTTTCCCTCCTCAATTTAGCATTATGGACAGGGAAAGACATAATCTAAAATCTGCACAAAAATATTTTGCCTTCAAATTCATACCATGATCGTAGCATGAATTGTCTCGACTCATATGACTGGGATTTCCATGAAAAAGATTGTGGGCCGAAAATGGGTGATCACTGTACATTTCTCTTCTGTTTCCTATTTATATTTCTATTTTCCCTCCTCAATTTAGCATTATGGACAGGTAAAGACCAAATCTAAGATCTGCACAAAAATATTTTGCCTTCAAATTCATACCGTGATCGTAGCATGCATGGAATCGACTCATATGACTGGGATTTCCATGAAAAAGATTGTGGGCTGAAAATGGGAGATCACTGTACAGTTCTCTTCTGTTTCCTATTTATATTTATATTTTCCCTCCTCAATTTAGCATTATGGACAGGGAAAGACCTAATCTAAAATCTGCACAAAAATATTTTGCCTTCAAATTCATACCATGATCGTAGCATGAATTGTCTCGACTCATATGACTGGGATTTCCATGAAAAAGATTGTGGGCCGAAAATGGGTGATCACTGTACATTTCTCTTCTGTTTCCTATTTATATTTATATTTTCCCTCCTCAATTTAGCATTATGGACAGGGAAAGACATAATCTAAAATCTGCACAAAAATATTTTGCCTTCAAATTCATACCATGATCGTAGCATGAATTGTCTCGACTCATATGACTGGGATTTCCATGAAAAAGATTGTGGGCCGAAAATGGGTGATCACTGTACATTTCTCTTCTGTTTCCTATTTATATTTATATTTTACCTCCTCAATTTAGCATTATGGACAGGTAAAGACCAAATCTAAGATCTGCACAAAAATATTTTGCCTTCAAATTCATACTGTGATCGTAGCATGCATGGACTCGACTCATATGACTGGGATTTCCATGAAAAAGATTGTGGGCCGAAAATGGGTGATCACTGTACATTTCTCTTCTGTTTCCTATTTATATTTATATTTTACCTCCTCAATTTAGCATTATGGACAGGGTATGACCTAATCTAAGATCTGCACAAAAATATTTTGCCTTCAAATTCATACCGTGAACGTAGCATGCATGGACACGACTCATATGACTGGGATTTCCATGAAAAAGATTGTGGGCCGAAAATGGGTGATCACTGTACATTTCTCTTCTGTTTCCTATTTATATTTATATTTTACCTCCTCAATTTAGCATTATGGACGGGGAAAGACCTAATCTAAAATCTGCACAAAAATATTTTGCCTTCAAATTCATACTTTGATCGTAGCATGCATGGACTCGACTCATATGACTGGGATTTCCATGAAAAAGATTGTGGGCCGAAAATGGGTGATCACTGTACATTTCTCTTCTGTTTCCTATTTCTATTTCGGTTTTACCTCCTCAATTTAGCATTATGGACAGGGAAAGATCTAATCTAAGATCTGCCAAAAATATTTTGCCTTCAAATTCATACCGTGATCGTAGCATGCATGGACTCGACTCATATGACTGGCATTTCCATGAAAAAGATTGTGGGCGGAAAATGGGTGATCACTGTCCATTTCTCTTCTGTTTCCTATTTATATTTATATTTTACCTCCTCAATTTAGCATTATGGACAGGGAAAGACCTAATCTAAGCTCTGCACAAATATATTTTGCCTTCAAATTCATACCGTGATCGTAGCATGCATGGACTCGACTCATATGACTGGGATTTCCATGAAACAGATTGTGGGCCAAAAATGGGTGATCACTGTACATTTCTCTTCTGTTTCCTATTTATATTTCTATTTTACCTCCTCAATTTAGCATTATGGACAGGTAAAGACCAAATCTAAGATCTGCACAAAAATATTTTGCCTTCAAATTCATACCGTGATCGTAGCATGCATGAAATCGACTCATATGACTGGGATTTCCATGAAAAAGATTGTGGGCTGAAAATGGGAGATCACTGTACATTTCTCTTCTGTTTCCTATTTATATTTATATTTTCCCTCCTCAATTTAGCATTATGGACAGGGAAAGACATAATCTAAAATCTGCACAAAAATATTTTGCCTTCAAATTCATACCATGATCGTAGCATGAATTGTCTCGACTCATATGACTGGGATTTCCATGAAAAAGATTGTGGGCCGAAAATGGGTGATCACTGTACATTTCTCTTCTGTTTCCTATTTATATTTATATTTTACCTCCTCAATTTAGCATTATGGACAGGTAAAGACCAAATCTAAGATCTGCACAAAAATATTTTGCCTTCAAATTCATACTGTGATCGTAGCATGCATGGACTCGACTCATATGACTGGGATTTCCATGAAAAAGATTGTGGGCCGAAAATGGGTGATCACTGTACATTTCTCTTCTGTTTCCTATTTATATTTATATTTTACCTCCTTAATTTAGCATTATGGACAGGGAAAGATATGATCTAAAATCAGCACAAAAATATTTTTCCTTCAAATTCATACCGTGATCGTAGCATGCATGGACTCGACTCATATGACTGGGATTTCCATGAAAAAGATTGTGGGCTGAAAATGGGAGATCACTGTACAGTTCTCTTCTGTTTCCTATTTATATTTATATTTTCCCTCCTCAATTTAGCATTATGGACAGGGAAAGACCTAATCTAAAATCTGCACAAAAATATTTTGCCTTCAAATTCATACCGTGATCGTAGCATGCATGGACTCGACTCATATGACTGGGATTTCCATGAAAAAGATTGTGGGCCGAAAATGGGTGATCACTGTACATTTCTCTTCTGTTTCCGATTTATATTTCTATTTTACCTCCTCAATTTAGCATTATGGACAGGGAATGACCTAATCTAAGATCTGCACAAAAATATTTTGCCTTCAAATTCATACCGTGAACGTAGCATGCATGGACACGACTCATATGACTGGGATTTCCATGAAAAAGTTTGTGTGGCAAAAATGGGTGATCACTGTACATTTCTCTTCTGTTTCCTATTTATATTTATATTTTACCTCCTCAATTTAGCATTATGGGCAGGGAAAGTAATTATCTAAGTTCTGCACACAAATATTTTGCATTCAAATTCATACCGTGATCGTAGCATGCATGGACTCGACTCATATGACTGGGATTTCCATGAAAAATTTTGTGGGGCGAAAATTGGTGATCACTGTACATTTCTCTTCTGTTTCCAATTTATATTTATATTTTCCCTCCTCAATTTAACATTATGGACAGGGAAAGAAGTAATCTAAGCTCTGCACAAAAATATTTTGCCTTCAAATTCATACCGTGATCGTAGCATGCATGGACTCGACTCATATGACTGGGATTTCCATGAAAAAGATTGTGGGCCGGAAATGGGTGATCACTGTACATTTCTCTTCTGTTTCCTATTTATATTTCTATTTTACCTCCTCAATTTAGCATTATGGACAGGGAAAGACCTAATCTAAGAACTGCACAAAAATATTTTGCCTTCAAATTCATACCGTGATCGTAGCATGCATGGACTCGACTCATATGACTGGGATTTCCATGAAAAAGATTGTGGGCCGAAAATGGGTGATCACTGTACATTTCTCTTCTGTTTCCTATTTATATTTCTGTTTTACCTCCTCAATCTAGCATTATGGACAGTGAAAGACCTAATCTAAGATCTGCACAAAAATATTTTGCCTTCAAATTCATACCGTGATCGTAGCATGCATGGACTCGAATCATATGACTGGGATTTCCATGAAAAAGTTTGTGGGGCGAAAATGGGTGATCACTGTACATTTCTCTTCTGTTTCCTATTTATATTTATATTTTCCCTCCTCAATTTAGCATTATGGGGAGGGAAAATAATTATCTAAGCACTGCACACAAATATTTTGCCTTCCAATTCATACCGTGATCGTAGCATGCATGGATTCGACTCATATGACTGGGATTTCCATGAAAAAGATTGTGGGCCGAAATTGGGTGATCACTGTACATTTCTCTTCTGTTTCCTACTTATATTTCTATTTTACCTCCTCAATTTAGCATTATGGACAGGGAAAGACCTTATCTAAGATCTGCACAAAAATATTTTGCCTTCAAATTCATACCGTGATCGTAGCATGCATGGACTCGACTCATATGACTGGGATTTCCATGAAAAAGATTGTGGGCCGAAAATGGGTGATCACTGTACATTTCTCTTCTGTTTCCTATTTATATTTCTGTTTTACCTCCTCAATTTAGCATTATGGACAGGGAAAGACCTAATCTAAGATCTGCACAAAAATATTTTGCCTTCAAATTCATACCGTGATCGTAGCATGCATGGACTCGACTCATATGACTGGGATTTCCATGAAAAAGATTGTGGGCCGAAAATGGGTGATCACTGTACATTTCTCTTCTGTTTCCTATTTATATTTATATTTTACCTCCTCAATTTAGCATTATCGGCAGGGAAAGTAATTATCTAAGCTCTGCACACAAATATTTTGCCTTCAAAATCATACCGTGATCGTAGCATGCATGGACTCGACTCATATGACTGGGAGTTCCATGTAAAAGATTGTGGGCCGAAAATGGGTGATCACTGTACATTTGTCTTCTATTTCCTATTTATATTTATATTTTAGCTTCTCAATTTAGTATTATGGAAAATTAAAGTCCTAATCTAAAATCTGCACAAAAATATTTTGCCTTCAAATTCATACCGTGATCGTAGCATGAGTTGAATCGACTAATATGACTGGGATTTCCATGAAAAAGTTTGTGGGCCGAAAATGGGTGATCACTGTACATTTCTCTTCTGTTTCCTATTTATAATTATATTTTATCTCCTCAATTTAGCATTTTGGACCGGGAAAGACGTAATCTAAAATCTGCACAAAAATATTTTGCCTTCAAATACATACCGTGATCGTAGCATGCATAGACCCGACTGATATGACTGGGATTTCAATGAAAAAGATAGTGGGCCGAAAATGGGTGATCACTGTACATTTCTCTTCTGTTTCCTATTTATATTTATATTTTACCTCCTCAATTTAGCATTATGGACAGGAAAAGACCTAATCTAAAATCTGCACAAAAATATTTTTCCTTCACATTCATACCGTCATCGTAGCATGCATGAACTCGACTCATATGACTGGGATTTCCATGAAAAAGTTTGTGGGCCGAAAATGGGTGATCACTGTACATTTCTTTTCTGTTTCCTATTTATATTTATATTTTACCTCCTCAATTTAGCATTATGGACAGGGAAAGACCTAATCTAAAATCTGCACAAAAATATTTTGCCTTCAAATTCATACCGTGATCGTACCATGCCTGGACTCGATTCATATGACTGGGATTTCCATGAAAAAGATTGTGGGCCGAAAATGGGTGATCACTGTACATTCTTCTTCTCTTCCCTATTTATATTTCTATTTTACCTCCTCAATTTAGCATTATGGACAGGGAAAGACCTAATCTAAAATCTGCACAAAAATATTTTGCCTTCAAATTCATACCGTGATCGTAGCATGCAGGGACTCGACTCATATGACTGGGATTTCCATGAAAAATCTTGTGGGCCGAAAATGGGTGATCACTGTACATTTCTCTTCTGTTTCCTATTTCTATTTTATTTTACCTCCTCAATTTAGCATTATGGACAGGGAAAGATATAATCTAAAATCTGCACAAAAATATTTTGCCTTCAAATTCATACCGTGATCGTAGCATGCATTGAATCGACTCATATGACTGGGATTTCCATGAAAAAGATTGTTGGCCGAAAATGGGTGATCACCGTACATTTCTCTTCTGTTTCCTATTTATATTTCTATTTTACCTCCTCAATTTAGCATTATGGACAGGGAAAGATCTAATCTAAAATCTGCACAAAAATATTTTGCTTTCAAATTCATACCGTGTTCGTAGCATGCATGACTCGACTCATATGACTGGGATTTCCAGGAAAAAGATTGTGGGCCGAAAATGGGTGATCACTCTACATTTCTTTTCTGTTTCCTATTCATATTTATATTTTCCTCCTCAATTTAGCATTATGGACAGGGAAAGACCTAATCTAAGCTCTGCATAAAAATATTTTGCCTTCAAATTCATACCGTGATCGTAGCATGCATGGACGCGACTCATATGACTGGGATTTCCATGTAAAAGATTGTGGGCCAAAAATAGGTGATCACTGTACATTTCTCTCCTTTTCCTATTTATATTTCCATTTTACGTCCTCAATTTAGCATTGTGGACACGGAAAGACCTAATCTAAAATCTGCACAAAAATATTTTGCTTTCAAATTCATACTGTGATCGTAGCATGCATGGACTCGACTCATATGACTGGGATTTCCATGAAAAAGATTGTGGGCCGAAAATGGGTGATCACTGTACATTTCTCTTCTGTTTTCTATTTATATTTTACCTCATAAATTTAGCATTATGGACAGGGAAAGAACTAATCTAAAATCTGCACAAAAATATTTTGCCTTCAAATTCATAACGTGATTGTAGCATGCATGGACTCGACTCATATGACTGGGATTTCCATGAAAAAGATTGCGGGCCGAAAATGGGTGCTCACTGAACATTTCTCTTCTGTTTCCTATTTATATTTTTATTTTACCTCCTCAATTTAGCATTATGGACAGGGAAAGACCTAATCTAAAATCTGCACAAAAATATTTTGCTTTCAAATTCATACTATGATCGTAGCATGCATGGACTCGAATCATATGACTGGGATTTCCATGAAAAAGATTGTGGGCCGAAAATGGGTGATCACTGTACATTTCTCTTCTGTTTCCTATTTATATTTCTATTTTACCTCCTAAATTTAGCATTATGGCCAGAGAAAGACCTAATCTAAGATCTGCACAAAAATATTTTGCCTTCAAATTCATACCGTGATCGTAGCATGCATGGACTCGACTCATATGACTGGGATTTCCATGAAAAAGATTGTGGGCCGAAAATGGGTGATCACTGTACATTTCTCTTCTTTTTCCTATTTATATTTATATTTTACCTCCTAAATTTAGCATTATGGACAGGGAAAGACCTAATCTAAGATCTGCACAAAAATATTTTTCTTTCAAATTCATACCGTGTTCGTAGCATGCATGGACTCGACTCATATGACTGGGATTTCCATAAAAAAGATTGTGGGCAGAAAATGGGTGATCACTGTACATTTCTGTTCTGTTTCCTATTTATATGTATATTTTAACTCCTCAATTTAGCATTATGGACAGTGAAAGACCTAATCTAAGATCTGCACAAAAATATTTTGCCTTCAAATTCATTCCGTGATCGTAGCATTCATGGACTCGACTCATATGACTGGGATTTCCATGAAAAACATTGTGGGCAGAAAATGGGTGATCACTGTACATTTCTCTTCTGTTTCCTATTTATATTTATATTTTACCTCCTCAATTTAGCATTACGGACAGTGAAAGACCTAATCTAAGATCTGCACAAAAATATGTTGCTTTCAAATTCATACCGTGATCGTAGCATGCATGGACTCATATGACTGGGATTTCCATGAAAAAGATTTGGGGCCGAAAATGGGTGATCACTGTACATTTCTCTTCTGTTTCCTATTTATATTTATATTTTACTTCCTCAATTTAGCATTATGGACAGGGAAAGACCTAATCTAAGATCTGCACAAAAATATTTTGCCTTCAAATTCATACCGTGATCATAGCATGCATGGACTCGACCCATATGACTGGGATTTCCATGAAAAAGTTTGTGGGCCGAAAATGGGTGATCACTGTACATTTCTCTTCTGTTTCCTATTTATATTTCTATTTTACCTCCTTAATTTAGCATTATGGACAGGGAAAGACTTAATCTAAGATCTGCTCAAAAATATTTTGCCTTCAAATTCATACCGTGATCGTAGCATGCATGGACTCGACTCATATGACTGGGATTTCCATGAAAAAGATTGTGGGCAGAAAATGGGTGATCACTGTACATTTCTCTTCTCTTCCCTATTTATATTTCTATTTTACCTCCTCAATTTAGCATTATGGACAGGGAAAGACCTAATCTAAAATCTGCACAAAAATATTTTGCCTTCAAATTCATACCGTGATCGTAGCATGCAGGGACTCGACTCATATGACAGGGATTTCCATGAAAAAGCTTGTGGGCGGAAAATGGGTGATCACTGTACATTTCTCTTCTGTTTCCTATTTCTATTTTATTTTACCTCCTCAATTTAGCATTATGGACAGGGAAAGATATAATCTAAAATCTGCACAAAAATATTTTGCCTTCAAATTCATACCGTGATCGTGGCATGCATTGAATCGACTCATATGACTGGGATTTCCATGAAAAAGATTGTTGGCCGAAAATGGGTGATCACTGTACATTTCTCTTCTGTTTCCTATTTATATTTCTAATTTACCTCCTCAATTTAGCATTATGGACAGGGAAAGACCTAATCTAAAATCTGCACAAAAATATTAGCTTTCAAATTCATACCGTGTTCGTAGCATGCATGACTCGACTCATATGACTGGGATTTCCAGCAAAAAGATTGTGGGCCGAAAATGGGTGATCACTCTACAATTTTTTTCTGTTTCCTATTCATATTCATATTTTACTTTCTCAATTTAGCATTATGGACAGAGAAAGACCTCATCTAACAACTGCAAAAAAATATTTTGCCTTCAAATTCATACCGTGATCGTAACATGCATGGACTCGACTCATATGACTGGGATTTCCATGAAAAAGATTGTCGGCACAAAATTGGTGATCACTGTACATTTCTCTTCTGTTTCCATTTAACATTTCTATTTTACTTCCTCAATTTAGCATTATGGACAGGGAAAGACCTAATGTAAGTTCTGCAAATAAATATTTTGCCTTCAAATTCATACCGTGATTGTAGCATGCATGGACTCGACTCATATGACTGGGATTTCCATGAAAAAGATTGTGGTCACAAAATGGGTGATCACTGTACATTTCTCTTCTGTTTCCCATTACTATTTCTATTTTACTTCCTCAATTTAGCATTATGTACAGGGAAAGACCTAATCTAAGATCTGCAAAAAAATATTTTGCCTACAAATTCATACCGTGATCGTAGCATGCATGGACTCCTTCATATGAATGGCATTTCCATGGAAATGATTGTGGGCACAAAATGGGTGATCACTGTATATTTCTCTTCTCTTTCCTATTTATATTTATATTTTACCTCCTCAATTTAGCATTATGGACAGGGAAAAACCTAATCTAAGATCTCCAAAAAAATATTTTGCCTTCAAATTCATATCGTGATAGTAGCATGCCTGGACTCGACTCATATGACTGGGATTTCCGTGAAAAAGATTGTGGGCAAAAAATGGTTGATCACTGTACATTTCTCTTCTGTTTCCTATTTATATTTATGTTTTACTTCCTTCATTTAGCATTATGGACAGGGAAAGACCTAATCTAAGATCTGCAAAAAAATATTTTGCCTTCAAATTCATACCGTGATCGTAGTATGCAAGGCCTCGACTCATATGACTGGGATTTCCATGAAAAAGATTGTGGGCACAAAATGGGTGATCACTGTACATTTCTCTTCTGTTTCCCATTACTATTTCTATTTTCCTTTCTTAATTTAGCATCATGGACAGTGAAAGGCCTAATATAAGATCTGCAAAAAAATATTTTTCCTTCAAATTCATACCGTGATCGTAGCATGTATGGATTCTTTCATATGAATGGGATTTAACTGAAAAAGATTGTGGGCACAAAATGGGCGATCACTGTACATTTCTCTTCTGTTTCCCATTACTATTTCTATTTTACTTCCTCAATTTAGCATTATGCACAGGGAAAGACATAATCTAAGATCTGCAAATAAATATTTTGCCTTCAAATTCATACCGTGATCGTAGCATGCATTGACTCGACTCATATGACTGCGATTTCCATGAAAAAGATTGTGGGTCGAAAATGAGTGATCACTGTACATTTCTCTTCTGTTTCCTATTCATATTTATATTTTACCTCCTCAATTTAGCATTATGGACAGGGAAAGACCTAATCTAAAATCTGCACAAAAATATTTTGCCTTCAAAATTCATACCGTGATCGTAGCATGCATGGACTCTACTCATATGACTGGGATTTCCATGAAAAAGATTGTGGGCCGAAAATGGGTGATCACTGTACATTTCTCTTCTGTTTCCTATTTATATTTATATTTTACCTCCTCAATTTAGCATTATGGACAGGGAAAGACCTAAACTAATATCTGCACAAAAATATTTTGCGTTCAAATTCATACCGTGATCGTAGCATGCATGGACTTGACTCATAAGACTGGGATTTCCATGAAAAAGATTGTGGGCCGAAAATGGGTGATCATTGTACATTTAACATCTGTTTCCTATTTATATTTCTATTTTACCTCCTCAATTTAGCATTATGGCCAGCGAAAGACCTAATCTAAGCTCTGCACAAAAATATTTTGCCTTCAAATTCATACCGTGATCGTAGCATGCATGAACTCGACTCATATGACTGAGATTTCCATGAAAAAGATTGTCAGCAGAAAACGGGTGATCACTGTACATTTCTCTTCTGTTTCCTATTTATATTTATATTTTAACTCCTCAATTTAGCATTATGGACAGGGAAAGACCTAATCTAAGCTCTGCACAAAAATATTTTGTCTTCAAATTCATACCGTGATCGTAGCATGCATGGACTCAACTCATATGACAGGGATTTCCATGAAAAAGTTTGTGGGCCGAAAATGGGTGATCACTGTACATTTCTCTTCTGTTTCCTATTTATATTTCTATTTTACCTCCTCAATATAGCATTATGGACAGGGAAAGACCTAATCTAAAATCTTCACAAAAATATTTTACCTTCAAATTCATACCGTGATCGTAGCATGCATGGACTCGACTCATATGACTGGGATTTCCATGAAAAAGATTGTGGGCCGAAAATGGGTGATCACTGTACATTTCTCTTCTGTTTCCTATTTATATTTTTATTTTACCTCCTCAATATAGCATTATGGACAGGGAAAGTCCCAATCTAAGAACTGCACAAAAATATTTTTCCTTCAAATTCATACCGTGATCGTAGCATGCATGGACTCGACTCATATGACTGGGATTTCCATGAAAAAGATAGTGGGCAGAAATGGTGATCACTGTACATTTCTCTTCTGTTTCCTATTTATATTTCTATTTTCCCTCTTCTATTTAGCATTATGCACAGGGAAAGACCTAATCTAAAATCTGCACAAAAATATTTTGCCTTCAAATTCATACCGTGCTCGTAGCATGCATGGACTCGACTCATATGACTGAGATTTCCATGAAAAAGATTGTGGGCCGAAAACAGGTGATCACTGTACATTTCTCTCCCGTTTCCTATTTATATTTATATTTTACTTCCTTCATTTAGCATTATGGACAGGAAAAGACCTAATCTAAGCTCTACACAAAAATATTTTGCCTTCAAATTCATACCGTGATCGTAGCATGCATGAACTCGACTCATATGACTGAGATTTCCATGAAAAAGATTGTCAGCAGAAAACGGGTGATCACTGTACATTTCTCTTCTGTTTCCTATTTATATTTATATTTTAACTCCTCAATTTAGCATTATGGACAGGGAAAGACCTAGTCTAAGCTCTGCACAAAAATATTTTGTCTTCAAATTCATACCGTGATCGTAGCATGCATGGACTCAACTCATATGACAGGGATTTCCATGAAAAAGTTTGTGGGCCGAAAATGGGTGATCACTGTACATTTCTCTTCTGTTTCCTATTTATATTTCTATTTTCCCTCATCTATTTAGCATTATGCACAGGGAAAGACCTAATCTAAATCTGCACAAAAATATTTTGACTTCAAATTCATACCGTGATCGTAGCATGCATGAATTCTACACATATGACTGGGATTTCATTGAAAAAGATTGTGGGCCGAAAATGGGTGATCACTGTACATTTCTCTTCTGTTTCCTATTTATATTTATATTTTAGCTCCTCAATTTAGCATTATGGACAGGGAAAGACCTAATCTAAGAACTGCACAAAAATATTTTGCCTTCAAATTCATACCGTGATCGTAGCATGCATGGACTCGACTCATATGACTGGGATTTCCATGAAAAAGATTGTGGGCCGAAAATGGGTGATCACTGTACATTTCTCTTCTATTTCCTATTTATATTTATATTTTACCTCCTCAATTTAGCATTATGGACAGGGAAAGACCTAACCTAAGGTCTGCACAAAAATATTTTGCCTTCAAATTCATACCGTGATCGTAGCATGCATGGACTCGACTCATACGACTGGGATTTCCATGAAAAAGATTGTGGGCCAAAAATGGGTGATCACTGTACATGTCTCTTCTGTTTCCTATTTATATTTATATATTACTTCCTTCATTTAGCTTTATGGACAGGGAAAGACCTAATCTAAGATCTGCACAAAAATATTTTGCCTTCAAATTCATACCGTGATCGTAGCATGCATGGACTCGATTCATATGACTGGGATTTCCATGAAAAAGATTGTGGGCCGAAAATGGGTGATCACTGTACATTTCTCTTCTGTTTCCTATTCATATTTCTATTTTACCTCCTCAATTTAGCATTATGGACAGGGAAAGACCTAATCTGAAATCTTCACTAAAATATTTTGCCTTCAAATTCATACCGTGATCGTAGCATGCATGGACTTGTCTCATATGACTGGGATTTCCATGAAAAAGATTGTGGGCCGAACATGGGTGATCACTGTACATTTCTCTTCTGTTTCCTTTTCATATTTCTATTTTACTTCCTTCATTTAGCATTATGGACAGGGAAAGACCTAATCTAATCTCTGCACAAGAATATTTTGCATTCAAATTCATACCGTGATCGTAGCATGCATGGACTCGACTCATATGACTGGGATTTCGATGAAAAAGATTGTGGCCGAAAATGGGTGATCACTGTACATTTCTCTTCTGTTTCCTATTCATATTTATATTTTACCTCCTCAATTTAGCATTATGGCCAGGGAAAGACCTAATCTAAGCTCTGCACAAAAATATTTTGCCTTCAAATTCATACCGTGATCGTCGCATGCATGGAATCGACTCATATGACTGGCATTTCCATGAAAAAGATTGTGGGACGAAAATGGGTGATCACTGTACATTTCTCTTCTGTTTCCTATTTATATTTCTATTTTACCTCCTCAATTTAGCATTATGGACAGGGAAAGACCTAATCTAAAATCTGCACAAAAATATTTTGCTTTCAAATTCATACCGTGATCAGAGCATGCATGGACTCGACTCATATGACTGGGATTTCCATGAAAAAGATTGTAGGCTGAAAATTGGTGATCACTGTACATTTCTCTTCTGTTTCCTATTTATTTTTCTATTTTACCTCCTCAATTTAGCATTATGGACAGGGAAAGACCTAATCTAAGATCTGCACAAAAATATTTTGCCTTCAAATTCATACCGTGATCGTAGCATGCATGGACTCGACTCATATGACTTGGATTTCCATGAAAAAGATTGTGGGCCGAAAATGGGTGATCACTGTACATTTCTGTTCTGTTTCGTATTCATATTTCTATTTTACCACCTCAATTTAGCATTATGGACAGGGAAAGACATAATCTAAAATCTGCACGAGAATATTTTACCTTCAAATTCTTACCGTGATCGTAGCATGCATGGACTCGACTCATATGACTGGGATTTCCATTAAAAACTTTGTGTGCCGAAAATAGGTGATTACTGTACATTTCTCTTCTTTTTCCTATTTATATTTCTATTTTACCTCCTCAATTTAGCATTATGGACAGGGAATGACCTAATCTAAGATCTGCACAAATATATTTTGCCTTCAAATTCATACCGTGATCGTAGCATGCATGGATTGGACGCATATGACTGAGATTTCCATGAAAAAGATTGTGGTCCGAAAATGGGTGATCACTGTACATTTCTCTTCTGTTTCCGATTTATATTTATATTTTACCTCCTCAATTTAGCATTATGGACTGGGAAAGACCTAATCTAAAATCTGCACAAAAATATTTTGCCTTCAAATTCATACCGTGATCCTAGCATGCATGGACTCGACTCATATGACTGGGATTTCCATGAAAAATATTGCGGGCTGAAAATAGGTGATCACTGTACATTTCTCTTCTGTTTCCTATTTATGTTTATATTTTACCTCCTCAATTTAGCATTATGGACAGGGAAAGACCTAATCTAAAATCTGCACAAAAATATTTTGCCTTGAAATTCATACCGTGATCGCAGCATGCATGGACTCGACTCATATGACTGGGATTTCCATGAAAAAGCTTTTGGGCAGAAAATGGGTGATCACTGTACATTACTCTTCTGTTTCCTATTTATATTTCTATTTTACCTCCTCAATTTAGCATTATGGACAGGGAATGACCTAATCTAAGATCTGCACAAATATATTTTGCCTTCAAATTCATACCGTGATCGTAGCATGCATGGATTCGACTCATATGACTGGGATTTCCATGAAAAAGATTGTGGTCCGAAAATGGGTGATCACTGTACATTTCTCTTCTGTTTCCGATTTATATTTATATTTTACCTCCTCAATTTAGCATTATGGACTGGGAAAGACCTAATCTAAAATCTGCACAAAAATATTTTGCCTTCAAATTCATACGGTGATCGTAGCATACATGGACTCGACTCATATGACTGGGATTTCCATGAAAAAGATTGTGGGCCGAAAATCGGTGATCACTGTACATTTCTCTTCTGTTTTCTATTTATATTTCTATTTTAACTCCTCAATTTAGCATTATGGACAGGGAAAGACATAATCTAAAATCTGCACAAAAATTTTTTGCCTTCAAATTCATACCTTGATCGTAGCATGCATGGACTCGACTCATATGCCTGGGATTTCCATGAAAAAGATTGTGGGCCGAAAATGGGTGATCACTGTACATTTCTGTTCTGTTTCCTATTTATATTTATATTTTACCTCCTCAATTTAGCATTATGGGCAGGGAAAGACCTAATCTAAAATCTGCACAAAAATATTTTGCCTTCAAATTCATACCGTGATCGTAGCATGCATGGACTCGACTCATATGACTGGGATTTCCATGAAAAAGATTGTGGGCTGAAAATGGGAGATCACTGTACATTTCTCTTCTGTTTCCTATTTATATTTATATTTTACCTCCTCAATTTAGCATTATGGACAGTGAAAGACCTAATCTAAAATCTGCACAAAAATATTTTGCCTTGAAATTCATACCGTGATCGCAGCATGCATGGACTCGACTCATATGACTGGGATTTCCATGAAAAAGATTTTGGGCAGAAAATGGGTGATCACTGTACATTACTCTTCTGTTTCCTATTTATATTTCTATTTTACCTCCTCAATTTAGCATTATGGACAGGGAATGACCTAATCTAAGATCTGCACAAATATATTTTGCCTTCAAATTCATACCGTGATCGTAGCATGCATGGATTCGACTCATATGACTGGGATTTCCATGAAAAAGATTGTGGTTCGAAAATGGGTGATCACTGTACATTTCTCTTCTGTTTCCGATTTATATTTATATTTTACCTCCTCAATTTAGCATTATGGACTGGGAAAGACCTAATCTAAAATCTGCACAAAAATATTTTGCCTTCAAATTCATACCGTGATCGTAGCATGCATGGACTCGACTCATATGACTGGGATTTCCATGAAAAATATTGCGGGCTGAAAATAGGTGATCACTGTACATTTCTCTTCTGTTTCCTATTTATATTTATATTTTACCTCCTCAATTTAGCATTATGGACAGTGAAAGACCTAATCTAAAATCTGCACAAAAATATTTTGCCTTGAAATTCATACCGTGATCGCAGCATGCATGGACTCGACTCATATGACTGGGATTTCCATGAAAAAGATTTTGGGCAGAAAATGGGTGATCACTGTACATTACTCTTCTGTTTCCTATTTATATTTATATTTTACCTCCTCAATTTAGCATTATGGACAGGGAAAGACCTAATCTAAAATCTTCACAAAAATATTTGGCCTTCAAATTCATACCGTGATCGTAGCATGCATGGAATCGACTCATATGACTGGCATTTCCATGAAAAAGATGGTGGGCCGAAAATGGGTGATCACTGTACATTTCTCTTCTGTTTCGTATTCATATTTCTATTTTAACTCCTCAAATTAGCATTATGGACAGGGAAAGACCTAATCTAAGATCTGCAGAAAAATATTTTGCCTTCAACTTCATACCGTGATCGTAGCATGCATGGACTCGACTCATATGACTGGGATTACCATGAAAAAGATTGTGGGCCGAAAATGGGTGATCACTGTACGTTTTTCTTCTGTATTCTATTCATATTTATATTTTACCTCCTCTATTTAGCATTATGGACAGGGAAAGACCTAATCTAAAATCTGCACGAAAATATTTTGCCTTCAAATTCATACCGTGATCGTAGCATGCATAGACTCAACTCATATGACTGGGATTTCCATAAAAAAATTGTGGGCAGAAAATGGGTGATCACTGTATATTTCTCTTCTGTTTCCTATTTATATTTATATTTTACTTCCTCAATTTAGCATTATCGCCATTGAAAGACCTAATCTAAGCTCTGCACAAAAATATTTTGCCTTCAAATTCATAACATGATCGTAGCATGCATGGACTCGACTCATATGACTGGGATTTCCATGAAAAAGATTGTGGGCCGAAAATGGGGGATCACTGTACATATCTCTTCTGTTTCTTATTTATATTTCTATTTTACCTCCTCAATTTAGCATTATGGACAGGGAAAGACCAAATCTAATATCTGCAAAAAAATATTTTGCCTTCAAATTCATACCGTGATCGTAGCATGCATGGACTCGACTCATATGACTGGGATTTCCATGAAAAAGATTTTTGGCCGAAAATGGGTAATCACTCTACATTTCTCTTCTGTTTCCTGTTTATATATCTATTTTACCTCCTCAATTTAGCATTATGGACAGGGAAAGATATAATCTAAGCTCTGCAAAAAAATATTTTGCCTTCAAATTCATACCGTGATCGTAGCATGCATGGACTCGACTCATATGACTGGGATTTCCATGAAAAAGATTGTGGGCACAAAATGGGTGATCACTGTACATTTCTCTTCTGTTTCCTATTTATATTTATATTTAACTCCTCGATTTAGCATTATGTACAGGGAAAGACCTAATCTAAGATCTGCAAAAAAATATTTTGCCTTCAAATTCATACCGTGATCGTAGCATGCATGGATTCGATTTATATGACTGGGATTTCCAGGAAAAAGATTGTGGGCAGAAAATGGGTGATCACTGTACATTTCTCTTCTGTTTCCTATTTATATTTATATTTTACCTCCACAATTTAGCATTATGGACAGGGAAGGACCTAATCTAAGATCTGAGAAAAAATATTTTGTTCAAATTCATACCGTGATCGTACCATGCACGGACTCGACTCATATGACTGGGATTTCCATGAAAAAGATTGTGGGCACAAAATGGGTGATCACTGTACATTTCTCTTCTGTTTCCGATTTATATTTATATTTTACCTCCTCAATTTAGCATTATGGACTGGGAAAGACCTAATCTAAAATCTGCACAAAAATATTTTGCCTTCAAATTCATACCGTGATCGTAGCATGCATGAACTCGACTCATATGACTGAGATTTCCATGAAAAAGATTGTCAGCAGAAAACGGGTGATCACTGTACATTTCTCTTCTGTTTCCTATTTATATTTATATTTTAACTCCTCAATTTAGCATTATGGACAGGGAAAGACCTAGTCTAAGCTCTGCACAAAAATATTTTGTCTTCAAATTCATACCGTGATCGTAGCATGCATGGACTCAACTCATATGACAGGGATTTCCATGAAAAAGTTTGTGGGCCGAAAATGGGTGATCACTGTACATTTCTCTTCTGTTTCCTATTTATATTTCTATTTTCCCTCATCTATTTAGCATTATGCACAGGGAAAGACCTAATCTAAATCTGCACAAAAATATTTTGACTTCAAATTCATACCGTGATCGTAGCATGCATGAATTCTACACATATGACTGGGATTTCATTGAAAAAGATTGTGGGCCGAAAATGGGTGATCACTGTACATTTCTCTTCTGTTTCCTATTTATATTTATATTTTAGCTCCTCAATTTAGCATTATGGACAGGGAAAGACCTAATCTAAGAACTGCACAAAAATATTTTGCCTTCAAATTCATACCGTGATCGTAGCATGCATGGACTCGACTCATATGACTGGGATTTCCATGAAAAAGATTGTGGGCCGAAAATGGGTGATCACTGTACATTTCTCTTCTATTTCCTATTTATATTTATATTTTACCTCCTCAATTTAGCATTATGGACAGGGAAAGACCTAACCTAAGATCTGCACAAAAATATTTTGCCTTCAAATTCATACCGTGATCGTAGCATGCATGGACTCGACTCATACGACTGGGATTTCCATGAAAAAGATTGTGGGCCAAAAATGGGTGATCACTGTACATGTCTCTTCTGTTTCCTATTTATATTTATATATTACTTCCTTCATTTAGCTTTATGGACAGGGAAAGACCTAATCTAAGATCTGCACAAAAATATTTTGCCTTCAAATTCATACCGTGATCGTAGCATGCATGGACTCGATTCATATGACTGGGATTTCCATGAAAAAGATTGTGGGCCGAAAATGGGTGATCACTGTACATTTCTCTTCTGTTTCCTATTCATATTTCTATTTTACCTCCTCAATTTAGCATTATGGACAGGGAAAGACCTAATCTGAAATCTTCACTAAAATATTTTGCCTTCAAATTCATACCGTGATCGTAGCATGCATGGACTTGTCTCATATGACTGGGATTTCCATGAAAAAGATTGTGGGCCGAACATGGGTGATCACTGTACATTTCTCTTCTGTTTCCTTTTCATATTTCTATTTTACTTCCTTCATTTAGCATTATGGACAGGGAAAGACCTAATCTAATCTCTGCACAAGAATATTTTGCATTCAAATTCATACCGTGATCGTAGCATGCATGGACTCGACTCATATGACTGGGATTTCGATGAAAAAGATTGTGGCCGAAAATGGGTGATCACTGTACATTTCTCTTCTGTTTCCTATTCATATTTATATTTTACCTCCTCAATTTAGCATTATGGCCAGGGAAAGACCTAATCTAAGCTCTGCACAAAAATATTTTGCCTTCAAATTCATACCGTGATCGTCGCATGCATGGAATCGACTCATATGACTGGCATTTCCATGAAAAAGATTGTGGGACGAAAATGGGTGATCACTGTACATTTCTCTTCTGTTTCCTATTTATATTTCTATTTTACCTCCTCAATTTAGCATTATGGACAGGGAAAGACCTAATCTAAAATCTGCACAAAAATATTTTGCTTTCAAATTCATACCGTGATCAGAGCATGCATGGACTCGACTCATATGACTGGGATTTCCATGAAAAAGATTGTAGGCTGAAAATTGGTGATCACTGTACATTTCTCTTCTGTTTCCTATTTATTTTTCTATTTTACCTCCTCAATTTAGCATTATGGACAGGGAAAGACCTAATCTAAGATCTGCACAAAAATATTTTGCCTTCAAATTCATACCGTGATCGTAGCATGCATGGACTCGACTCATATGACTTGGATTTCCATGAAAAAGATTGTGGGCCGAAAATGGGTGATCACTGTACATTTCTGTTCTGTTTCGTATTCATATTTCTATTTTACCACCTCAATTTAGCATTATGGACAGGGAAAGACATAATCTAAAATCTGCACGAGAATATTTTACCTTCAAATTCTTACCGTGATCGTAGCATGCATGGACTCGACTCATATGACTGGGATTTCCATTAAAAACTTTGTGTGCCGAAAATAGGTGATTACTGTACATTTCTCTTCTTTTTCCTATTTATATTTCTATTTTACCTCCTCAATTTAGCATTATGGACAGGGAATGACCTAATCTAAGATCTGCACAAATATATTTTGCCTTCAAATTCATACCGTGATCGTAGCATGCATGGATTGGACGCATATGACTGAGATTTCCATGAAAAAGATTGTGGTCCGAAAATGGGTGATCACTGTACATTTCTCTTCTGTTTCCGATTTATATTTATATTTTACCTCCTCAATTTAGCATTATGGACTGGGAAAGACCTAATCTAAAATCTGCACAAAAATATTTTGCCTTCAAATTCATACCGTGATCCTAGCATGCATGGACTCGACTCATATGACTGGGATTTCCATGAAAAATATTGCGGGCTGAAAATAGGTGATCACTGTACATTTCTCTTCTGTTTCCTATTTATGTTTATATTTTACCTCCTCAATTTAGCATTATGGACAGGGAAAGACCTAATCTAAAATCTGCACAAAAATATTTTGCCTTGAAATTCATACCGTGATCGCAGCATGCATGGACTCGACTCATATGACTGGGATTTCCATGAAAAAGCTTTTGGGCAGAAAATGGGTGATCACTGTACATTACTCTTCTGTTTCCTATTTATATTTCTATTTTACCTCCTCAATTTAGCATTATGGACAGGGAATGACCTAATCTAAGATCTGCACAAATATATTTTGCCTTCAAATTCATACCGTGATCGTAGCATGCATGGATTCGACTCATATGACTGGGATTTCCATGAAAAAGATTGTGGTCCGAAAATGGGTGATCACTGTACATTTCTCTTCTGTTTCCGATTTATATTTATATTTTACCTCCTCAATTTAGCATTATGGACTGGGAAAGACCTAATCTAAAATCTGCACAAAAATATTTTGCCTTCAAATTCATACGGTGATCGTAGCATACATGGACTCGACTCATATGACTGGGATTTCCATGAAAAAGATTGTGGGCCGAAAATCGGTGATCACTGTACATTTCTCTTCTGTTTTCTATTTATATTTCTATTTTAACTCCTCAATTTAGCATTATGGACAGGGAAAGACATAATCTAAAATCTGCACAAAAATTTTTTGCCTTCAAATTCATACCTTGATCGTAGCATGCATGGACTCGACTCATATGCCTGGGATTTCCATGAAAAAGATTGTGGGCCGAAAATGGGTGATCACTGTACATTTCTGTTCTGTTTCCTATTTATATTTATATTTTACCTCCTCAATTTAGCATTATGGGCAGGGAAAGACCTAATCTAAAATCTGCACAAAAATATTTTGCCTTCAAATTCATACCGTGATCGTAGCATGCATGGACTCGACTCATATGACTGGGATTTCCATGAAAAAGATTGTGGGCTGAAAATGGGAGATCACTGTACATTTCTCTTCTGTTTCCTATTTATATTTATATTTTACCTCCTCAATTTAGCATTATGGACAGTGAAAGACCTAATCTAAAATCTGCACAAAAATATTTTGCCTTGAAATTCATACCGTGATCGCAGCATGCATGGACTCGACTCATATGACTGGGATTTCCATGAAAAAGATTTTGGGCAGAAAATGGGTGATCACTGTACATTACTCTTCTGTTTCCTATTTATATTTCTATTTTACCTCCTCAATTTAGCATTATGGACAGGGAATGACCTAATCTAAGATCTGCACAAATATATTTTGCCTTCAAATTCATACCGTGATCGTAGCATGCATGGATTCGACTCATATGACTGGGATTTCCATGAAAAAGATTGTGGTTCGAAAATGGGTGATCACTGTACATTTCTCTTCTGTTTCCGATTTATATTTATATTTTACCTCCTCAATTTAGCATTATGGACTGGGAAAGACCTAATCTAAAATCTGCACAAAAATATTTTGCCTTCAAATTCATACCGTGATCGTAGCATGCATGGACTCGACTCATATGACTGGGATTTCCATGAAAAATATTGCGGGCTGAAAATAGGTGATCACTGTACATTTCTCTTCTGTTTCCTATTTATATTTATATTTTACCTCCTCAATTTAGCATTATGGACAGTGAAAGACCTAATCTAAAATCTGCACAAAAATATTTTGCCTTGAAATTCATACCGTGATCGCAGCATGCATGGACTCGACTCATATGACTGGGATTTCCATGAAAAAGATTTTGGGCAGAAAATGGGTGATCACTGTACATTACTCTTCTGTTTCCTATTTATATTTATATTTTACCTCCTCAATTTAGCATTATGGACAGGGAAAGACCTAATCTAAAATCTTCACAAAAATATTTGGCCTTCAAATTCATACCGTGATCGTAGCATGCATGGAATCGACTCATATGACTGGCATTTCCATGAAAAAGATGGTGGGCCGAAAATGGGTGATCACTGTACATTTCTCTTCTGTTTCGTATTCATATTTCTATTTTAACTCCTCAAATTAGCATTATGGACAGGGAAAGACCTAATCTAAGATCTGCAGAAAAATATTTTGCCTTCAACTTCATACCGTGATCGTAGCATGCATGGACTCGACTCATATGACTGGGATTACCATGAAAAAGATTGTGGGCCGAAAATGGGTGATCACTGTACGTTTTTCTTCTGTATTCTATTCATATTTATATTTTACCTCCTCTATTTAGCATTATGGACAGGGAAAGACCTAATCTAAAATCTGCACGAAAATATTTTGCCTTCAAATTCATACCGTGATCGTAGCATGCATAGACTCAACTCATATGACTGGGATTTCCATAAAAAAATTGTGGGCAGAAAATGGGTGATCACTGTATATTTCTCTTCTGTTTCCTATTTATATTTATATTTTACTTCCTCAATTTAGCATTATCGCCATTGAAAGACCTAATCTAAGCTCTGCACAAAAATATTTTGCCTTCAAATTCATAACATGATCGTAGCATGCATGGACTCGACTCATATGACTGGGATTTCCATGAAAAAGATTGTGGGCCGAAAATGGGGGATCACTGTACATATCTCTTCTGTTTCTTATTTATATTTCTATTTTACCTCCTCAATTTAGCATTATGGACAGGGAAAGACCAAATCTAATATCTGCAAAAAAATATTTTGCCTTCAAATTCATACCGTGATCGTAGCATGCATGGACTCGACTCATATGACTGGGATTTCCATGAAAAAGATTTTTGGCCGAAAATGGGTAATCACTCTACATTTCTCTTCTGTTTCCTGTTTATATATCTATTTTACCTCCTCAATTTAGCATTATGGACAGGGAAAGATATAATCTAAGCTCTGCAAAAAAATATTTTGCCTTCAAATTCATACCGTGATCGTAGCATGCATGGACTCGACTCATATGACTGGGATTTCCATGAAAAAGATTGTGGGCACAAAATGGGTGATCACTGTACATTTCTCTTCTGTTTCCTATTTATATTTATATTTAACTCCTCGATTTAGCATTATGTACAGGGAAAGACCTAATCTAAGATCTGCAAAAAAATATTTTGCCTTCAAATTCATACCGTGATCGTAGCATGCATGGATTCGATTTATATGACTGGGATTTCCAGGAAAAAGATTGTGGGCAGAAAATGGGTGATCACTGTACATTTCTCTTCTGTTTCCTATTTATATTTATATTTTACCTCCACAATTTAGCATTATGGACAGGGAAGGACCTAATCTAAGATCTGAGAAAAAATATTTTGTTCAAATTCATACCGTGATCGTACCATGCACGGACTCGACTCATATGACTGGGATTTCCATGAAAAAGATTGTGGGCACAAAATGGGTGATCACTGTACATTTCTCTTCTGTTTCCGATTTATATTTATATTTTACCTCCTCAATTTAGCATTATGGACTGGGAAAGACCTAATCTAAAATCTGCACAAAAATATTTTGCCTTCAAATTCATACCGTGATCGTAGCATGCATGGACTCGACTCATATGACTGGGATTTCCATGAAAAATATTGCGGGCTGAAAATAGGTGATCACTGTACATTTCTCTTCTGTTTCCTATTTATATTTATATTTTACCTCCTCAATTTAGCATTATGGACAGTGAAAGACCTAATCTAAAATCTGCACAAAAATATTTTGCCTTGAAATTCATACCGTGATCGCAGCATGCATGGACTCGACTCATATGACTGGGATTTCCATGAAAAAGATTTTGGGCAGAAAATGGGTGATCACTGTACATTACTCTTCTGTTTCCTATTTATATTTCTATTTTACCTCCTCAATTTAGCATTATGGACAGGGAATGACCTAATCTAAGATCTGCACAAATATATTTTGCCTTCAAATTCATACCGTGATCGTAGCATGCATGGATTCGACTCATATGACTGGGATTTCCATGAAAAAGATTGTGGTTCGAAAATGGGTGATCACTGTACATTTCTCTTCTGTTTCCGATTTATATTTATATTTTACCTCCTCAATTTAGCATTATGGACTGGGAAAGACCTAATCTAAAATCTGCACAAAAATATTTTGCCTTCAAATTCATACCGTGATCGTAGCATGCATGGACTCGACTCATATGACTGGGATTTCCATGAAAAATATTGCGGGCTGAAAATAGGTGATCACTGTACATTTCTCTTCTGTTTCCTATTTATATTTATATTTTACCTCCTCAATTTAGCATTATGGACAGTGAAAGACCTAATCTAAAATCTGCACAAAAATATTTTGCCTTGAAATTCATACCGTGATCGCAGCATGCATGGACTCGACTCATATGACTGGGATTTCCATGAAAAAGATTTTGGGCAGAAAATGGGTGATCACTGTACATTACTCTTCTGTTTCCTATTTATATTTATATTTTACCTCCTCAATTTAGCATTATGGACAGGGAAAGACCTAATCTAAAATCTTCACAAAAATATTTGGCCTTCAAATTCATACCGTGATCGTAGCATGCATGGAATCGACTCATATGACTGGCATTTCCATGAAAAAGATGGTGGGCCGAAAATGGGTGATCACTGTACATTTCTCTTCTGTTTCGTATTCATATTTCTATTTTAACTCCTCAAATTAGCATTATGGACAGGGAAAGACCTAATCTAAGATCTGCAGAAAAATATTTTGCCTTCAACTTCATACCGTGATCGTAGCATGCATGGACTCGACTCATATGACTGGGATTACCATGAAAAAGATTGTGGGCCGAAAATGGGTGATCACTGTACGTTTTTCTTCTGTATTCTATTCATATTTATATTTTACCTCCTCTATTTAGCATTATGGACAGGGAAAGACCTAATCTAAAATCTGCACGAAAATATTTTGCCTTCAAATTCATACCGTGATCGTAGCATGCATAGACTCAACTCATATGACTGGGATTTCCATAAAAAAATTGTGGGCAGAAAATGGGTGATCACTGTATATTTCTCTTCTGTTTCCTATTTATATTTATATTTTACTTCCTCAATTTAGCATTATCGCCATTGAAAGACCTAATCTAAGCTCTGCACAAAAATATTTTGCCTTCAAATTCATAACATGATCGTAGCATGCATGGACTCGACTCATATGACTGGGATTTCCATGAAAAAGATTGTGGGCCGAAAATGGGGGATCACTGTACATATCTCTTCTGTTTCTTATTTATATTTCTATTTTACCTCCTCAATTTAGCATTATGGACAGGGAAAGACCAAATCTAATATCTGCAAAAAAATATTTTGCCTTCAAATTCATACCGTGATCGTAGCATGCATGGACTCGACTCATATGACTGGGATTTCCATGAAAAAGATTTTTGGCCGAAAATGGGTAATCACTCTACATTTCTCTTCTGTTTCCTGTTTATATATCTATTTTACCTCCTCAATTTAGCATTATGGACAGGGAAAGATATAATCTAAGCTCTGCAAAAAAATATTTTGCCTTCAAATTCATACCGTGATCGTAGCATGCATGGACTCGACTCATATGACTGGGATTTCCATGAAAAAGATTGTGGGCACAAAATGGGTGATCACTGTACATTTCTCTTCTGTTTCCTATTTATATTTATATTTAACTCCTCGATTTAGCATTATGTACAGGGAAAGACCTAATCTAAGATCTGCAAAAAAATATTTTGCCTTCAAATTCATACCGTGATCGTAGCATGCATGGATTCGACTTATATGACTGGGATTTCCAGGAAAAAGATTGTGGGCAGAAAATGGGTGATCACTGTACATTTCTCTTCTGTTTCCTATTTATATTTATATTTTACCTCCACAATTTAGCATTATGGACAGGGAAGGACCTAATCTAAGATCTGAGAAAAAATATTTTGTTCAAATTCATACCGTGATCGTACCATGCACGGACTCGACTCATATGACTGGGATTTCCATGAAAAAGATTGTGGGCACAAAATGGGTGATCACTGTACATTTCTCTTCTGTTTCCAATTTATTTTTATATTTAATTCCTCAATTTAGCATTATGGACAGGGAAAGACCTAATCTAAGTTCGGCAAAAAAATATTTTGCCTTCAAATTCATACCGTGATCGTAGCATGCATGGGCTTGGCTCATATGACTGGGATTTCCATGTAAAAGATTGTGGCCAGAAAACGGGTGTTCACTGTACATTTCTCTTCAGTTTCCTTTTTATATTTATATTTTACTTCCTTCATTTAGCATTATGGACAGGGAAAGACCTAATCTAAGCGCTGGAAAAAAATATTTTGCCTTCAAATTCATACCGTGATCGTAGCATGCATGGACACGACTCATATGACTTGGATTTCCATGAAAAAGATTGTGGGCAGAAAATGGGTGGTCACTGTACATTTCTCTTCTGTTTCCTATTTATATTTATATTTTACCTCCTCAATTTAGCATTATGGACAGGGAAAGACCTAATCTAAGCTCTGCAAAAAAATATTTTGCCTTCAAATTCATACCGTGACCGTAGCATGCATGGACTCGATTCATATGACTCGGATTTCCATGAAAAAGATTGAGGGCACAAAATGGGTGATCACTGTACATTTCTCTTCTGTTTCCTATTTATATTTATATTTAACTCCTCAATTTAGCATTATGTACAGGGAAAGACCTAATCTAAGATCTGCAAAAAAATATTTTGCCTTCAAATTCATACCATGATCGTAGCATGCATAGATTCGACTCATATGACTGGGATTTCCATGAAAAAGATTGTGGGCAGAAAATGGGTGATCACTGTACATTTCTCTTCTGTTTCCTATTTATATTTCTAATTTACCTCCTCAACTTAGCATTATGGACAGGGAAAGACATAATCTAAGCTCTGCAAAAAAATATTTTGCCTTCAAATTCATACCGTGATCGTAGCATGCATGGACTCGATTCATATGACTGGGATTTCCAGGAAAAAGATTGTGGGCTGAAAATGGGTGATCACTGTACATTTCTCTTCTGTTTCCTATTTATATTTATATTTTACTTCCTCAATTTAGCATTATGGACAGGGAAAGACCTAATCTAAGCTCTGCAAAAAAATATTTTGCCTTCAAATTCATACCGTGATCGTAGCATGCATGAACTCGACTCATATGACTGGGATTTCCATGAAAAAGATTGTGGGCAGAAAATGGGTGATCACTGTACATTTCACTTCTGCTTCCTATGTATATTTGTATTTTACTTCCTCAATTTAGCATTATGGACAGGGAAAGACCTAATCTAAAATCTGCAAAAAAATATTTTGCCTTCAAATTCATACCGTGATCGTAGCATGCATGTACACGACTCATATGACTGGGATTTCCATGAAAAAGATTGTGGGCAGAAAATGGGTGATCACTGTACATTTCTCTTCTGTTTCCTATTTATATTTATATTTAACTCCTCAATTTAGCATTATGTACAGGGAAAGACCTATTCTAAGATCTGCAAAAAAATATTTTGCCTTCAAATTCATACCATGATCGTAGCATGCATAGACTCGACTCATATGACTGGGATTTCCATGAAAAAGATTGTGGGCTGAAAATGGGTGATCACTGTACATTTCTCATCTGTTTCCTATTTATATTTATATTTTACTTCCTCAATTTAGCATTATGGACAGGGAAAGACCTAATCTAAGCTCTGCAAAAAAAAATTTGCCTTCAAATTCATACCGTGATCGTAGCATGCATGAACTCGACTCATATGACTCGGATTTCCATGAAAAAGATTGTGGGCAGAAAATGGGTGATCACTGTACATTTCACTTCTGCTTCCTATTTATATTTCTATTTTACTTCCTCAATTTAGCATTATGGACAGGGAAAGACCTAATCTAAAATCTGCAAAAAAATATTTTGCCTTCAAATTCATACCGTGATCGTAGCATGCATGTACACGACTCATATGACTGGGATTTCCATGAAAAAGATTGTGGGCAGAAAATGGGTGATCACTGTACATTTCTCTTCTGTTTCCTATTTATATTTATATTTTCCTTCCTCAATTTAGCATTATGGACAGGGAAAGACCTAATCTAAGCTCTGCAAAAAAATATTTTGCCTTCAAATTCATACCGTGATCGTAGCATGCATGGACTCGACTCATATGACTGGGATTTCCATGGAAAAGATTGTGGGCAGAAAATGGGTGATCACTGTACATTTCTCTTCTGTTTCCTATTTATATTTATATTTTACTTCCTCAATTTAGCATTATGGACAGTGAAAGACCTAATCTTAGATCTGCACAAAAATATTTTGCCTTCAAATTCATACCGTGATCGTAGCATGCATGGACTCGACTCATATGACTGGCATTTCCATGAAAAATATTGTGGGATGAAAATGGGTGATCACTGTACATTTCTCTTCTGTTTCCTATTTATATTTATATTTTACCTCCTCAATTTAGCATTATGGACAGGGAAACACCTAATCTAAGATCTGCACAAAAATATTTTGCCTTCAAATTCATACCGTGATCGTAGCATGCATGGACTCGACTCATATGACTGGGATTTCCATGAAAAAGATTGTGGGCAGAAAATGGGTGATCACTGTACATTTCTCTTCTGTTTCCTATTTATATTTATATTTTACTTCCTCAATTTAGCATTATGGAGAGGGAAAGACCTAATCTAAGCTCTGCAAAAAAATATTTTGCCTTCAAATTCATACCGTGATCGTAGCATGCATGGACTCGACTCATATGACTGGGATTTCCATGAAAAAGATTGTGGGCAGAAAATGGGTGATCACTGTACATTTCTCTTCTGTTTCCTATTTATATTTATATTTTACTTTCTCAATTTAGCATTATGGACAGGGAAAGACCTAATCTAAGCTCTGCAAAAAAATATTTTGCCTTCAAATTCATACCGTGATCGTAGCATGCATAGACTCGACTCATATGACTGGGATTTCCATGAAAAAGATTGTGGGCTGAAAATGGGTGATCACTGTACATTTCTCATCTGTTTCCTATTTATATTTATATTTTACTTCCTCAATTTAGCATTATGGACAGGGAAAGACCTAATCTAAGCTCTGCAAAAAAAAATTTGCCTTCAAATTCATACCGTGATCGTAGCATGCATGAACTCGACTCATATGACTCGGATTTCCATGAAAAAGATTGTGGGCAGAAAATGGGTGATCACTGTACATTTCACTTCTGCTTCCTATTTATATTTCTATTTTACTTCCTCAATTTAGCATTATGGACAGGGAAAGACCTAATCTAAAATCTGCAAAAAAATATTTTGCCTTCAAATTCATACCGTGATCGTAGCATGCATGTACACGACTCATATGACTGGGATTTCCATGAAAAAGATTGTGGGCAGAAAATGGGTGATCACTGTACATTTCTCTTCTGTTTCCTATTTATATTTATATTTTCCTTCCTCAATTTAGCATTATGGACAGGGAAAGACCTAATCTAAGCTCTGCAAAAAAATATTTTGCCTTCAAATTCATACCGTGATCGTAGCATGCATGGACTCGACTCAGATGACTGGGATTTCCATGGAAAAGATTGTGGGCAGAAAATGGGTGATCACTGTACATTTCTCTTCTGTTTCCTATTTATATTTATATTTTACTTCCTCAATTTAGCATTATGGACAGTGAAAGACCTAATCTTAGATCTGCACAAAAATATTTTGCCTTCAAATTCATACCGTGATCGTAGCATGCATGGACTCGACTCATATGACTGGCATTTCCATGAAAAATATTGTGGGATGAAAATGGGTGATCACTGTACATTTCTCTTCTGTTTCCTATTTATATTTATATTTTACCTCCTCAATTTAGCATTATGGACAGGGAAACACCTAATCTAAGATCTGCACAAAAATATTTTGCCTTCAAATTCATACCGTGATCGTAGCATGCATGGACTCGACTCATATGACTGGGATTTCCATGAAAAAGATTGTGGGCAGAAAATGGGTGATCACTGTACATTTCTCTTCTGTTTCCTATTTATATTTATATTTTACTTCCTCAATTTAGCATTATGGAGAGGGAAAGACCTAATCTAAGCTCTGCAAAAAAATATTTTGCCTTCAAATTCATACCGTGATCGTAGCATGCATGGACTCGACTCATATGACTGGGATTTCCATGAAAAAGATTGTGGGCAGAAAATGGGTGATCACTGTACATTTCTCTTCTGTTTCCTATTTATATTTATATTTTACTTTCTCAATTTAGCATTATGGACAGGGAAAGACCTAATCTAAGCTCTGCAAAAAAATATTTTGCCTTCAAATTCATACCGTGATCGTAGCATGCATGGACTCGAATCATATGACTGGGATTTCCATGAAAAAGATTGTGGGCAGAAAATGGGTGATCACTGTACATTTCTCTTCTGTTTCCTATTTATATTTATATTTCACTTCCTCAATTTAGCATTATGGACAGTGAAAGACCTAATCTAAGATCTGCACAAAAATATTTTGCCTTCAAATTCATACCGTGATCGTAGCATGCATAGACTCGACACATATGACTGGGATTTCCATGGAAAAGATTGTGGGCAGAAAATGGGTGATCACTGAACATTTCACTTCTGTTTCCTATTTATATTTATATTTTACTTCCTCAATTTAGCATTATGGACAGGGAAAGACCTAATCTAAAATCTGCAAAAAAATATTTTGCCTTCAAATTCATACCGTGATCGCAGCATGCATGGGTTCGGCTCATATGACTGGGATTTCCATGTAAAAGATTGTGGGCAGAAAACGGGTGATCACTGTACATTTCTCTTCTGTTTCCTATTTATATTTTACTTCCTTCATTTAGCATTATGGACAGGGAATGACCTAATCTAAGCTCTGCAAAAAAATATTTTGCCTTCAAATTCATACCGTGATCGTAGCATGCATGGACTCGACTCACATGACTGGGATTTCCATGAAAAAGATTGTGGGCAGAAAATGCGTGATCACTGTACATTTCTCTTCTATTTCCTATTTATATTTATATTTTACTTCCTCAATTTAGCATAATGGACAGGGAAAGACCTAATCTAAGCTCAGCTAAAAAATATTTTGCCTTCAAATTCATACCGTGATCGTAGCATGCATGGACTCGACTCATATGACTGGGATTTCCATGAAAAAGATTGTGGGCAGAAAATGGGTGATCACTGTACATTTCTCTTCTGTTTCCTATTTATATTTATATTTTACTTCCTCAATTTAGCATTATGGACAGGGAAAAACCTAATCTAAGATCTGCAAAAAAATATTTTGCCTTCAAATTCATAACGTGATCGTAGCATGCATGGACTCAACTCATATGACTGGGATTTCTATGAAAAAGATTGTGGGCCGAAAATGGGTGATCACTGTACATTTCTCCTCTGTTTCCTATTTATATTTCTATTTTACCTCCTCAATTTAGCATTATGGACAGGGAAAGACCTAATCTAAAATCTGCACAAAAATATTTTGCCTTCAAATTTATAACGTGATCGTAGCATGCATGAACTCTACTCATATGACTGGGATTTCCATGAAAAAGATTGTGGGCCGAAAATGGGTGATCACTGTACATTTCTCTTCTGTTTCCTATTTATATTTTTATTTTACCTCCTCAATTTAGCAATATGGCCAGGGAAAGACCTAATCTAAGCTCTGCACAAAAATATTTTGCTTTCAAATTCATAACGTGATCGTAGCATGCATGGACTCGACTCACATGACTGGGATTTCCCTGAAAATGATTGTGGGCAGAAAATGGGTGATCACTGTACATTTCTCTTCTGTTTCCTATTTATATATGTATTTTACCTCCTCAATTTAGCATTATGGACAGGGAAAGACCTAATCTAAGATCTGCACAAAAATATTTTGCTTTCAAATTCATACCGTGATCGTAGCATGCATGGACTCGACTCATATGACTGGGATATCCATGAAAAAGATTGTGGGCCGAAAATGGGTGATCACTGTACATTTCTCTTCTGTTTCCTATTTATATTTATATTTTGCCTCCTCAATTTAGCATTATGGACAGGGAAAGACCTAATCTAAGCTCTGCACAAAAATATTTTGACTTCAAATTCATACCGTGATCGTAGCATGCATGGACTCGACTCATATGACTGGGATTCCCATGAAAAAGATTGTGGGCAGAAAATGGGTGATCACTGTACATTTCAAATCTGTTTCCTATTTATATTTCTATTTTACTTCCTCAATTTACCATTATGGACAGGGAAAGACCTAATATAAATCTGCAAAAAAATATTTTGCCTTCAAATTCATACCGTGATTGTAGCATGCATGTACACGACTCATATGACTGGGATTTCCATGAAAAAGATTGTGGGCAGAAAATGGGTGATCACTGTACATTTCTCTTCTGTTTCCTATTTATATTTATATTTTACCTCCTCAATTTAGCATTATGGACAGGGAAAGACCTAATCTAATATCTGCACAAAAATATTTTGCCTTCAAATTCATACCGTGATCGTAGCATGCATGGACTCGAATCATATGACTGGGATTTCCATGAAAAAGATTGTGGGCCAAAAATGGGTGATCACTGTACATTTCTCTTCTGTTTCTTATTTATATTTATATTTTACCTCCTCAATTTAGCATTATGGACAGGGAAAGACCTAATCTCAGCACTGCAAAAAAATATTTTTCCTTCAAATTCATACTGTGATCGTAGCATGTATGGACTCGACTCATATGACTGCGATTTCCATGAAAAAGATTGTGGGCAGAAAATGGGTGATCACTGTACATTTCTCTTCTGTTTCCTATTTATATTTCTATTTTACCTCCTGAATTTAGCATTATGGACAGGGAAAGACCTAATCTAAGATCTGCACAAAAATATTTTGCCTTCAAATTCATAACGTGATCGTAGCATGCATGGACTCGACTCATATGACTGGGATTTCCATGAAAAAGATTGTGGGCAGAAAATGGGTGATCACTGTACATTTCTCTTCTGTTTCCTATTTATATTTATATTTTACCTCCTCAATTTAGCATTATGGACAGGGAAAGACCTAATCTAAGCTCTGCAAAAAAATATTTTGCCTTCAAATTCATAACGTGTTCGTAGCATGCATGGACTTGACTCATATGACTGGGATTTCCATGAAAAAGATTGTGGGCAGAAAATGGGTGATCACTGTACATTTCTCTTCTGTGTCCTATTTATATTTATATTTTACCTCCTCAATTTAGCATTATGGACAGGGAAAAACCTAATCTAAGCTCTGCAAAAAAGTTTTTGCCTTCAAATTCATACCGTGATCGTAGCATGCATGGACTCGACTCATATGACTGGGATTTCCATGGAAAAGATTGTTGGCAGAAAATGGGTGATCACTGTACATTTCACTTCTGTTTCCTATTTATATTTATATTTTACTTCCTCAATTTAGCATTATGGACAGGGATAGACCTAATCTAAGCTCTGCAAAAAAATATTTTGCCTTCAAATTCATACCGTGATCGTAACATGCATGGGTTCGGCTCATATGACTGGGATTTCCATGTAAAAGATTGTGGGCAGAAAAAGGGGGATCACTGTACATTTCTCTTCTGTTTCCTATTTATATTTTACTTCCTTCATTTAGCATTATGGACAGGGAATGACCTAATCTAAGCTCTGCAAAAAAATATTTTGCCTTCAAATTCATACCGTGATCGTAGCATGCATGGACACGACTCATATGACTGGGATTTCCATGAAAAAGATTGTGGGCAGAAAATGCGTGATCACTGTACATTTCTCTTCTGTTTCCTATTTAGATTTATATTTTACTTCCACAATTTAGCATTATGAAGAGGGAAAGACCTAATCTAAGCTCTGCAAAAAAATATTTTGCCTTCAAATTCATACCGTGATCGTAGCATGCATGGACTCGACTCACATGACTGGGATTTCCATGAAAAAGATTGTGGGCAGAAAATGCGTGATCACTGTACATTTCTCTTCTGTTTCCTATTTATATTTATATTTTACTTCCTCAATTTAGCATAATGGACAGGGAAAGACCTAATCTAAGCTCAGCTAAAAAATATTTTGCCGTCAAATTCATACCGTGATCGTAGCATGCATGGACTCGACTCATATGACTGGGATTTCCATGAAAAAGATTGTAGGCAGAAAATGGGTGATCACTGTACATTTCTCTTCTGTTTCCTATTTATATTTATATTTTACTTCCTCAATTTAGCATTATGGACAGGGAAAAACCTAATCTAAGATCTGCAAAAAAATATTTTGCCTTCAAATTCATACCGTGATCGTAGCATGCATGGACTCGACTCATATGACTGGGATTTCCATGAAAAAGATTGTAGGCAGAAAATGGGTGATCTCTGTACATTTCTCTTCTGTTTCCTATTTAGATTTATATTTTACTTCCACAATTTAGCATTATGGAGAGGGAAAGACCTAATCTAAGCTCTGCAAAAAAATATTTTGCCTTCAAATTCATACCGTGATCGTAGCATGCATGGACTCGACTCACATGACTGGGATTTCCATGAAAAAGATTGTGGGCAGAAAATTCGTGATCACTGTACATTTCTCTTCTGTTTCCTATTTATATTTATATTTTACTTCCTCAATTTAGCATAATGGACAGGGAAAGACCTATTCTAAGCTCAGCAAAAAAATATTTTGCCTTCAAATTCATACCGTGATCGTAGCAGGTATGGACTTGACTCATATGACGGGGATATCCATGAAAAAGTTTGTGGGCAGAAAATGGGTGATCACTGTACATTTTTCTTCTGAGTCCTATTTATATTTCTATTTTATCTTCTCAATTTAGCATTATGTACAGGGAAACACCTAATCTAAGATCTGCAAAAAAATATTTTGCCTTGAAATTCATACCGTGATCGTAGCATGCATGGACTTGACTCATATGACTGGGATTTCCATGAAAATGATTGTGGGCAGAAAATGGTTGATTACTGTACATTTCTCTTCTGTTTCCTATTTATATTTATATTTTACTTCCATCATTTAGCATTATGGACAGGGAAAGACCTAATCTCAGCACTGCAAAAAAATATTTTTCCTTCAAATTCATACTGTGATCGTAGCATGTATGGACTCAACTCATATGACTGCGATTTCCATGAAAAAGATTGTGGGCAGAAAATGGGTGATCACTGTACATTTCTCTTCTGTTTCCTATTTATATTTCTATTTTACCTCCTCAATTTAGCATTATGGCCAGTGAAAATCTAATCAAAGCTCTGCACAAAAATATTTTGCCTTCAAATTCATAACGTGATCGTAGCATGCATGAACTGTACTCATATGACTGGGATTTCCATGAAAAAGATTGTGGGCCGAAAATGGTTGATCACTGTACATTTCTCTTCTGTTTCCTATTTATATTTTTATTTTACCTCCTCAATTTAGCAATATGGCCAGGGAAAGACCTAATCTAAGCTCTGCACAAAAATATTTTGCTTTCAAATTCATAACGTGATCGTAGCATGCATGGACTCGACTCACATGACTGGGATTTCCCTGAAAATGATTGTGGGCCGAAAATGGGTGATCACTGTACATTTCTCTTCTGTTTCCTATTTATATATGTATTTTACCTCCTCAATTTAGCATTATGGACAGGGAAAGACCTAATCTAAGATCTGCACAAAAATATTTTGCTTTCAAATTCATACCGTGATCGTAGCATGCATGGACTCGACTCATATGACTGGGATATCCATGAAAAAGATTGTGGGCCGAAAATGGGTGATCACTGTACATTTCTCTTCTGTTTCCTATTTATATTTATATTTTGCCTCCTCAATTTAGCATTTTGGCCCGGGAAAGACCTAATCTAAGCTCTGCACAAAAATATTTTGCCTTCAAATTCATACCGTGATCGTAGCATGCATGGACTCGACTCATATGACTGGGATTTCCATGAAAAAGATTGTGTGCCGAAAATGGGTGATCACTGTACCTTTCTCTTCTGTTTCCTATTTATATTTCTATTTTACCTCCTCAATTTAGCATTATGGGCAGGGAAAGACCTAATCTAAACTCTGCACAAAAATATTTTGCCTTCAAATTCATAACATGATCATAGCATGCATGGACTCGACTCATATGACTGAGATTCCATGAAAAAGATTGTGGGCCGACAATGGGTTATCACTGTACATTTCTCTTCTGTTTCCTATTTATATTTATATTTTACCACCTCAATTTAGAATTATGGACACGGAAAGACCTAATCTAAGCTCTGCACAAAAACATTTTGCCTTCAAATTCATACCGTGATCGTAGCATGCATGGACATGACTCATATGACTGGGATTTCCATGAAGAAGATTGTGGGCCGAAAATGGGTGATCACTGTACATTTCTCTTCTGATTCCTATTTATATTTCTATTTTACCTCCTCAATTTAGCATTATGGCCAGGGAAAGACCTAATCTAAGATCTGCACAAAAATATTTTGCCTTCAAATTCATACCGTGATCGTAGCATGCATGGACTCGACTCATATGACTGGGAATTCCATGAAAAAGATTGTGAGCCGAAAATAGATGATCACTGTACATTTCTCTTCAGTTTCCTATTTATATTTATATTTTACCTCCTCAATTTAGCATTATGGACAGGGAAAGACCTAATCTAAGATCTGCACAAAAATATTTTGCCTTCAAATTCATACCGTGATCGTGGCATGCATGGACTCGACTCATATGACTGGGATTGCCATGAAAAAGATTGTCCTCTTAAAATGGGTGATCACTGTACATTTCTCTTCTGTTTCCTATTTATATTTATATTTTACTTCCTTCATTTAGCATTATGAACAGGGAAAGACCTAATCTAAGATCTGCAAGAAAATATTTTGCCTTCAAATTCATACCGTGATCGTAGCATGCATGGACTCGACCCATATGACTGGGATTTCCATGAAAAAGATTGTGGGCAGAAAATGGGTGATCACTGTACATTTCTCTTCTGTTTCCTATTTCTATTTCTATTTTACTTCCTCAATTTAGCATTATGGACATGGAAAGATCTAATCTAAGTTCTGCAAAAAAACATTTTGCCTTCTAATTCATACCGTGATCGTAGCATGCATGGACTCGACCCATATGACTGGGATTTCAATGAAAAAGATTGTGGGCAGAAAATGGGTGATCACTGTACATTTCTCTTCTGTTTCCTATTTATATTTCTATTTTACCTCCTCAATTTAGCATTATGGACAGGGAAAGACCTAATCTAAGCACTGCACAAAAATATTTTGCCTTCAAATTCATACTGTGATCGTAGCATGCATGGACTCGACTCATATTACTGGGATTTCCATGAAAAAGATTGTGCGCCGAAAATGGGTGATCACTGTACATTTCTCTTCTGTTTCCTATTTATATTTATATTTTACCTTCTCAATTTAGAATTTTGGACCGCGAAAGACCTAATCTAAAATCTGGACAAAAATATTTTGCCTTCAAATTCATACCGTGATCGTAGCATGCATGAACTCGACTCATATGACTGGGATTTCCATGAAAAAGATTGTGGGCCGAAAATGGGTGATCACTGTACATTTCTCTTCTGTATTCTATTTATATTTCTATTTTACCTCCTCAATTTAGCATTATGGACGGGGAAAGACCTAATCTAAGCTCTGCAGAAAAATATTTTGCCTTCAAATTCATACCGTGATCGTAGCATGCATGGACTCGACTCATATGACTGGGATTTTCATGAAAAAGATAGTGGGCAGAAAATGGGTGATCACTGTATATTTCTCTTCTGTTTCCTATTTATATTTCTATTTTACCTCCTCAATTTAGCATTATGGACAAGGAAAGACCTAATCTAAAATCTGTACAAAAATATTTTCCCTTCAAATTCATACCGTGATCGTAGCATGCATGGACTCGACTCATATGACTGGGATTTCCATGAAAAAGATTGTGGGCCGAAAATGTGTGATCACTGTACATTTCTCTTCTGTTTCCTATTTATATTTATATTTTACCTCCTCAATTTAGCATTATGGACAGGGAAAGACCTAATCTAAGATCTGCACAAAAATATTTTGCCTTCAAATTCATACCGTGATCGTAGCATGCATGGACTCGACTCATATGACTGGGATTTCCATGAAAAAGATTGTGGGCCGAAAATGGGTGATCACTGTAAATTTCTCTTCTGTTTCCTATTTATATTTCTATTTTACCTCCTCAATTTAGCATTATGGACAGGGAAAGACCTAATCTAAGCTCTGCACAAAAATATTTTGCCTTCAAATTCATACCGTGATCGTAGCATGCATGGACTCGACTAATATGACTGGGATTTCCATGAAAAAGATTGTGGGCCGAAAATGGTTGATCACTGTACATTTCTCTTCTGTTTCCTATTTATATTTATATTTTACCTCCTCAATTTAGCATTATGGACAGGGAAAGACCTAATCTAAGCTCTGCACAAAAATATTTTGCCTTCAAATTCATACCGTGATTGTAGCATGCATGGACTCGACTCATATGACTAGGATTTCCATGGAAAAGATTGTGGGCGAAAATTGGTGATCACTGTACATTACTCTTCTGTTTTCCATTTATATTTATATTTTACCTTCTCAATTTAGCATTATGGACAGGGAAAGACCTAATCTAAGGTCTTCAAAAAAATATTTTGCCTTCAAATTCATACCGTAATCGTAGCATACATGGACTCGACTCATATGACTGTCATTGCCATGAAAAAGATAGTGGCAGAAAATGGGTGATCACTGTACATTTTTCTTCTGTTTCCTATTTATATTTCTATTTTACTTCCTTCATTTAGCATTATGGACAGGAAAAGAACTAATCTAAGCTCTGCAAAAAAATGTTTTGCCTTCAAATTCATACCGTGATCGTAGCATGCATGGACTCGACGCATATCACCGGGATTTCCATGAAAAAGTTTGTTGGCAGATAATGGGTGATCACTGTACATTTCTCTTCTGTTTCCTATTTATATTTCTAATTTACCTCTTCAACTTAGCATTATGGACAGGGAAAGACATAATCTAAGCTCTGCAAAAAAATATTTTACCTTCAAATTCATACCGTGATCGTAGCATGTATTGACTTGACTCATATGACAGGTATTTCCATGAAAAAGATTGTGGGCACAAAATGGGTGATCACTGTACATTTCTCTTCTGTTTCCTATTTATATTTCTATTTAACTCCTCAATTTAGCATTACGTACAGGAAAGATCTAATCTAAGACCTGCAAAAAAATATTTTGCCTTCAAATTCATACCGTGATCGTAGCATACATGGACTCGACTCATATGACTGGGATTTCCATGAAAAAGATTGTGGGCAGAAAATGGGTGATCACTGTACATTTCTCTTCTGTTTCCTATTTATATTTATATTTAACTCCTCAATTTAGCATTATGTACAGGGAAAGACCTAATCTAAGATCTGCAAAAAAATATTTTGCCTTCAAATTCATACCGTGATCGTAGCATGTATGGACTCGACTCACATGACTGGGATTTCCATGAAAAAGATTGTGGGCAGAAAATGGGTGATCACTGTACATTTTTCTTCTGTTTCCTATTTATATTTCTATTTTACTTCCTTCATTTAGCATTATGGACTGGGAAAGACCTAATCTAAGATCTGCAAAAAAATATTTTGCCTTCAAATTCATACCGTGATCGTAGCATGCATGGACTCGACTCATATGACTGGGATTTCCATGAAAAAGTTTGTGGGCACAAAATGGGTGATTACTGTACATTTCTCTTCTGTTTCCTATTTATATTTCTATTTAACTCCTAAATTTAGCATTATGGACAGGGAAAGACCTAATCTAAGATCTACAAAAAAATATTTTGCCTTCAAATTCATACCGTGATCGTAGCATGCACGGACTCGAATCATATGACTGGGATTTCCATGAAAAAGATTGTGGGCACAAAATGGGTGATCACTGTACATTTCTCTTCTGTTTCCTATTTATATTTATATATCACTTCCTCAAATTAGCATTATGGACAGGGAAAGACCTAATCTAAGCTCTGCAAAAAAATATTTTGCCGTCAAATTCATACCGTGATCGTAGCATGCATGGGCTTGGCTCATATGACTGGGATTTCCATGTAAAAGATTGTGGCCAGAAAACGGGTGTTCACTGTACATTTCTCTTCTGTTTCCTTTTTATATTTATATTTTACTTCCTTCATTTAGCATTATGGACAGGGAAAGACCTAATCTAAGCTCTGCAAAAAAATATTTTGCCTTCAAATTCATACCGTGATCGTAGCATGCATGGACTCGACACATATGACTGGCATTTCCATGGAAAAGATTGTGGGCAGAAAATGGGTGATCACTGAACATTTCACTTCTGTTTCTTATTTATATTTCTATTTTACTTCCTCAATTTAACATTATGGAAAGGGAAAGACCTAATCTAAAATCTGCAAAAAAATATTTTGCCTTCAAATTCATACCGTGATCGTAGCATGCATGTACACGACTCATATGACTGGGATTTCCATGAAAAAGATTCTGGGCAGAAAATGGGTGATCACTGTACATTTCTCTTCTGTTTCCTATTTATATTTCTATTTTACCTCCTCAATTTAGCATTATGGACAGGGAAAGACCTAATCTAAGCTCTGCAAAAAAATATTTTGCCTTCAAATTCATACCGTGATCGTAGCATGCATGGACTCGACTCATATGACTGGGATTTCCATGAAAAAGATTGTGGGCAGAAAATGGGTGGTCACTGTACATTTCTCTTCTGTTTCCTATTTATATTTCTATTTTACCTCCTCAATTTAGCATTATGGACAGGGAAAGACCTAATCTAAGCTCTGCAAAAAAATATTTTGCCTTCAAATTCATAATGTGTTCGTAGCATGCATGGACTCGACTCATATGACTGGGATTTCCATGAAAAAGATTGTAGGCAGAAAATGGGTGATCACTGTACAATTCTCTTCTGTTTCCTATTTATATTTATATTTTACTTCCTCAATTTAGCATTATGGACAGGGAAAGACCTAATCTAAGCTCTGCAAAAAAATATTTTGCCTTCAAATTCATACCGTGATCGTAGCATGCATGGACTCGACTCATATGACTGGGATTCCCATGAAAAAGATTGTGGGCAGAAAATGGGTGATCACTGTACATTTCAACTCTGTTTCCTATTTATATTTCTATTTTACTTCCTCAATTTAGCATTATGGACAGGGAAAGACCTAATCTAAAATCTGCAAAAAAATATTTTGCCTTCAAATTCATACCGTGATCGTAACATGCATGGACTCGACTCATATGACTGGGATTTCCATGAAAAATATTGTGGGCAGAAAACGGGTGATCACTGTACATTTCTCTTCTGTTTCCTATTTATATTTTACTTCCTTCATTTAGCATTATGGACAGGGAATGACCTAATCTAAGCTCTGCAAAAAAATATTTTGCCTTCAAATTCATACCGTGATCGTAGCATGCATGGACACGACTCATATGACTGGGATTTCCATGAAAAAAATTGTGGGCAGAAAATGGGTGATCACTGTACATTTCTCTTCTGTTTCCTATTTATATTTATATATCACTTCCTCAAATTAGCATTATGGACAGGGAAAGACCTAATCTAATATCTGCAAAAAAATAATTTGCCGTCAAATTCATACCGTGATCGTAGCATGCATGGACTCGACACATATGACTGGGATTTCCATGTAAAAGATTGTGGGCAGAAAATGGGTGATCACTGTTCATTTCTCTTCTTTTTTACTATTTATATTTATATTTTACTTCCTCAATTTAGCATTATGGACAGGGAAAGACCTAATCTAAGCTCTGCAAAAAAATATTTTGCCTTCAAATTCATACCGTGATTGTAGCATGCATGGACTCGACACATATGACTGGGATTTCCATGGAAAAGTTTGTGGGCAGAAAATGGGTGATCACTGTACATTTCACTTCTGTTTCCTATTTATATTTATATTTTACTTCCTCAATTTAGCATTATGGACAAGGAAAGACCTAATCTCAAATCTGCAAAAAAATATTTTGCCTTCAAATTCATACCGTGATCGTAGCATGCATGGACTCGACTCATATGACTGGGATTTCCATGTAAAAGATTGTGGGCAGAAAATGGGTGATCACTGTTCATTTCTCTTCTGTTTCATATTTATATTTATATTTTACTTCCTCTATATAGCATTATGGACAGGGAAAGACCTAATCTAAGCTCTGCAAAAAAATATTTTGCCTTCAAATTCATACCGTGATCGTAACATGCATGGACTCGACTCATATGACTGGGATTTCCATGAAAAAGATTGTGGGCAGAAAATGGGTGATCACTGTACATTTCAACTCTGTTTCCTATTTATATTTCTATTTTACTTCCTCAATTTAGCATTATGGACAGGGAAAGACCTAATCTAAAATCTGCAAAAAAATATTTTGCCTTCAAATTCATACCGTGATCGTAGCATGCATGTACACGACTCATATGACTGGGATTTCCATGAAAAAGATTATGGGCAAAAAATGGGTGATCACTGTACATTTCTCTTCTGTTTGCTATTTATATTTCTATTTTACCTCGTCAATTTAGCATTATGGACAGGGAAAGACCTAATCTAAGCTCTGCAAAAAAATATTTTGCCTTCAAATTCATACCGTGATCGTAGCATGCATGGACTCGACTCATATGACTGGGATTTCCACGAAAAAGATTATGGGCAGAAAATGGGTGGTCAGTGTACATTTCTCTTCTGTTTCCTATTTATAATTATATTTTACCTCCTCAATTTAGCATTATGGACAGGGAAAGACCTAATCTAAGCTCTGCAAAAAAATATTTTGTCTTCAAATTCATAACGTGTTCGTAGCATGCATGGACTCGACTCATATGACTGGGATTTCCATGAAAAAGATTGTGGGCAGAAAATGGGTGATCACTGTACATTTCTCTTCTGTTTCCTATTTATATTTATATTTTACTTCCTCAATTTAGCATTATGGACAGGGAAAGACCTAATCTAAGCTCTGCAAAAAAATATTTTGCCTTCAAGTTCATACCGTGATCGTAACATGCATGGACTCGACTCATATGACTGGGATTTCCATGAAAAAGATTGTGGGCAGAAAACGTGTGATCACTGTACATTTCTCTTCTGTTTCCTATTTATATTTTACTTCCTTCATTTAGCATTATGGACAGGGAATGTCCTAATCTAAGCTCTGCAAAAAAATATTTTGCCTTCAAATTCATACCGTGATCGTAGCATGCATGGACACGACTCATATGACTGGGATTTCCATGAAAAAGACTGTGGGCAGAAAATGGGTGATCACTGTACATTTCTCTTCTGTTTCCTATTTATATTTATATTTTACTTCCTTCATTTAGCATTATGAACAGGGAAAGACCTAATCTAAGATCTGCACAAATATATTTTATCTTCAAATTCATAACGTGATCGTAGCATGCATGTACACGACTCATATGACTTGGATTTCCATGAAAAAGATTGTGGGCAGAAAATGGGTGATCACTGTATATTTCTCTTCTGTTTCCTATTTATATTTATATTTTACTTCCTCAATTTAGCATTATGGTGAGGGAAAGACCTAATCTAAGATCTGCAAAAAAATATTTTGCCATCAAATTCATACCGTGATCGTAGCTTGCATGGACTCGACTCATATGACTGGGATTTCCATGAAAAAGATTGTCGGCAGAAAATGGGTGATCACTGTACATTTCTCTTCTGTTTCCTATTGATATTTCTATTTTACTACCTCAATTTAGTATTATGAACAGGGAAAGACCTAATCTAAGATCTGCAAAAAATTATTTTGCCTTCAAATTCATACCGTGATCGTAGCATGCATGGACTCGACTCATATGACTGGGATTTCCAGGAAAAGGTTGTGGGCAGAAAATGGGTGATCACTGTACATTTCTCTTCTGTTTCCCATTACTATTTCTATTTTACTTCCTCAATTTAGCATTATGGACAGGGAAAGACCTAATCTAAGCTCTGCAAAAAAATATTTTGCCTTCAAATTCATAACATGATCGTAGCATGCATGGACTCGACTCATATGACTGGGATTTCCATGAAAAAGATTGTGGGCAGAAAATGGGTGGTCACTGTACATTTCTCTTCTGTTTCCTATTTATATTTATATTTTACTTCCTCAATTTAGCATTATGGACATGGAAAGACCTAATCTAAGCTCTGCAAAAAAATATTTTGCCTTCAAATTCATACCGTGATCGTAGCATGCATGGACTCGTTATATATGACTGGGATTTCCATGAAAAAGATTTTGGGCAGAAAATGGGTGATCACTGTACATTTCTCTTCTGTTTCCTATTTATATTTATATTTTACTTCCTCAATTTATCATTATGGACAGGGAAAGACCTAATCTAAGCTCTGCAAAAAAATATTTTGCCTTCAAATTCATACCGTGATCGTAGCATGCATGGACTCGACTCATATGACTGGGATTTCCATGAAAACGATTGTGGGCAGAAAATGCGTGATCACTGTACATTTCTCTTCTGTTTTCTATTTATATTTATATTTTACTTCCTCAATTTAGCATAATGGACAGGGAAAGACCTAATCTAAGCTCAGCAAAAAAATATTTTGCCTTCAAATTCATACCGTGATCGTAGCATGCATGGACTCGATTCATATGACTGGGATTTCCATGAAAAAGATTGTAGGCAGAAAATGGGTGATCACTGTACATTTCTCTTCTGTTTCCTATTTATATTTATATTTTACTTCCTCAATTTAGCATTATGGACAGGGAAAGACCTAATCTAAGATCTGCAAAAAAATATTTTGCCTTCAAATTCATACCGTGATCGTAGCATGCATGGACTCGACTCATATGACTGGGATTTCCATGAAAAAGATTGTGGGCACAAAATGGGTGATCACTGTACATTTCTCTTCTGTTTCCTATTTATATTTATATATCACTTCCTCAAATTAGCATTATGGACAGGGAAAGACCTAATCTAAGCTCTGCAAAAAAAATATTTTGCCGTCAAATTCATACCGTGATCGTAGCATGCATGGGCTTGGCTCATATGACTGGGATTTCCATGTAAAAGATTGTGGCCAGAAAACGGGTGTTCACTGTACATTTCTCTTCTGTTTCCTTTTTATATTTATATTTTACTTCCTTCATTTAGCATTATGGACAGGGAAAGACCTAATCTAAGCTCTGCAAAAAAATATTTTGCCTTCAAATTCATACCGTGATCGTAGCATGCATGGACTCGACACATATGACTGGCATTTCCATGGAAAAGATTGTGGGCAGAAAATGGGTGATCACTGTACATTTCACTTCTGTTTCTTATTTTTATTTCTATTTTACTTCCTCAATTTAGCATTATGGAAAGGGAAAGACCTAATCTAAAATCTGCAAAAAAATATTTTGCCTTCAAATTCATACCATGATCGTAGCATGCATGGACTCGACTCATATGACTGGGATGTCCATGAAAAAGATTGTGGGCAGAAAATGGGTGGTCACTGTACATTTCTCTTCTGTTTCCTATTTATATTTCTATTTTACCTCCTCAATTTAGCATTATGGACAGGGAAAGACCTAATCTAAGCTCTGCAAAAAAATATTTTGCCTTCAAATTCATAATGTATTCGTAGCATGCATGGACTCGACTCATATGACTGGGATTTCCATGGAAAAGATTGTGGGCAGAAAATGGGTGATCACTGTACATTTCTCTTCTGTTTCCTATTTATATTTATATTTTACTTCCTCAATTTAGCATTATGGACAGGGAAAGATCTAATCTAAGCTCTGCAAAAAAATATTTTGCCTTCAAATTCATACCGTGATCGTAGCATGCATGGACTCGACTCATATGACTGGGATTCCCATGAAAAAGATTGTGGGCAGAAAATGGGTGATCACTGTACATTTCAACTCTGTTTCCTATTTATATTTCTATTTTACTTCCTCAATTTAGCATTATGGACAGGGAAAGACCTAATCTAAAATCTGCAAAAAAATATTTTGCCTTCAAATTCATACCGTGATCGTAACATACATGGACTCGACTCATATGACTGGGATTTCCATGAAAAAGATTGTGGGCAGAAAACGGGTGATCACTGTACATTTCTCTTCTGTTTCCTATTTATATTTTACTTCCTCAAATTAGCATTATGGACAGGGAAAGACCTAATCTAAGCTCTGCAAAAAAATATTTTGCCGTCAAATTCATACCGTGATCGTAGCATGCATGGGCTTGGCTCATATGACTGGGATTTCCATGTAAAAGATTGTAGCCAGAAAACGGGTGTTCACTGTACATTTCTCTTCTGTTTCCTTTTTATATTTATATTTTACTTCCTTCATTTAGCATTATGGACAGGGAAAGACCTAATCTAATCTCTGCAAAAAAATATTTTGCCTTCAAATTCATACCGTGATCGTAGCATGCATGGACTCGACACATATGACTGGGATTTCCATGGAAATGATTGTGGGCAGAAAATGGGTGATCACTGTACATTTCACTTCTGTTTCTTATTTATATTTCTATTTTACTTCCTCAATTTAGCATTATGGAAAGGGAAAGACCTAATCTAAAATCTGCAAAAAAATATTTTGCCTTCAAATTCATACCGTGATCGTAGCATGCATGGACTCGACTCATATGACTGGGATTTCCATGAAAAACATTGTGGGCAGAAAATGGTTGATCACTGTACATTTCTCTTCTGTTTCCCATTACTATTTCTATTTTACTTCCTCAATTTAGCATTATGGACAGGGAAAGACCTAATCTAAGTTCTGCAAATAAATATATTGCCTTCAAATTCATACCGTGATCGTAGCATGCAAGGACTCGACTCATATGACTGGGATTTCCATGAAAAACATTGTGGGCAGAAAATGGTTGATCACTGTACATTTCTCTTCTGTTTCCCATTACTATTTCTATTTTACTTCCTCAATTTAGCATTATGGACAGGGAAAGACCTAATCTAAGTTCTGCAAATAAATATTTTGCCTTCAAATTCATACCGTGATCGTAGCATGCATGGACTCGACTCATATGACTGGGATTTCCATGAAAAAGATTGTGGGCCGAAAATGGGTGATCACTGTACATTTCTCTTCTATTTCCTATTTATATTTCTATTTTACCTCCTCAATTTAGCATTATCGCCAGTGAAAGACGTAATCTAAGCTCTGCACAAAAATATTTTGCCTTCAAATTCATACCGTGATCGTAGCATGCATGGACTCGATTTATATGACTGGGATTTCCATGAAAAAGATGGTGGGCCGAAAATGGGTGATCACTGTACATTTCTCTTCTGTTTCCTATTCATATTTCTATTTTACCTCCTCAATTTAGCATTATGGACAGGGAAAGACCTAATCTAAGATCTGCACAAAAATATTTTGCCTTCAAATTCATACTGTGATCGTAGCATGCATGTACTCGACTCATATGACTGGGATTTCCATGAAAAAGACTGTGGGCCGAAAATGGGTGATCACTGTACATTTCTCTTCTGTTTCCTATTTATATTTCTTTTTTACCTCCTAAATTTAGCATTATGGCCAGGGAAAGACCTAATCTAAGCTCTGCACAAAAATATTTTGCCTTCAAATTCATACCGTGATAGTAGCATGCATGGACTCGACTCATATGACTGGGATTTCCATGAAAAAGATTGTGGGTCGAAAATGGGTGATCACTGTACATTTCTCTTCTATTTCCTATTTATATTTCTATTTTACCTCCTCAATTTAGCATTATAGAAAGGGAAAGACCTAATCTAAGATCTGCACAAAAATATTTTGCCTTCAAATTCATACTGTCATCGTAGCATGCATGTACTCGACTCATATGACTGGGATTTCCATGAAAAAGATTGTGGGCCGAAAATGGGTGATCACTGTACATTTCTCTTCTGTTTCCTATTTATATTTCTATTGTTCCTCCTCAATTTAGCATTATGGACAGGGAAAGACCTAATCTAAAATCTGCACAAAAATATTTTGCCTTCAAATTCATACCCTGATAGTAGCATGCATGGACTCGACTCATATGACTGGGATTTCCATGAAAAAGATTGTGGGTCGAAAATGGGTGATCACTGTACATTTCTCTTCTATTTCCTATTTATATTTCTATTTTACCTCCTCAATTTAGCATTATCGCCAGTGAAAGACCTAATCTAAGCTCTGCACAAAAATATTTTCCTTCAAATTCATACCGTGATCGTAGCATGCATGGACTCGATTTATATGACTGGGATTTCCATGAAAAAGATTGTGGCCGAAAATGGGTGATCACTGTACATTTCTCTTCTGTTTCCTATTTATATTTCTATTTTACCTCCTTAATTTAGCATTATCGCCAGTGAAAGACCTAATCTGAGCTCTGCACAAAAATATTTTGCCTTCAAATTCATACCGTGATCGTAGCATGCATGGATTCGTCTCATATGCCTGGGATTTCCATGAAATAGACTGTGGGCACAAAATGGGTGATCACTGTACATTTCACTTTTGTTTCCTATTTATATTTTTATTTTTTACTTCCTCAATTTAGCCTTATGGACAGGGAAAGACCTAATCTAAGCTCTGCAAAAAATGATTTTGCCTTCAAATTCATACCGTGATCGTAGCATGCATGGACTTGACTCATATGACTGGGATTTCCATGAAAAAGATTGTGGGCAGAAAATGTGCGATCACTGTATAATTCTCTTCTGTTTCCTATTTATATTTATATTTTACTTCCTCAATTTAGCATTATGGACAGGGAAAGACCTAATCTAAGATCTGCAAAAAAATATTTTGCCTTCAAATTCATACTATGAACGTAGAATGTATGGACTGGACTCATATGACTGGGATTTCCATGAAAAAGATTGTGGGCAGAATATGGGTGACCACTGTACATTTCTCTTCTGTTTCCTATTTATATTTCTATTTTACTTCCTTCATTTAGCATTATGGACAGGGAAAGACCTAATCTAAGCTGTGCAAAAAAATATTTTGCCTTCAAATTCATTCCGTGATCGTAGCATGCATGGATTCGACTCATATGACTGGGATTTCCATGAAAAAGATTGTGGGCAGAAAACGGGTGATCACTGTACATTTCTCTTCTGTTTCCTATTTATATTTCTATTTTACCTCCTCAATTTAGCATTATGGACAGGGAAAGACCTAATCTAAGCTCTGCAAGAAAATATTTTGCCTTCTAATTCATACCGTGAACGTAGGATGCATTGAATCGACTCATATGACTGGGATTTCCATGAAGAAGATTGTGGGCACAAAATGGGTGATCACTGCAAATTTCTCTTCTGGTTCCTATTTATATTTCTTTTTTATTTCCTCAATTTACCATTATGGACAACGAAAGACCTCATCTAATATCTGCAAAAAAATATTTTCCTTCAAATTCATACCGTGATCGTAGCATGCATGGACTCGACTCATATGACTGTGATTTCCCTGAAAAAGATTGTGGGCAGAAAAGGGGTGATCACTGCACATTTCACTTCTGTTTCCTATTTATATTTATATTTTACTTCCTCAATTTAACATTATGGACAGGGAAAGACCTAATCGAAGATCTGCACAAAAATATTTTGCCTTCAAATTCATACCGTGATCGTAGTATGCATGGACTTGACTCATAAGACTGGGATTTCCATGAAAAAGATTCTGGGGAGAAAATGGGTGATCACTGTACATTTCCCTTCTTTTTCCTATTTATATTTCTATTTTGCTTCCTCAATTTAGCATTATGGACAGGGAAAGACCTAATCTAATATGTGCAAAAAATATTTTGCCTTCAAATTCATACCGTGAACGTAGCATGCATGGACTCGACTCATATGACTGGGATTTCCGTGAAAAAGATTGTGGGCAGAAAATGGGTGATCACTGTACATTTCTCCTCTGTTTCCTATTTATATTTGTATCTTACTTCCTCAATTTAGCATTATGGACAGGGAAAGACCTAATCTAAGATCTGCTAAAAAATATTTTGCCTTCAAATTCATACTATGATCGTAGCATGTATGGACTCGACTCATATGACTGGGATTTCCATGAAAAAGATTGTCGGCAGAAAACGGGTGATCACTGTACATTTCTCTTCTGTTTCCTATTTATATTTCTATTTTACTTCCTTCATTTAGCATTATGGACAGGGAAAGACCTAATCTAAGCTCTGCAAAAAAATATTTTGCATTCAAATTCATACTATGATCGTAGCATGTATGGACTCGACTCATATGACTGGGATTTCCATGAAAAAGATTGTGGGCAGAAAACGGGTGATCACTGTACATTTCTCTTCTTTTTCCTATATATATTTCTATTTTGCTTCCTCAATTTAGCATTATGGACAGGGATAGACCTAATCTAAGATCTGCAAAAAAAAAAATTTTGCCTTCAAATTCATACCGTGATCGTAGCATGTATGGACTCGACTCATATAACTGGGATTTCCATGAAAAAGATTGTGGGTAGAAAACTGGTAATCACTGTACATTTCTCTTCTGTTTCCTATTTATATTTATATTTTACTTCCTCGATTTAGCATTATGGACAGGGAAAGACCTAATCTAAGATCTGCAAGAAAATATTTTGCCTTCTAATTCATACCGTGAACTTAGGATGCATTGACTCGACACATATGACTGGGATTTCCATGAAATAGATTGTGGGAACAAAATGGGTGATCAATGTACATTTCTATTCTGTTTACTATTTATATTTCTATTTTACCTCCTCAATTTAGCATTATGGACAGGGAAAGACCTAAGATCTGCAAAAAAATATTTTGCCTTCAAAATCATACCGTGATCGTAGCATGCATGGATTCGACTCATATGACTGGGATTTCCATGAAAAAGATTGTGGGCAGAAAATGGGTGATCACTGTACATTTCTCTTCTGTTTCCTATTTATATTTCTATTTTACTTCCTCAATTTAGCATTATTGACAGGGAAAGACCTAATCAAAGATCTGCTCAAAAATATTTTGCCTTGAAATTCATACCGTGATCGTAGCATGCATGGACTCGTCTGATATGTCTGGGATATCCATGAAAAAGATTGTGGGACGAAAATTGGTGATCACTGTACATTTCTCTTCTGTTTCCTATTTATATTTCTATTTTACTTCCTCAATTTAGCATTAAGGACAGGGAAAGACCTAATCAAAGATCTGCTCAAAAATATTTTGCCTTCCAATTTATTCCGTGATCGTAGCATGCATGGACTCGACTCATATGACTGGGATATCCATGAAAAAGATTGTGGGCAGAAAATGGGTGATCACTGTACATTTCTCTTCTGTTTCCTATTTATATTTATATTTTACTTCCTCAATTTAGCATTATGGACAAGGAAAGACCTAATCTAAGAACTGCACAAAAATATTTTGCCTTCAAATTCATACCGTGATCGTAGCATGCATGGACTCGACTCATATGACTCGGATTTCCATGAAAAAGATTGTGGGCAGAAAATGGGTGATCACTGTACATTTCTCTTCTGTTTCCTATTTATATTTATATTTTACCTCCTCAATTTAGCATTATGGACAGGGAAAGACATAATCTAAGATCTGCACAAAAATATTTTGCCTTCAAATTCATACCGTGATCGTAGCATACATGGACTCGACTAATATGACTGGGATTTCCATGAAAAAGATTGTGGGCACAAAATGGGTGATCACTGTACATTTCTCTTCTGTTTCCTATTTATATTTCTATTTTACCTCCTCAATTTAGCATTATGGACAGGGAAAGACCTAATCTAAGCTCTGCACAAAAATATTTTGCCTTCAAATTCATACCGTGATCGTAGCATGCATGGACTCGACTCATATAACTGGGATATCCATGAAAAAGATTGTGGGCAGAAAATGGGTGATCACTGTACATTTCTCTTCTGTTTCCTATTTATATTTATATTTTACTTCCTCAATTTAGCATTATGTACAGGGAAAGACCTAATCTAAGATCTGTACAAAAATATTTTGCCTTCAAATTCATACTGTGATCGTAGCAAGCATGGACTCGAATCATATGACTGGGATTTCCATGAAAAAGATTGTGGGCAGAAAATGGGTGATCACTGTACATTTCTCTTCTGTTTCCTATTTATATTTCTATTTTACCTCCTCAATTTAGCATTATGGACAGGGAAAGACCTCATCTAAGATCTGCACAAAAATATTTTGGCTTCAAATTCATACCGTGATCGTAGCATGTATGGACTTGACTCATATGACTGGGATTTCCATGAAAATATTGTGGCCCGAAAATGGGTGATCACTGTAGATTTTTCTCGTTTCCTATTTATATTTCTATTTTACCTACTCAATTTAGCATTATGGACAAGGAAAGATCTAATCTAATATGTGCACAAAAATATTTTGGCTTCAAATTCATACCGTGATCGTAGCATGCATGGACTCGACTCATATGACTGGGATTTCAATGAAAAAGATTGTGGGCCGAAAATGGGTGATCACTGTAGATTTTTTTCGTTTCCTATTTATATTTCTATTTTACCTCGTCAATTTAGCATTATGGCCATGGAAAGACCTAATCTGAAATCTGCACAAAAATATATTGCCTTCAAATACATACCATGATCGTAGCATGCATGGATTCGACACATATGACTGGGATTTCCATGAAAAAGATTGTGGGCCGAAAATGGGTGATCACTGTACATTTCTCTTCTGTTTCCTATTTATATTTCTATTTACCTCCTCAATTTAGCATTATGGACAGGGAAAGACCTCATCTAAAATCTGCACAAAAATATTTCCCCTTCAAATTCATACCGTGATCGTAGCATGCATGGACTCGACTCATATGACTGGGATTTCCATGAAAAAGATTGTGGGCAGAAAATGGGTGATCACTGTACATTTCTCTTCTGTTTCCTATTTATATTTCTATTGTACCTCCTCAATTTAGCATTATGGACAGGGAAAGACCTAATCTAGAATCTGCACAAAAATATTTTGCCTTCAAATTCATACTGTGATCGTAGCATGCATGGACTCGACTCATATGTCTGGGATTTCCATGAAAAAGATTGTAGGCCGAAAATGGGTGATCACTGTACATTTCTCTTCTGTTTCCTATTTATATTTATATTTTACTTCCTCGATTTAGCATTATGGACAGGGAAACACCTAATCTAAGCTCTGCACAAAAATATTTTGCCTTCAAATTCATACCGTGATCGTAGCATGCATGGACTCGACAAATATGACTGGGATTACCATGAAAAAGATTGTGGGCCGAAAATGGGTGATCACTGTACATTTCTCTTCTGTTTCCTATTTATATTTCTATTTTACCTCCTCAATTTAGTATTATGGCCAGGGAAAGACCTAATCTAAGATCTGCACAAAAATATTTTGCCTTCAATTTCATACCCTGATCGTAGCATGCATGGACTCATATGACTGGGATTTCCATGAAAAAGATTGTGGGCCGAAAATGGGTGATCACTGTACATTTCTCTTCTCTTTCCTATTTATATTTATATTTTACCTCCTGAATTTAGCATTATGGACAGCGAAAGATATTATCTAAGCTCTGCACACAAATATTTTGCCTTCAAATTCATACCGTGATTGTAGCATGCATGGACTCGACTCATATGACTGGGATTTCCATGAAAAAGATTGTGGGCCGAAAATGGGTGATCACTGCACATTTCTCTTCTGTATTCTATTTATATTTCTATTTTACCTCCTCAATTTAGCATTATGGCCAGGGAAAGACCTAATCTAAGCTCTGCACAAAAATATTTTGCCTTCAAATTCATACCGTGATAGTAGCATTTATGGACTCGTCTCATATGACTGGGATTTCCGTGAAAAAGATTGTGGGCCGAAAGTGGGTGATCACTGTACATTTCTCTTTTGTTTCCTATTTATATTTCTATTTTACCTCCTAAATTTAGCATTATGGACAGGGAAAGACCTAATCTAAGATCTGCACAAAAATATTTTGCTTTCAAATACATACGGTGATCGTAGCATGCATGGACTCATATGACTGGGATTTCCATGAAAAAGATTGTGGGCCGAAAATGGGTGATCACTGTACATTTCTCTTCTCTTTCCTATTTATATTTCTATTTTACCTCCTGAATTTAGCATTATGGACAGCGAAAGATATTATCTAAGCTCTGCACAAAAATATTTTGCCTTCAAATTCATACCGTGATCGTAGCATGCATGGACTCGACTCATATGACTGGGATTTCCATGAAAATGATTGTGGTCTGAAAATGGGTGATCACTGTACATTTCTCTTCTGTTTCCTCTTTATATTTATATTTACATCATCAATTTAGCATTATGGACAGGGAAAGACCTAATCTAAGATCTGCACAAAAACATTTTGCCTTCAAATTCATACCATGATCGTAGCATGCATGGACTCGACTCATATGACTGGGATTTCCATGAAAATAATTGTGGGCCGAAAATGGGTGATCACTGTACATTTCTCTTCTGTTTACTATTTATATTTCTATTTTACCTCCTCAATTTAGCATTATGGTCAGGGAAAGATCTAATCTAAAATCTGCAAAAAAATATGCCTTCAAATTCATAGCGTGATTGTAGCATGCATGGACTCGACTCATATGACTGGGATTTCCATGAAAAAGATTGTGCGCCGAAAATTGGTGATCACTTTACATTTCTGTTCTGTTTCGTATTCATATTTCTATTTTACCTCCACAACTTAGCATTATGGACAGGGAAAGACCTAATCTAAAATCTGCACAAAAATATATCGCCTTCAAATTCATACCGTGATCGTAGCCTGCATGGACTCGACTCAAATGACTGGGATTTCCATGAAAAAGATTGTGGGTCGAAAATGCGTGATCACTGTATATTTCTCTTTTGTTTCCTATTTATATTTATATTTTACCTCCTCAATTTAGCATTATGGACAGGGAAAGACCTAATCTAAGATCTGCACAAAAATATTTTGCCTTCAAATTCATACCGTGATCATAGCATGCATGGACTCGACTCATATGACTGGGATTTCCATGAAAAAGATTGTTGGCGGAAATGGGTGATCACTGTACATTTCTCTTATGTTTCCTATTTATATTTATATTTTACCTCCTCAATTTAGCATTATGGACAGGGAAAATCTAATCTAAAATCTGCACAAAAATATTTTGCCTTGAAATTCATACCGTGATCGTAGCATGCATGGACTCGACTCATATGACTGGGATTTCCATGAAAAAGATTTTGGGCAGAAAATGGGTGATCACTGTACATTTCTCTTCTGTTTCCTATTTATATTTCTATTTTACCTCGTCAATTTAGCATTATGGACAGGGAAAGACCTAATCTAAGCTCTGCACAAAAATATTTTGCCTTCAAATTCATACCGTGATCGTAGCATGCATGGACTCGACTCATATGACTGGGATTTCCATGAAAAAGATTGTGGGCCGAAAATGGTTGATCACTGTACATTTCTGTTCTGTTTACTATTTATATTTCTATTTTACCTCCTCAATTTAGCATTATCGCCAGTGAAAGACCTAATCTAAGCTCTGCACAAAAATATTTTCCCTTCAAATTCATACCGTGATCGTAGCATGCATGGACTCGACTCATATGACTGGGATTTCCATGAAAAAGATTGTGGGCCGAAAATGGATGATCACTGTACTTTTCTCTTTTTTTTCCTATTTATATTTATATTTTACATCATCAATTTAGCATTATGGACAGGGAAAGACCTAATCTAAGATCTGCAGAAAAACATTTTGCCTTCAAATTCATACCCTGATCGTAGCATGCATGGACTCGACTCATATGACTGGGATTTCCATGAAAATGATTGTGGGCCGAAAATGGGTGATCACTGTACATTTCTCTTCTGTTTACTATTTATATTTCTATTTTACCTCCTCAATTTAGCATTATGGACAGGGAAAGACCTAATCTAAAATCTGCACAAAAATATTTTGCCTTGAAATTCATACCGTGATCGTAGCATGCATGGACTCGACTCATATGACTGGGATTTCCATCAAAAATATTGTGGGCCGAAAATGGGTTATCACTGTACATTTCTGTGCTGTTTCGTATTCATATTTCTATTTTACCTCCTCAATTTAGCATTATGGACAGGGACAGACCTAATCTAAAATCTGCACAAAAATATGCCTTCAAATTCATACCGTGATTGTAGCATGCATGGACTCGACTCATATGACTGGGATTTCCATGAAAAAGATTGTTGGCGGAAAATGGGTGATCACTGTACATTTCTCTACTGTTTCCTATTCATATTTCTATTTTACCTCCTCAATTTAGCATTATGGACAGGGACAGACCTAATCTAAAATCTGCACAAAAATATTTTGCCTTCAAATTCATACCGTGACCGTAGCATGAATGGACTCGACTCATATGACTGGGATTTCCATGAAAAAGATTGTGGGCCGAAAATGGGTGATCACTGTACATTTCTCTTCTGTTTACTATTTATATTTATATTTTACCTCCTCAATTTAGCATTATGGACAGGGAAAGACCAAATCTAAGATCTGCACAAAAATACTTCGCCTTCAAATTCATACCGTGATCGTAGCATGCATGGACTCTACTCATATGACTGGGATTTCTATGAAAAAGATTGTGGGCCGAAAATGCGTGATCACTGTACATTTCTCTTCTGTTTCCTATTTATATTTCTATTTTACCTCCTCAATTTAGCATTATGGACAGGGAAAGTCCTAATCTAAAATCTCCACGAAAATATTTTGCCTACATATTCATACCGTGATCGTAGCATGCATGGACTCGACTCATATGACTGGGATTTCCATGAAAAAGATTGTGGGCCGAAAATGGGTGATCACTGTACATTTCTGTTCTGTTTCGTATTCATATTTCTATTTTACCTCCTCAATTTAGCATTATGGTCAGGGAAAGATCTAATCTAAAATCCGCAAAAAAATATGCCTTCAAATTCATAGCGTGATTGTAGCATGCATGGACTCGACTCATATGACTGGGATTTCCATGAAAAAGATTGTGCGCCAATAATTGGTGCTCACTGTACATTTCTGTTCTGTTTCGTATTCATATTTCTATTTTACCTCCACAACTTAGCATTATGGACAGGGAAAGACCTAATCTAAAATCTGCACAAAAATATATCGCCTTCAAATTCATACCGTGATCGTAGCATGCATGGACTCGACTCAAATGACTGGGATTTCCATGAAAAAGATTGTGTGTCGAAAATGCGTGATCACTGTATATTTCTCTTTTGTTTCCTATTTATATTTATATTTTACCTCCTCAATTTAGCATTATGGACAGGGAAAGACCTAATCTAAGATCTGCACAAAAATATTTTGCCTTCAAATTCATACCGTGATCATAGCATGCATGGACTCGACTCATATGACTGGGATTTCCATGAAAAATATTGTTGGCGGAAAATGGGTGATCACTGTACATTTCTCTTCTGTTTCCTATTTATATTTATATTTTACCTCCTCAATTTAGCATTATGGACAGGGAAAGATCTAATCTAAAATCTGCACAAAAATATTTTGCCTTGAAATTCATACCGTGATCGTAGCATGCATGGACTCGACTCATATGACTGGGATTTCCATGAAAAAGATTTTGGGCAGAAAATGGGTGATCACTGTACATTTCTCTTCTGTTTCCTATTTATATTTCTATTTTACCTCCTCAATTTAGCATTATGGACAGGGAAAGACCTAATCTAAGCTCTGCACAAAAATATTTTGCCTTCAAATTCATACCGTGATCGTAGCATGCATGGACTCGACTCATATGACTGGGATTTCCATGAAAAAGATTGTGGGCCGAAAATGGTTGATCACTGTACATTTCTGTTCTGTTTACTATTTATATTTCTATTTTACCTCCTCAATTTAGCATTATCGCCAGTGAAAGACCTAATCTAAGCTCTGCACAAAAATATTTTCCCTTCAAATTCATACCGTGATCGTAGCATGCATGGACTCGACTCATATGACTGGGATTTCCATGAAAAAGATTGTGGGCCGAAAATGGATGATCACTGTACTTTTCTCTTTTTTTTCCTATTTATATTTATATTTTACATCATCAATTTAGCATTATGGACAGGGAAAGACCTAATCTAAGATCTGCACAAAAACATTTTACCTTCAAATTCATACCCTGATCGTAGCATGCATGGACTCGACTCATATGACTGGGATTTCCATGAAAATGATTGTGGGCCGAAAATGGGTGATCACTGTACATTTCTCTTCTGTTTACTATTTATATTTCTATTTTACCTCCTCAATTTAGCATTATGGACAGGGAAAGACCTAATCTAAAATCTGCACAAAAATATTTTGCCTTGAAATTCATACCGTGATCGTAGCATGCATGGACTCGACTCATATGACTGGGATTTCCATGAAAAAGATTTTGGGCAGAAAATGGGTGATCACTGTACATTTCTATTCAGTTTCCTATTTATATTTCTATTTTACCTCCTCAATTTAGCATTATGGACAGGGAAAGACCTAATCTAAAATCTGCACAAAAATATTTTGCCTTCAAATTCATACCGTGATCTTAGCATACATCTACTCGACTCATATGACTGGGATTTACATGAAAAAGATTTTGGGCCGAAAGTGGGTAATCACTGTACATTTCTGTTCTGTTTCCTATTGATATTTCTATTTTACCTCCTCAACTTAGCATTATGGACAGGGAAAGACCTAATCTAAAATCTGCACAAAAATATTATGCCTTCAAATTCATACCGTGATTGTAGCATGCATGGACTCGACTCATATGACTGGGATTTCCATGAAAAAGATTGTTGGCGGAAAATGGGTGATCACTGTACATTTCTCTACTGTTTCCTATTCATATTTCTATTTTACCTCCTCAATTTAGCATTATGGACAGGGACAGACCAAATCTAAAATCTGCACAAAAATATTTTGCCTTCAAATTCATACCGTGACCGTAGCATGAATGGACTCGACTCATATGACTGGGATTTCCATGAAAAAGATTGTGGGCCGAAAATGGGTGATCACTGTACATTTCTCTTCTGTTTACTATTTATATTTATATTTTACCTCCTCAATTTAGCATTATGGACAGGGACAGACCAAATCTAAAATCTGCACAAAAATATTTTGCCTTCAAATTCATAGCGTGATTGTAGCATGCATGGACTCGACTCATATGACTGGGATTTCCATGAAAAAGATTGTGCGCCGATAATTGGTGCTCACTGTACATTTCTGTTCTGTTTCGTATTCATATTTCTATTTTACCTCCACAACTTAGCATTATGGACAGGGAAAGACCTAATCTAAAATCTGCACAAAAATATATCGCCTTCAAATTCATACCGTGATCGTAGCATGCATGGACTCGACTCAAATGACTGGGATTTCCATGAAAAAGATTGTGTGTCGAAAATGCGTGATCACTGTATATTTCTCTTTTGTTTCCTATTTATATTTATATTTTACCTCCTCAATTTAGCATTATGGACAGGGAAAGACCTAATCTAAGATCTGCACAAAAATATTTTGCCTTCAAATTCATACCGTGATCATAGCATGCATGGACTCGACTCATATGACTCGGATTTCCATGAAAAAGATTTTGGGCAGAAAATGGGTGATCACTGTACATTTCTCTTCTGTTTCCTATTTATATTTCTATTTTACCTCCTCAATTTAGCATTATGGACAGGGAAAGACCTAATCTAAGCTCTGCACAAAATATTTTGCCTTCAAATTCATACCGTGATCGTAGCATGCATGGACTCGACTCATATGACTGGGATTTCCATGAAAAAGATTGTGGGCCGAAAATGGTTGATCACTGTACATTTCTGTTCTGTTTACTATTTATATTTCTATTTTACCTCCTCAATTTAGCATTATTGCCAGTGAAAGACCTAATCTAAGATCTGCACAAAAACATTTTGCCTTCAAATTCATACCCTGATCGTAGCATGCATGGACTCGACTCATATGACTGGGATTTCCATGAAAATGATTGTGGGCCGAAAATGGTTGATCACTGTACATTTCTCTTCTGTTTACTATTTATATTTATATTTTACCTCCTCAATTTAGCATTATGGACAGGGAAAGACCTAATCTAAAATCTGCACAAAAATATTTTGCCTTCAAATTCATACCGTGATCGTAGCATGCATGGACTCGACTCATATGACTGGGATTTACATGAAAAAGATTTTGGGCCGAAAGTGGGTGATCACTGTACATTTCTGTTCTGTTTCCTATTGATATTTCTATTTTACCTCCTCAACTTAGCATTATGGACAGGGAAAGACCTAATCTAAAATCTGCACAAAAATATTATGCCTTCAAATTCATACCGTGATTGTAGCATGCATGGACTCGACTCATATGACTGGGATTTCCATGAAAAAGATTGTGACCGAAAATGGTTGATCAATGTACATTTCTCTTCTGTTTCCTATTTATATTTCTATTTTACCTCCTCAATTTAGCATTATGGCCAGGGAAAGACATAATCTGAGCTCTGCACAAAAATATTTTGCCTTAAAATCCATACCGTGATCGTAGCATGCATGGACTTGACTCATATGACTGGGATTTCCATGAAAAAGATTGTGGGCCAAAAATGGGTGATCACTGTACATTTCTCTTCTGTTTCCTATTTATATTTATATTTTACCTCCTCAATTTAGCATTATGGACTGGGAAAGACCTAATCTAAAATCTGCACAAAAATATTTTGCCTTCAAATTCATACCGTGATCGTAGCATGCATGGACTCGACTGATATGACTGGGATTTCCATGAAAAATATTGTGGGCCGAAAATGGGTGATCACTGTACATTTCTGTTCTGTTTCGTATTCATATTTCTATTTTACCTCCTCAATTTAGCATTATGGACAGGGAAAGATCTAATCTAAAATCTGCACAAAAATATGCCTTCAAATTCATACCGTGATTGCAGCAAGCATGGACTCGACTCATATGACTGGGATTTCCATGAAAAAGATTGTGTGCCGAAAATTGGTGATCACTGTACATTACTGTTCTGTTTCGTATTCATATTTCTATTTTACCTCCTCAACTTAGCATTATGGACAGGGAAAGACCTAACCTAAAATCTGCACAAAAATATTATGCCTTCAAATTCATACCGTTATTGTAGCATGCATGGACTCGACTCATATGACTGGGATTTCCATGAAAAAGATTGTTGGCGGAAAATGGGTGATCACTGTACATTTCTCTTCTGTTTCCTATTTATATTTATATTTTACCTCCTCAATTTAGCATTATGGACAGGGAAAGACCTAATCTAAAATCTGCACAAAAATATTTTGCCTTCAAATTCATACCGTGATCGTAGCATGCATGGACTCGACTCATATGACTGGGATTTCCATGAAAAAGATTTTGGGCAGAAAATGGGTGATCACTGTACATTTCTATTCAGTTTCCTATTTATATTTCTATTTTACCTCCTCAATTTAGCATTATGGACAGGGAAAGACCTAATCTAAAATCTGCACAAAAATATTTTGCCTTCAAATTCATACCGTGATCGTAGCATACATGGACTCGACTCATATGACTGGGATTTCCATGAAAAAGATAGTGGGTCAAAAATGGGTGATCACTGTACATTTCTCTTCTGTTTCCTATTTATATTTCTATTTTACCTCCTCAATTTAGAATTATGGACAGGGAAAGACCTAATCTAAGATCTGCACAAAAATATTTTGCCTTCAAATTCATACCGTGATAGTAGCATGCATGGACTCGACTCATATGACTGGGATTTCCATGAAAAAGATTGTGGGCCAAAAATGGGTGATCACTGTACATTTCTCTTCTGTTTCCTATTTATATTTTTATTTTACCTCCTCAATTTAGCATTATGGACAGGGAAAGACCTAATCTAAGATCTGCACAAAAATATTTTGCCTCCAAATTCATACCGTGAACGTAGCATGCATGGACTCGACTCATATGACTGGGATTTCCATGAAAAAGATTGTGGGCCGAAAATGGGTGGTCACTGTACATTTCTCTTCTTTTTCCTAATTATATTTATATTTTACCTCCTCAATTTAGCAATATGGACAGGGAAAGACCAAATCTAAAATCTGCACAAAAATATTTTGCCTACAAATTCATACCGTGATCGTAGCATGCATGGACTCGACTCATATGACTGGGATTTCCATGAAAAAGATTGTGGGCCGAAAATAGGTGATCACTGTACATTTCTCTTCTGTTTACTATTTATATTTATATTTTACCTCCTCAATTTAGCAAGATGGACAGGGAAAGACCAAATCTAAGATCAGCACAAAAATATTTTGCCTTCAAATTCATACCGTGATCGTAGCATGCATGGACTCGACTCATATGACTGGGATTTCCATGAAAAATATTGTGCGCCGAAAATGGGTGATCACTGTACATTTCTCTTCTGTTTCCTATTTATATTTCTATTTTACCTCCTCAATTTAGCATTATGGACAGGGAAAGACCTAATCTAAAATCTGCACAAAAATATTTTGCCTTCAAATTCATACCGTGATCGTAGCATGCATGGACTCGACTCATATGACTGGGATTTCCATGAAAAAGTTTGTGGGCCGAAAATGGGTGATCACTGTACATTTCTCTTCAGATTACTATTTATATTTCTATTTTACCTCCTCAATTTAGCATTATGGACAGGGAAAGACCTAATCTAAATCTGCACAAAAATATTTTGCCTTCAAATTCATACCGTGATCGTAGCATGCATGGACTCGACTCATATGACTGGGATTTCCATGAAAAAGATTGTGGGCCAAAAATGGGTGATCACTGTACATTTCTCTTCTGTTTCCTATTCATATTTCTATTTTACCTCCTCAATTTAGCATTATGGACAGGGAAAGACCTAATCTAAGATCTGCACAAAAATATTTTACCCTCAAATTCATACCCAGATCGTAGCATGCATGGACTCGACTCATATGACTGGGATTTCCATGAAAAAGATTGTGGGCCGAAAATGGGTGATCACTGTACATTTCTCTTCCGTTTCCTATTTATATTTCTATTTTACCTCCTCAATTTAGCATTATGGACAGGGAAAGACCTAATCTAAATCTGCACAAAAATATTTTGCCTTCAAATTCATACCGTGATCGTAGTATGCATGTACGCGACTCATATTACTAGGATTTCCATGAAAAAGATTGTGGGCCGAAAATGGGTGATCACTGTACATTTCTCTTCTGTTTCCTATTTATATTTATATTTTACCTCCTTAATTTATCATTATGGACAGGAAAGACCAAATCTAAAATCTGTACAAAAATATTTTGCTTTCAAATTCATACCTTGATCGTAGCATGCATGGACTCGACTCATATGACTGGGATTTCCATGAAAAAGATTGTGGGCCGAAAATGGGTGATCACTGTACATTTCTCTTCTGTTTCCTATTTATATTTATATTTTACCTCCTCAATTTATCATTATGGACAGGGAAAGACCTAATCTAAAATCTGCACAAAAATATTTTGCCTTCAAATTCATACCGTGATCATAGCATGCATGGACTCGACTCATATGACTGGGATTTCTATGAAAAAGATTGTGGGCCGAAAATGGGTGATCACTGTACATTTCTCTTCTGTTTCCTATTTATATTTATATTTTACCTCCTCAATTTATCATTATGGACAGGGAAAGACCTAATCTAAAATCTGCACAAAAATATTTTGCCTTCAAATTCATACCGTGATCGTAGCATGCATGGACTCGACTCATATGACTGGGATTTCCATGAAAAAGTTTGTGGGCCGAAAATAGGTGATCACTGTACATTTCTCTTCTGTTTCCTATTTATATTTCTATTTTACCTACTCAATTTAACATTATGGACAGGGAAAGACCTAATCTAAAATCTGCACAAAAATATTTTGCCTTCAAATTCATACCGTGACCGTGGCATGCAGGGACTCAATTCATATGACTGGGATTTCCATGAAAAAGATTGTGGGCCGAAAATGGGTGATCACTGTACATTTCTCTTCTGTTTCCTATTTATATTTATATTTTACCTCCTCAATTTAGAATTATGGACAGTTAAAACCTAATCAAAAATATGCACAAAAATATTTTGCCTTCACATTCATACAGTGATTGTAGCATGCATGGACTCGACTCATATGAGTGGGATTTCCATGAAAATGATTGTGGGCCGAAAATGGTTGATCACTGTACATTTCTGTTCTGTTTACTATTTATATTTCTATTTTACCTCCTCAATTTAGCATTATCGCCAATGAAAGACCTAATCTAAGCTCTGCACAAAAATATTTTCCCTTCAAATTCATACCGTGATCGTAGCATGCATCGACTCGACTCATATGACTGGGATTTCCATGAAAAAGATTGTGGGCCGAAAATGGATGATCACTGTACATTTCTCTTCTGTTTCCTATTTATATTTATATTTTACATCATCAATTTAGCATTATGGACAGGGAAAGACCTAATCTAAAATCTGCACAAAAACATTTTGCCTTCAAATTCATACCGTGATCGTAGCATGCATGGACTCGACTCATATGACTGGGATTTCCATGAAAAAGATTGTGGGCCGAAAATGGATGATCACTGTACATTTCTCTTCTGTTTCCTATTTATATTCCTATTTTACCTCCTCAATTTAGCAATATGAATAGGGAAAGACCTAATCTAAACTCTGCACAAAAATATTTTGCCTTGAAATTCAAACCGTGATCGTAGCATGCATGGACTCGACTCATATGACTGGGATTTCCATGAAAAAGATTTTGGGCAGAAAATGGGTGATCACTGTACATTTCTCTTCTGTTTCCTATTTATATTTTACCTCCTCAATTTAGCATTATGGACAGGGAAAGACCTAATCTAAAATCTGCACAAAAATATTTTGCCTTCAAATTCATACCGTGATCGTAGCATGCATGGACTCGACTCATATGACTGGGATTACCATGAAAAAGATTGTGGGCCGAAAATGGGTGATCACTGTACATTTCTCTTCTGTTTCCTATTTATATTTCTATTTTAGCTCCTCAATTTAGCATTATGGACAGGGAAAGACCTAATTCAAAATCAGCACAAAAATATTTTGCCTTCAAATTCATACCGTGATCGTAGCATGCATGGACTCGACTCATATGACTGGGATTTCCATGAAAAAGATAGTGGGCCGAAAATGGGTGATCACTGTACATTTCTCTTCTGTTTCCTATTTATATTTATATTTTACCTCCTCAATTTAGCATTATGGAGAGGGAATGACATAATCTAAGATCTGCACAAAAATATTTTGCCTCCAAATTCATACCGTGAACGTAACATGCATGGACTCGACTCATATGACTGGGATTTCCATGAAAATATTGTGGGCGAAAATGCGTGATCACTGTATATTTCTCTTTTGTTTCCTATTTATATTTCTATTTTACCTTTTCAATTTAACAATATGGACAGCGAAAGACCTAATCTAAAATCAGCACAAAAATATTTTGCCTTCAAATTCATACCGTGATCGTAGCATGCATGGACTCGACTCATAGGACTGGGATTTCCATGAAAAAGATTGTGGGCCGAAAATGGGTGATCACTGTACATTTCTGTTCTGTTTCGTATTCATATTTCTATTTTACCTCCTCAATTTAGCATTATGGACAGGGAAAGATCTAACCTAAAATCTGCACAAAAATATGCCTTCAAATTCATACCGTGATTGTAGCATGCATGGACTCGACTCATATGACTGGGATTTCCATGAAAAAGATTGTGCGCCGAAAATTGGTGATCACTGTACATTTCTGTTCTGTTTTGTATTCATATTTCTATTTTACCTCCTCAACTTAGCATTATGGACAGGTAAAGACCTAATCTAAGGTCTGCACAAAAATATTATGCCTTCAAATTCATACCGTGATTGTAGCATGCATTGACTCGACTCATATGACTGGGATTTCCATGAAAAAAATTGTTGGCTACAAATGGGTGATCACTGTACATTTCTCTTCTGTTTCATATTTATATTTCTATTTTACCTCCTCAATTTAGCATTATGGACAGGGAATGACATAATCTAAGATCTGCACAAAAATATTTTGCCTCCAAATTCATACCGTGAACGTAGCATGCATGGACTCGACTCATATGACTGGGATTTCCATGAAAAAGTTTGTGGACCGAAAATGGTTGATCACTGTACATTTCTGTTCTGTTTCCTATTTATATTTATATTTTACCTCCTCAATTTAGCAATATGGACAGGAAAAGACCAAATCTAAGATCAGCACAAAAATATTTTGCCTTCAAATTCATATCGTGATCGTAGCATGCATGGACTCGACTCATATGACTGGGATTTCCATGAAAAAGATTGTGGGCCGAAAATGGGTGATCACTGTACATTTCTGTTATGTTTCGTATTCATATTTCTATTTTACCTCCTCAATTTAGCATTATGGACAGGGAAAGATCTAATCTAAAATCTGCACAAAAATATGCCTACAAATTCATACCGTGATTGTAGCATGCATGGACTCGACTCATATGACTGGGATTTCCATGAAAAAGATTGTGCGCCGAAAATTGGTGATCACTGTACATTTCTGTTCTGTTTCGTATTCATATTTCTATTTTACCTCCTCAACTTAGCATTATGGACAGGTAAAGACCTAATCTAAGGTCTGCACAAAAATGTTATGCCTTCAAATTCATACCGTGATTGTAGCATGCATTGACTCGACTCATATGACTGGGATTTCCATGAAAAAAATTGTTGGCGGCAAATGGGTGATCACTGTACATTTCTCTTCTGTTTCCTATTTATATTTCTATTTTACCTCCTCAATTTAGCATTATGGCCAGGGAAAGACATAATCTGAGCCCTGCACAAAAATATTTTGCCTTCAAATTCATACCGTGATCGTAGCATGCATGGACTTGACTTATATGACTGGGATTTCCATGAAAATGATTGTGGGCCAAAAATGGGTGATCACTGTACATTTCTCTTCTGTTTCCTATTTATATTTATATTTTACCTCCTCAATTTAGCATTATGGACAGGGAAAGACCTAATCTAAAATCTGCACAAAAATATCTTGCTTTCAAATACATACCGTGATCGTAGCATGCATGGACTCGACTCTTATGACTGGGATTTCCATGAAAAAGATTGTGGGCCCAAAATGGGTGATCACTGTACATTTCTCTACTGTTTCCTATTTATATTTCTATTTTACCTCCTCAATTTAGCATTATGGACAGGGAAAGACCTAATCTAAAATCTGCACAAAAATATTTTGCCTTCAAATTCATACCGTGATCGTAGCATGCATGGACACGACTCATATGACTGGGATTTCCATGAAAAAGATAGTGGGCTGAAAATGGGTGATCACTGTACATTTCTCTTCTGTTTCCTATTTATATTTCTATTTTACGTCCTCAATTTAGCATTATGGACAGGGAAAGACCAAATCTAAAATCTGCACAAAAATATATTGCCTTGAAATTCATACCGTGATCGTAGCATGCATGTAGTCGACTCATATGACTGGGATTTCTATGAAAAAGATTATGGGCCGAAAATGCGTGATCACTGTATATTTCTCTTTTGTTTCCTATTTATATTTCTATTTTACCTCCTCAATTTAGCATTATGGACAGGGAAAGACCTAATCTAAGATCTGCACAAAAATATTTTGCCTTCAAATTCATACCGTGATCTTAGCCTGCATTGACTCGACTCATATGCGTGGGATTTCCATGGGATTTGTGCGCCGAAAATTTGTGATGACTGTACATTTCTGTTCTGTTTCGTATTCATATTTCTATTTTACCTCCTCAACTTAGCATTATGGACAGAGAAAGACCTAATCTAAAATCTCCACAAAAATATTATGCCTTCAAATTCATACCGTGATTGTAGCATGCATGGACTTGACTCATATGACTGGGATTTCCATGAAAAAGATTGTGCCCGAAAATGGGTGATCACTGTACATTTCTCTTCTGTTTCCTATTTATATTTCTATTTTACCTCCTCAATTTAGCATTATGGCCAGTGAAAAGACCTAATCAAAGATCTGCACAAAAATATTTTGCCTTCAAATTCATACCGTGATCGTAGCATGCATGGACTCGACTCATATTACTGGGATTTCCATGAAAAAGATTGTTGGCCGAAAATGGGTTTTCACTGTACATTTCTGTTCAGTTTACTATTTATATTTATATTTTACGTCCTCAATTTAACATTATGGACAGGGAAAGACCTAATGTAAGCTCTGTACAAAAATATTTTGCCTTCAAATTTATACCGTGATCGTAGCATGCATGGACTCGACTCATATGACTGGGATTTCCATGAAAAAGATTGTGGGCCGAAAATGGGTGGTCACTGTACATTTCTCTTCTGTTTCCTATTTATATTTATATTTTACCTCCTCAATTTAGCATTATGGACAGGGAAAGACCAAATCTAAGATCTGCACAAAAATATTTTGCCTTCAAATTCATACCGTGATCGTAGCATGCATGGAGTCGTCTCATATGACTGGGATTTCTATGAAAAAGATTGTGGGCCGAAAATGCGTGATCACTGTGTATTTCTCTTTTGTTTCCTATTTATATTTCTATTTTACCTCCTCAATTTAGCATTATGGACAGGGAAAGACCAAATCTAAGATCTGCACAAAAATATTTTGCATCCAAATTCATACCGTGAACGTAGCATGCATGGACTCGACTCATTAGTCTGGGATTTCCATGAAAAAGATTGTGGTCAGAAAATGGTCGATCACTAAACATTTTTCTTCTGTTTCCTATTTATATTTCTAATTTACCTCCTCAATTTAGCATTATGGACAGGGAAAGACCTAATCTAAGTTCTGCAAAAAAATATTTTGCCTTAAAATTCATACCGTGATCGTAGCATGCATGCGCTCGACTCATATGACTGGGATTTCCATGAAAAAAATTGTTGGCTGCAAATGGGTGATCACTGTACATTTCTCTTCTGTTTCCTATTTATATTTCTATTTTACCTCCTCAATTTAGCATTATGGTCAGGGAATGACATAATCTAAGATCTGCACAAAAATATTTTGCCTCCAAATTCATACCGTGAACGTAGCATGCATGGACTCGACTCATATGACTGGGATTTCCATGAAAAAGTTTGTGGACCGAAAATGGTTGATCACTGTACATTTCTGTTCTGTTTCCTATTTATATTTATATTTTACCTCCTCAATTTAGCAATATGGACAGGAAAAGACCAAATCTAAGATCAGCACAAAAATATTTTGCCTTCAAATTCATATCGTGATCGTAGCATGCATGGACTCGACTCATATGACTGGGATTTCCATGAAAAAGATTGTGGGCCGAAAATGGGTGATCACTGTACATTTCTGTTATGTTTCGTATTCATATTTCTATTTTACCTCCTCAACTTAGCATTATGGACAGGTAAAACCTAATCTAAGGTCTGCACAAAAATATTATGCCTTCAAATTCATACCGTGATTGTAGCATGCATTGACTCGACTCATATGACTGGGATTTCCATGAAAAAAATTGTTGGCGGCAAATGGGTGATCACTGTACATTTCTCTTCTGTTTCCTATTTATATTTCTATTTTACCTCCTCAATTTAGCATTATGGCCAGGGAAAGACATAATCTGAGCCCTGCACAAAAATATTTTGCCTTCAAATTCATACCGTGATCGTAGCATGCATGGACTCGGCTCATATGACTGGGATTTCCATGAAAACGATTGTGGGTAGAAAATGGGTGATCACTGTGCATTTCTCTTCTGTTTCCTATTAATATTTCTATTTTCTTCCTTGGTTTAGCATTATGAACAGGGAAAGACCTAATATAAGCTCGGCAAAAAAATATTTTTCCTTCAAATTAATGCCGTAATCGTAGCATGTATGGACTCGACTCATATGACTGGGATTTCCATGAAAAAGATTGTGGGCAGAAAATGGGTGATCACTGTACATTACACTTCTGTTTTAAATTTATATTTCTATTTTACCTTCTCAATTTAGCATTATGGACAGGGAAAGACCTAATCTAAGATCTGCAAAAAATATTTTGCCTTCAAATTCATACCGTGATCGTAGCATGCATGGACTCGACTCATATGACTGGGATTTCGATGAAAAAGATTGTGGGCAGAGTATGGGTGATCACTGTACATTTCTCTTCTGTTTCCTATTTATATTTATATTTTACTACCTCAATTTAGCATTATGGACAGGGAAAGACCTAATCTAAGCTCTGCAAAAACATATTTTGCCTTCAAATTCATACCGTGATCGTAGCATGCATGGACTCGACTCATATGACTGGGATTTCCATGAAAAAGATTGTGGGCCGAAAATGGGTGATCACTGTATATTTCTCACCTGTTTCCTATTTATATTTCTATTTTACCTCCTCAATTTAGCATTATGGACAGGGAAAGATCTAATCTAAGATCTGCACAAAAATATTTTGCCTTTGATTTCATATCGTGATCGTAGCATGCATGGACTCGACTCATATGACAGGGATTTCCATGAAAAAGATTGTGGGCAGAAAATGGGTGATCACTGTACATTTCTCTTCTGTTTCCTATTAATATTTCTATTTTTTTCCTTCATTTAGCATTATGGACAGGGAAAGAACTAATCTAAGTTCTTTAAAAAAATATGTTGCCTTCAAATTCATACCGTGATCGTAGCATGCATAGACTCGACTCATATGACTGGTATTTCCATTAAAAAGATTTTGGACCGAAAATAGGTGATCACTGTACATTTCTCTTCTGTTTCCTATTTATATTTCTATTTTACCTCCTCAATTTAGCATTATGGACAGGGAAAGACCAAATCTAAGATCTGCAAAAAAATATTTTGCCTTCAAATTCATAACGTGATCGTAGCATGCATGGACCCGACTCAAATGACTGGGATTTCCATGAATAAGATTGTGGGCAGAAAATGGGTGATCACTGTACATTTTTCTTCTGTTTCTTATTTATATTTCTATTTTACTTCCTCAATTTAGCATTATGGACAGGGAAAGACTTAATCTAAGATTTGCACAAAAATATTTTCCCTTCAAATTCTTACCGTGATCGTAGCATGCATGGACTCGACTCATATGACCGGGATTTCCATGATAATGATTGTGGGCAGAAAATGGGTGATCACTGTACATTTCTCTTGTCTTTCCTATTTATATTTATATTTTACCTCCTCAATTTAGCATTATGGACAAGGAAAGACCCAATCTAAGATCTGGAAAAAAATATTTTGCCTTCAAATTCATACCGTGATCGTAGCATGCATGGACTCGACTCATATGACTGGGATTTCCATGAAAAAGATTGTGGGCAGAAAATGGATGATCACTGTACATTTCTCTTCTGTTTCCTGTTTATATTTATATTTTACTTCCTTCATTTAGCATTATGGACAGGGAAAGACCTAATATAAGATCTGCAAAAAAATAATTGCCTTCAAATTCATACCGTGATCGTAGCATGCATGGACTCGACTCATATGACTGGGATTTCCATGAAAAAGATTGTGGGCAGAAAATGGGTGATCACTGTACATTTCTCTTCTGTTTCCTATTAATATTTCTATTTTCTTCCTTGGTTTAGCATTATGAACAGGGAAAGACCTAATATAAGCTCTGCAAAAAAATATTTTGCCTTCAAATTCATGCCGTAATCGTAGCATGTATGGACTCGACTCATATGACTGGGATTTCCATGAAAAACATTGTGGGCAGAAAATGGGTGATCACTGTACATTTCTCTTCTGTTTCCTATTTATATTTCTATTTTACCTCCTCAATTTAGCATTATGGACAGGGAAAGACCTAATCTAAAATCTGCAAAAAAATATTTTGCCTTCAAATTCATACCGTGATCGTAGCATACATGGACTTGACTCATATGACCGGGATTTCCATGATAATGATTGTGGGCAGAAAATGTGTGATCACTGTACATTTCTCTTCTGTTTCCTATTTATATTTCTATTTTACCTCCTCAATTTTGCATTATGGACAGTGAAAGACCTAATCTAAGCTCTGCAAAAAAATATTTTGCCTTCAAATTAATACTGTGATCGTGGCATGTATGGACTCGACTGATATGACTGGGATATCCATGAAAAAGATTGTCGGCAGAAAATGTGTGATCACTGTACATTTCTCTTCTGTTTCCTATTTATATTTCTATTTTGCTTCCTTCATTTAGCATTATGGAGAGGGAAAGACCTAATCTAAGACCTGCAAAAACATATTTTGCCTTCAAATTCATACCGTGACCGTAGCATGCATGGACTCGACTCATATGACTGGGATTTCCATGAAAAAGATTGTGGGCACAAAATGGGTGATCACTGTATATTTCTCTTCTGTTTTCCATTACTATTTCTATTTTACTTCCTCAATTTAGCATTATGGGCAGTGAAAGACCTAATCTAAGATCTGCAAAAAAATATTTTGCCTTCAAATTCATACCGTGATCGTAGCATGCATGGACTCGACTCATATGACTGGGATTTCCATAAAAAAGATTGTGGGCAGAAAATGGGTGATCACTGTACATTTCTCTTCTGTTTCCCATTAGTATTTCTATTTTACTTCCTCAATTTAGCATTATGGACAGGGAAAGACATAATCTAAGATCTGCAATAACATATTTTGCCTTCAAATTCATACCGTGATCGTAGCATGCATGGACTCGACTCATATGACTGGGATTTCCATGAAAAAGATTGTGGGCACAAAATGGGTGATCACTGTACATTTCTCTTCTGTTTCCTATTTATATTTATATTTAACGCCTCAATTTAGCATTATGTACAGGGAAAGACCTAATCTAAGATCTGCAGAAAAATATTTTGCCTTCAAATTCATACCATGTTCGTAGCATGCATAGACTCGACTCATATGACTGGGATTTCCATGAAAAAGATTGTGGGCAGAAAATGGGTGATCACTGTACATTTCTCTTCTGTTTCCTATTGATATTTCTAATTTACCTCCTCAATTTAGCATTATGGACAGGGAAAGACCTAATCTAAGATCTGCAAAAAAATATTTTGCCTTCCAATTCATACCGTGATCATAGCATGTATGGACTCGACTCATATGACTGGGATTTCCATGAAAAAGATTGTTGGCACAAAATGGGTGATCACTGTACATTTCTCTTCTGTTTCCTATTTATATTTCTATTTAACTTCTCAATTTGGCATTATGTACAGGTAAAGACCTAATCTAAGATCTGTAAAAAATACTTTGCCTTCAAATTTATACCGTGATCGTAGCATGTATGGACTTGACTCATATGACAGGTATTACCATGAAAAAGATTGCGGGCAGAAAATGGCTGATCACTGTACATTTCTGTTCTGTTTCCTATTCATATTTCTATATTCTTCCTTCATTTAGCATTATGGACAGGGAAAGACCTAATCTAAGATCTGCAAAAAAATATTTTGCATTCAAATTCATACCGTGTTCGTAGCATGCATGGACTCGACTCATATGACTTGGATTTCCATGAAAAAGATTGTGGGCCGAAAATGGGTGATCACTGTATATTTCTCTACTGTTTCCTATTTATCTTTATATTTTACCTCCTCAATTTAGCATTATGGCCAGGGAAAGACCTAATCTAAGCTCTGCACAAAAATATTTTGCCTTCAAATTCATACCGTGATCGTAGCATGCATGGACTCGACTCATATGACTGGGATTTCCATGAAAAAGATTGTGGGCCGAAAATGGGTGATCACTGTAGATTTCTCTTCTGTTTCCTATTTATATTTATATTTTACCTCCTCAATTTAGCATTATGGCAAAGGAAAGACCTAATCTAAGCTCTGCACAAAAATATTTTGCTTTCAAATTCATACCGTGATCGTAGCATGCATGGACTCGACTCATATGACTGGGATTTCCAAGAAAAAGATTGTGGGCCGAAAATGGGTGATCACTGTACATTTCTCTTCCGTTTCCTACTTATATTTCTCTTTTACCTCCTCAATTTAGCATTATGGACAGGGAAAAGCCTAATCTAAGATCTGCACAAAAATATTTTGCCGTCAAATTCATACCGTGATCGTAGCATGCATGGACTCGACTCATAGGACAGAGATTTCCATGAAAAAGATTGTGAGCCGAAAATGGCTGATCACTGTACATTTCTCTTCTGTTTCTTATTTATATTTCTATTTTACCTCCTCAATTTAGCATTATGGACAGGCAAAGACCTAATCTAAGGTCTGCACAAAAATATTTTGCCTTCAAATTCATACCGTGATCGTAGCATGCATGGACTCGACTCATATGACTGGGATTTCCATGAAAAAGATTGTTGGCCAAAAATGGGTGATCACTGTACATTTCTCCTCTGTTTGCTATTTATATTTATATTTTACCTCCTCAATTTAGCATTATGGACAGGGAAAGACCTAATCTAAGATCTGCACAAAAATATTTTGCCTTCAAATTCATACCGTGATCGTAGCATGCATGGACTCGACTCATATGACTGGGATTTCCATGAAAAAGATTGTTGGCTGAAAATGGGTGATCACTGTACATTTCTCTTCTGTTTTCTATTTATATTTCTTTTTTACCTCCTCAATTTAGTTTATGGACAGGGAAAGTCCTAATCTAAAATCTTCACAAAAATATTTTGCTTTCAAATTCATACCGTGATCGTAGCATGCATGGACTCGACTCATATGACAGGGATTTCCATGAAAAAGATTGTAGGGCAAAAATCGGTGATCACTGTACATTTCTCTTCTGTTTCCTATTTATATTTATATTTTACCTCCTCAATTTAGCATTATGGACAGGGAAAGATATTATCTAAGCTCTGCACACAAATATTTTGCCTTCAAATTCATACCGTGATCGTAGCATGCATGGACTCGACTCATATGACTGGGATTTCCATGAAAAAGATTGTTGGCCAAAAATGGGTGATCACTGTACATTTCTCCTCTGTTTGCTATTTATATTTATATTTTACCTCCTCAATTTAGCATTATGGACAGGAAAAGACCTAATCTAAGATCTGCACAAATATATTTTGCCTTCAAATTCATACCGTGATCGTAGCATGCATGGACTCGACTCATATGACTGGGATTTCCATGAAAAAGATTGTGGGCCGAAAATGGGTGATCACTGTAGATTTCTCTTCTGTTTCCTATTTATATTTCTATTTTACCTCCTCAATTTAGCATTATGGCAAAGGAAAGACCTAATCTAAGCTCTGCACAAAAATATTTTGCTTTCAAATTCATACCGTGATCGTAGCATGCATGGACTCGACTCATATGAGTGGGATTTCCAAGAAAAAGATTGTGGGCCGAAAATGGGTGATCACTGTACATTTCTCTTCCGTTTCCTACTTATATTTCTCTTTTACCTCCTCAATTTAGCATTATGGACAGGGAAAAGCCTAATCTAAGATCTGCACAAAAATATTTTGCCGTCAAATTCATACCGTGATCGTAGCATGCATGGACTCGACTCATAGGACAGAGATTTCCATGAAAAAGATTGTGAGCCGAAAATGGCTGATCACTGTACATTTCTCTTCTGTTTCTTATTTATATTTCTATTTTACCTCCTCAATTTAGCATTATGGACAGGCAAAGACCTAATCTAAGGTCTGCACAAAAATATTTTGCCTTCAAATTCATACCGTGATCGTAGCATGCATGGACTCGACTCATATGACTGGGATTTCCATGAAAAAGATTGTTGGCCAAAAATGGGTGATCACTGTACATTTCTCCTCTGTTTGCTATTTATATTTATATTTTACCTCCTCAATTTAGCATTATGGACAGGGAAAGACCTAATCTAAGATCTGCACAAAAATATTTTGCCTTCAAATTCATACCGTGATCGTAGCATGCATGGACTCGACTCATATGACTGGGATTTCCATGAAAAAGATTGTTGGCTGAAAATGGGTGATCACTGTACATTTCTCTTCTGTTTTCTATTTATATTTCTTTTTTACCTCCTCAATTTAGTTTATGGACAGGGAAAGTCCTAATCTAAAATCTTCACAAAAATATTTTGCTTTCAAATTCATACCGTGATCGTAGCATGCATGGACTCGACTCATATGACAGGGATTTCCATGAAAAAGATTGTAGGGCAAAAATCGGTGATCACTGTACATTTCTCTTCTGTTTCCTATTTATATTTATATTTTACCTCCTCAATTTAGCATTATGGACAGGGAAAGACCTAATCTAAGATCTGCACAAAAATATTTTCCCTTCAAATTCATACCGTGATCGTAGCATGCATGGACTCGACTCATATGACTGGGATTTCCAAGAAAAAGATTGTGGGCCGAAAAAGAGTGATCACTGTACATTTCTCTTCTGTTTACTATTTATATTTCTATTTTACCTCCTCAATTTAGCATTATGGACAGGGAAAGACCAAATCTAAAATCTGTACGAAAATATTTTGCCTTCAAATTCATACCGTGATCATAGCATGCATGGACTCGACTCATATGACTGGGATTTCCATGAAAAAGATTGTGGGGCGAAAATGGGTGATCACTGTACATTTCTCTTCTGTTTTTTATTTATATTTATATTTTACCTCCTCAATTTAGCATTATGGCAAGGGAAAGACCTAATCTAAGCTCTGCACAAAAATATTTTGCCTTCAAATTCTTACCGTGATCGTAGCATGCATGGACTCGACTCGTATGACTGGGATTTCCATGAAAAAGATTTTGGGCCGAAAATGGGTGATCACTGTACATTTCTCTTCTGTTTCCTATTTATATTTATATTTTACCTCCTCAATTTAGCATTATAGACAGGGAAAGACTAATCCAAAATCTGCACAAAAATATTTAGCCTTCAAATTCATACCGTGATCGTAGGATGCATGGACTCGACTCATATGACTGGGATTTCCATGAAAAAGATTGTGGGCCGAAAATGGGTGATCACTGTTCATTTCTCTTCTGTTTCCAATTTATATTTCTAATTTACTTCCTCAATTTAGCATTATGGACAGGGAAAGACCTAATCTAAGCTCTGCACAAAAATATTTTGTCTTCAAATTCATATTATATTTCTATTTTATTTCTGTTTATATTATTATATTTCTAATTTATTTCTGTTTATATTTCTATTTTACCTCCTCAATTTAGCATTATGGACAGGGAAAGGCCTAATCTAAGCTCTGCAAATAAATATTTTGCCTTCAAATTCATACCGTGATCGTAGCATGCATGGACTCGACTCATATGACTGGGATTTCCATGAAAAAGATTGCGGGCCGAAAATGGGTGATCACGGTACATTTCTCTTCTGTTTCCTATTTATATTTATATTTTACCTGCTCAATTTAGCATTATGGACAGGGAAAGACCAAATCTAAGATCTGCAAAAAAATATTTTGCCTTCAAATTGATACTGTTATCGTAGCATGCATGGACTCGACTCATATGACTGGGATTTCCATGAAAATGATTGTGGGCAAAAAATGTGTGATCACTTTACATTTCTATTCTTTTTCCTATTTATATTTCTATATTACCTCCTCAATTTAGCATTATGGACAGGGAAAGACCTAATCTAAGATCTGCAAAATATATTTTGCCTTCAAATTCATACCGTGATCGTAGCATGCATGGACTCGACTCATATGACTGGGATTTCCATGAAAAAGATTGTGGGCAGAAAATGGGTGATCACTGTACATTTCTCTTCGGTTTCCAATTTATATTTATATTTTACTTCTTCAATTTAGCATTATGGACATGGAAAGACCTAATCTAAGCTCTGCAAATAAATATTTTGCCTTCAAATTCATACCGTGATCTTAGCATGCATGGACTCGACTCATATGCCTGGGATTTCCATGAAAAAAGATTGTGGGCAGAAATTGGGAGATCACTGTACATTTCTGTTCTGTTTCCTATTTATATTTATATTTTACCTCCTCAATTTAGCATTATGGACAGAGAAATACCTCATCTAAGATCTGCACAAAAATATCTTCCTTCAAATTCATACCGTGATCGTAGCATGCATGGACTCGACTCATATGACTGGGATTTCCATGAAAAAGATTGTGGGACGAAAATTGGTGATCACGGTACATTTCTCTTCTGTTTCCTATTGATATTTCTATTTTACCTCCTCAATTTAGCATTATGGACAGTGAAAGACCTAATCTACGATCTGCAAAAAAATATTTTCCCTTCAAATTCATACCGTGATCGTAGTATGCATGGACTCGACTCATATGACTGGGATTTCCATGAAAATGATTGTGGGCAAAAAATGTGTGATCACTTTACATTTCTATTCTTTTTCCTATTTATATTTCTATATTACCTCCTCAATTTAGCATTATGGACAGGGAAAGACCTAATCTAAGATCTGCAAAATATATTTTGCCTTCAAATTCATACCGTGATCGTAGCATGCATGGACTCGACTCATATGACTGGGATTTCCATGAAAAAGATTGTGGGCAGAAAATGGGTGATCACTGTACATTTCTCTTCGGTTTCCAATTTATATTTATATTTTACTTCTTCAATTTAGCATTATGGACATGGAAAGACCTAATCTAAGCTCTGCAAATAAATATTTTGCCTTCAAATTCATACCGTGATCTTAGCATGCATGGACTCGACTCATATGCCTGGGATTTCCATGAAAAAAGATTGTGGGCAGAAATTGGGAGATCACTGTACATTTCTGTTCTGTTTCCTATTTATATTTCTATTTTACCTCCTCAATTTAGCATTATGGACAGAGAAATACCTCATCTAAGATCTGCACAAAAATATCTTCCTTCAAATTCATACCGTGATCGTAGCATGCATGGACTCGACTCATATGACTCGGATTTCCATGAAAAACATTGTGGGCAGAAAATGGGTGATCACTGAACATTTCTCTTCTGTTTCCTATTTATATTTATATTTTACGTCCTTCATTTAACATTATGGACAGGGAAAGAGCTAATCTAAACTCAGCACAAAAAAACTTTGCCTTCAAATTCATACCGTGATCGTAGCATGCATGGACTCGACTCATATGACTGGGATTTAAATGGAAAAGATTGTGGGCCGGAAATGGGTGATCACTGTACATTTCTCTTCTGTTTCCTATTGATATTTATATTTTACTTCCTCAATTTAGCATTATGGACAGGGAAAGACCTAATCTAAGCACTATACAAAAATATTTTGCCTTCAAATTCATACCGTGATCGTAGCATGTATGGACTCGACTCTTATGACTGGTATTTCCATGAAGAAAATTGTGTGCAGAAAATGGGTGATCACTGTACATTTCTCTTCTGTTTCCTATTTATATTTATATTTTACTTCCTTCATTTAGCATTATGGACAGGGAAAGACCTAATCTAAGATCTGCAAAAAAATATTTAGCCTTCAAATTCATACCGTGATTGTAGCATGTATGGACTGGACTCATATGAATGGGATTTCCATGAAAAAGATTGTGGGCAGAAAATGGGTGATCACTGTACATTTCTCTTCTTTTTCCTATTTATATTTCTATTTTACTTCCTTCATTTAGCATTATGGATAGGGAAAGACCTAATCTAAGATCTGCAATAAAATATTTCGCCTTCAAATTCATACCGTGATCGTAGCATGTATGGACTGGACTCATCTGACAGGGATTTCCATGAAAAAGATTGTGGGCAGAAAATGGGTGATCACTGTACATTTCTCTTCTTTTTCCTATTTATATTTCTATTTTACTTCCTCAATTTACCATTATGGACAGGGAAAGACCTAATCTAAGATCTGCAAAAACATATTTTGCCTTCAAATTCATACCGTGATCGTAGCATGCATGGTCCCAACTCATATGACAAGGATTTCCATGAAAAAGATTGTGGTCAGAAAAAGGGTGATCACTGTACATTTCTCTTCTGTTTCTTATTTATATTTACATTATACTTCCTCAATTTAGCATTATGGACAGGGAAAGACCTAATCTAAGATCTGCAAAAACATAATTTGCCTTCAAATTCATACCGTGATCGTAGCATGCATGGACTCGACTCATATAACTGGGATTTCCATGAAAAAGATTGTGGGCAGAAAATTGGTGATCACTGAATATTTTTCTTCTGTTTCCTATTCATATTTCTATTTTACTTCCTTCATTTAGGATTATGGACAGGGGAAGACCAATTCTAAGATCTGCAAATAAATATTTTGCCTTCAAATTCATACCGTGATCGTAGCATGCATGGACTCGACTCATATGACTGGGATTTCCATGAAAAAGATTGTGGGCAGAAAATTGGTGATCACTGTACATTTCTCTTCTGTTTCCTATTTATATTTCTAATTTACCTCCTCAATTTAGCATTATGGACTGGGAAAGACCTAATCTAAGCTCTGCAAAAAAATATTTTGCCTTCAAATTCATACCGTGATCGTAGCATGCATGGACTCGACTCATATGATTGGGATTTCCATGAAAAAGATTGTGGGCAGAAAATGTGCGATCACTGTACATTTCTCTTCTGCTTCCTATTTATATTTCTATTTTACCTTCTCAATTTAGCATTATGGACAGGGAATGACCTAATCTAAAATCTGCAAAAAAATATTTTGCCTTCAAATTCATACCGTGATCGTAGCATGCATGGACTCGACTCATATGACTGGCATTTCCATGAAAAATATAGTGGGCCGAAAATGGGTGATCACTGTAACTTTCTCTTCTGTTTCCTATTTATATTTCTATTTTACGTCCTTCATTTAGCATTATGGAGAGGGAAAGGCATAATCTAAGATCTGCAAAAAAATATTTTGCCTTCAAGTTCATACCGTGAACGTGGTATGCATGGACTCGAGTCATATGACTGGGATTTCCATGAAAAAGATTGTCGGCAGAAAATGGGTGATCACTGTACATTTCTCTTCTGTTTCCTATTTATATTTCTATTTTACTTCCTGCACTTAGCATTATGGACAGGGAAAGATCTAATCTAAGATCTGCACAAAAATATTTTGCCTTCAAATTCATACCGTGATCGTAGCATGTATGGACTCGACTCATATGACTGGGATTTCCATGAAAAAGATTGTCAGCAGAAAATGGCTGATCACTGTACATTTCTCTTCTGTTTCCTATTTATATTTATATTTTAGTTCCTCAATTTAGCATAATCGAAAGGCAAAGGCATAATCTAAGATCTGCAAAAAAATATTTTGCCTTCAAGTTCATACCGTGAACGTGGTATGCATGGACTCGAGTCATATGACTGGGATTTCCATGAAAAAGATTGTCGGCAGAAAATGGGTGATCACTGTACATTTCTCTTCTGTTTCCTATTTATATTTATATTTAACTCCTCAATTTAGCATTATGGACAGGGAAAGACCTAATCTAAGATCTGCAAAAAAATATTTTGCTTTCAAATTCGTACCATGATCGTAGCATGCATGGACTCGGCTCATATGACTGGGATTTCCATGAAAAAGATTGTGGGCAGAAAATGGGTGATCACTGAACATTTCTCTTCTGTTTCCTATTCATATTTCTATTTTTCCTCCTCAATTTAGCATTATGGACAGGGAAAGACCTAATCTAAGCTCTGCAAAAAAATATTTTGCCTTCAAATTCATACCGTGATCGTAGCATGTATGGACTCGACTCATATGACTGGGATTTCCATGAAAAAGATTGAGGGCACAAAATGGGTGATCACTGTACATTTCTCTTCTGTTTCCTATTTATATTTATATTTTACTTCCTCAATCTAGCATTATGGACAGGGAAAGACCTAATCTAAAATCTGCACAAAAATATTTTGCCTTCAAATTCATACCGTGATCGTAGCATATATGGACTTGACTCATATGACAGGTATTTCCATGAAAAAGATTGTGGGCAGAAAATGGGTGATCACTGTACATTTCTCTTCTGTTTCCTATTTATATTTCTATATTCTTCCTTCATTTAGCATTATGGACAGGGAAAAACCTAATCTAAGCTCTGCAAAAAAATATTTTGCCTTCAAATTCATACCGTTATCGTAGCATGCATGGACTCCACTCATATGACTGGGATTTCCATGAATAAGATTGTGGGCAGAAAATGGGTGATCACTGTACATTTGTCTTCTGTTTCCTATTTATATTTATATTTAATTCCTCAATTTAGCATTATGGACAGGCAAAGACATAATCTAAGATCTGCAAAAAAATATTTTGCCTTCAAATTCATACCGTGATCGTAGCATGTATGGACTCGACTCACATGACTGGGATTTCCATGAAAAAGATTGTGGGCAGAAAATGGGTGATCACTGTACATTTCTCTTCTGTTTCCTATTTATATTTATATTTTACTTCCTTCATTTAGCATTATGGACAGGGAAAGACCTAATCTAAGATCTGCAAAAAAATATTTTGCCTTTAAATTCATACCGTGATCGTAGCATATATGGACTGGACTCATATGACTGGGATTTCCATGAAAAAGATTGTGGGCAGAAAATGGGTGATCACAGTACATTTCTCTTCTGTTTTTTATTTATATTTCTATTTTACTTCCTTCATTTAGCATTATGGACAGGGAAAAACCTAATCTAAGCTCTGCAAAAAAATATTTTGCCTTCAAATTCATACCGTGATCGTAGCATGCATGGACTCGACTCATATGACTGGGATTTCCATGAAAAAGATTGTGGGCAAAAAATGGGTGATCACTGTACATTTCTCTTCTGTTTCCTATTTATATTTCTATTTTACCTCCTCAATTTAGCATTGTGGACAGAGAAAGACCTAATCTAAGATCAGCAAAAAAATATTTTGCCTTCAAATTCATACCGTGATCGTAGCATGCATGGATTCGACTCATATGACTGGGATTTCCATGAAAAAGATTGTGGGCAGAGAATGGGTGTACATTTCTCTTCTGTTTACTATTTATATTTATATTTAACTCCTCAATTTAGCATTATGGACAGGGAAAGACCTAATCTAAGCTCTGCAAAAAAAAATTTTGCCTTCTACTTCATACCGTGATCGTAGCATCCATGGACTCGATTCATATGACTGGGATTTCCATGAAAAAGATTGTGGGCCGAAAATGGGTGATCACTGTACATTTCTCTTCTGTTTCCTATTTATATTTCTATTTTACTTCCTCAATTTAGCATTATGGACACTGAAAGACCTAATCTAAGATCTGCAAAAAAATATTTTGCCTTCAAATTCATACCGTGATCGTAGCATGCATGGACTCGACTCATATGACTGGGATTTCCATGAAAAAGATTGTGGGCAGAAAACGGGTGATCACTGTACATTTCTCTTCTGTTTCTTATTTATATTTATATTTTACTTCCTCAATTTAGCATTATGGACAGGGAAAGACCTAATCTAAGATCTGCACAAAAATATTTTGCCTTCAAATTCATACCGTGATCTTAGCATACATGGACTCGACTCATATGACTGGGATTTCAATGAAAAAGTTTGTGGGCCGAAAATGGGTGATCACTGTACATTTCTCTTCTGTTTCTTATTTATATTTATTTTTTACTTCCTCAATTTAGCATTATGGACAGGGAAAGACCTAATCTAACATCTGCAAAAAAATATTTTGCCTTCAAATTCATACCGTGATCGTAGCATGTATGGACTCGAGTCATATGACTGGGATTTCCATCAAAAAGATAGTGCGCACAAAATGGTTGATCACTGTACATTTCTCTTCTGTTTCCTATTTATATTTCTATTTTACCTCCTTAATTTAGCATTATGGACAGGGAATGACCTAATCTAAGCTCTGCAAAAAAATATTTTGCCTTCTACTTCATACCGTGATCGTAGCATCCATGGACTCGATTCATATGACTGGGATTTCCATGAAAAAGATTGTGGGCCGAAAATGGGTGATCACTGTACATTTCTCTTCTGTTTCCTATTTATATTTATATTTTACCTCCTCAATTTAGAATTATGGACAGGGAAATACCTTATCTAAGCTCTGCACAAAAATATTTTGCCTTCAAATTCATACCGTGATTGTAGCATGCATGGACTCGACTCATATAACTGGGATTTCCATGAAAAAGATTGTGGGCCGAAAATGGTTGATCACTGTACATTTCTCTTCTGTTTCCTATTTATATTTATATTTTACTTCCTTCATTTAGCATTATGGATAGGGAAAGACCTAATCTAAGCTCTGCAAAAAAATATTTTGCCTTCTACTTCATACCGTGATCGTAGCATCCATGGACTCGATTCATATGACTGGGATTTCCATGAAAAAGATTGTGTGCCGAAAATGGGTGATCACTGTACATTTCTCTTCTGTTTCCTATTTATATTTCTATTTTACTTCCTCAATTTAGCATTATGGACAGTGAAAGGCCTAATCTAAAATCTGCACAAACATATTTTGCCTTGAAATTCATACCGTGATCGTAGCATGCATGTACTCGACTCATATGACTGGGATTTACATGAAAAGATTGTGGGCCGAAAATGGGTGATCACTGTACATTTCTCTTCTGTTCCCTATTTATATTACTATTTTACCTCCTGAATTTAGCATTATGGACAGGGAAAGACCTAATCTAAAATCTGCACAAAAATATTTTGCCTTCAAATTCATACCATGATCGTAGCATGCATGGACTCGACTCATATGACTGGAATTTCCATGAAAAAGATTGTGGGCCGAAAATGGGTGATCACTATTCATTTTGCTTCTGTTTCCTATTTATATTTCTATTTTACTTCCTCAATTTAGCATTATGGACAGGGAAAGACCTAATCTAAAATCCGTACAAAAATATTTTGCGTTCAAATTCATAACGTGATCGTAGCATGCATAGACTCGACTCATATGACTGGGATTTCCATGAAAAAGATTGTGGGCCGCAAATTGGTGATCACTGTACATTTCTCTTCTGTTTCCTATTTATATTTATATTTTACCTTCTCAATTTAGCATTATAGTCAGGGAAAGACCTAATCTAAGATCTGCAGAAAAATATTTTGCCTTCAAGTTCATACCGTGATCGTAGCATGCATGGACTCGACTCATATGACTGGGATTTCCATGATAAAGATTCTGGGCCGAAAATGGGTGATCACTGTATATTTCTCTTCTGATTCCGATTTATATTTCTATTTTACCTCCTCAATTTAGTATTATGGACAGGGAAATACCTAATGCAAGCTCTGCAAAAAATATTTTGCCTTCAAATTCATACCGTGATCGTAGCATGCATGGACTCGACTCATATGACTGGGATTTCCATGAAAAAGATTGTGGGCCGAAAATGGGTGATCACTGTATATTTCTCTTCTGTTTCCTTTTTATATTTATATTTTATCTCCTCAATTTAGCATTATGGACAGGGAAAGACCTAATCTAAAATCTGGACAAAAATATTTTGCCTTCAAATTCATACCGTGATCGTAGCATGCATGGACTCGACTCATATGACTGGGATTTCCATGAAAAAGATTGTGGGCCGAAAATGGGTGTTCACTGTACATTTATCTTCTGTTTCCTATTTATATTTCTATTTTACCTACTCAATTTAGCATTATGGACAGGGAAAGACCTAATCTAAGATCTGCGCAAAAATATTTTGCCTTCAAATTCATACCGTGATCGTAGCATGCATGGACTCGACTCATATGACTGGGATTTCCATGAAAAAGGTTTTCGGGCCGAAAATGGGTGATCACCGTACATTTCTCTTCTGTTTCCTATTCATAGTTCTATTTTACCTCCTCAATTTAGCATTATGGACAGAGAAAGACCTAATCTAAAATCTGCACAAAAATATTTTTCCTTCAAATTCATATCATGATCGTAGCATGCATGGACTCGACTCATATGACTGGGATTTCCATGAAAAAGATTGTGGGCCGAAAATGGGTGATCACTGTACATTTCTCTTCTGTTTCCTATTTATATTTATATTTTACTTCCTCAATTTGCATTATGGACAGGGAAAGACTTAATCTAACATTTGGACAAAAATATTTTGCCTTCAAATTCATACCGTGATCGTAGCATGCACAGAATCGACTCATATGACTGGGATTTCAATGAAAAAGATTGTGGGCCGAAAATGGGTGATATACTGTACATTTCTCTTCTGTTTCCTATTTATATTTATATTTTACCTCCTCAATTTAGCATTATGGACAGGGAAAGACCTAATCTAAGCTCTGCCAAAAAATATTTTGCCTTCAACTTCATACAGTGATCGTAGCATGCATGGACTCGACTCATATGACTGGGATTTCCATGAAAAAGATTGTGGGCAGAAAATGGTTGATCACTGTACATTTCTCTTCTGTTTCCTTTTTATATTTATATTTTACCTACTCAATTTAGCATTATGAACAGGGAAAGACCTAATCTAAGATCTGCAAAAAAATATTTTGCCTTCAAATTCAAACCGTGATTGTAGCATGCATGGACTCGACTCATATGACTGGGATTTCCATGAAAAAGATTGTGGGCAGAAAATAGGTGATCATTGTACATTTCTCTTCTGTTTCCTATTTATATTTCTATTTTACCTCCTCAATTTAGCATTATGGACAGGGAAAGACCTAATCTAAGCTCTGCACAAAAATATTTTGCCTTAAAATTCATTCCATGATCGTAGCATGCATGGACTCGACTCATATGACTGGGATTTCCATGAAAAAGATTGTGGGCAGAAAATTGGTGATCACTGTACATTTCTCTTCTGTTTCCTATTTATATTTCTATTTTACCTTCTCAATTTAGCATTATGGACAGGGAAAGACCTAATCTAAGATCTGCAAAAAAATATTTTGCCTTCAAATTCATTCCGTGATCGCAGCATGCATGGACTTGACTTATATGACTGGGATTTCCATGAAAAAGATTGTGGGCAGAAAATGGGTGATCACTGTACATTTCTCTTCTGTTTCCTATTTATATTTATATTTTACTTCCTCAATTTAGCATTATGGACAGGGATAGACCTAATCTAAGCTCTGCAAAAAAATATTTTGCCTTCAAATTCATACCGTGATCGTAGCATGCATGGACAGGACTCATATGACTGGGATTTCCATGAAAAAGATTGTGGGCAGAAAATGGGTGATCACTGTACATTTCTCTTCTGTTTCCTATTTATATTTATATTTTATCTCCTCAATTTAGCATTATGGACAGGGAAAGACCTAATCTAAGCTTTGCACAAAAATATTTTGCCTTCAAATTCATACCGTGATCGTAGCATGCATGGGCTCGGCTCATATGACTGGGATTTCCATGCAAAAGATTGTGGGCAGAAAATGGGTGATCACTGTACATTTCTCTTCTGTTTCCTATTTATATTTATATTTTACTTCCTTCATTTAGCATTATGGACAGGGAAATTCCTAATCTAAGCTCTGCAAAAAAATATTTTGCCTTCAAATTCATACCGTGATCGTAGCATGCATGCATTCGACTCTTATGACTGGAATTTCCATGAAAGATGTTGTGGGTAAGAAAATGGGTGATCACTGTACATTTCTCTTCTGTTTCCTATTTATATTTATATTTTACTTCCTCAATATAGCATTATGGAGAGGGAAAGACCTAATCTAAGCTCTGCAAAAAAATATTTTGCCTTCAAATTCATACCGTGATCGTAGCATGCATGGACTCGACTCATATGACTGGGATTTCCATGAAAAAGATTGTGGGCAGAAAATGCGTGATCACTGTACATTTCTCTTCTGTTTCCTATTTATATTTATATTTTACCTCCTCAATTTAGCATTATGGACAGGGAAAGACCTAATCTAAGATCTGCACAAAAATATTTTGCCTTCAAATTCATACCGTGATCATAGCATGCATGGACTCGACTCATATGACAGGGATTTCCATGAAAAAGATTGTGGGCAGAAAATGGGTGATCACTGTACATTTCTCTTCTGTTTCCTATTTATATTTATATTTTACTTCCTTCATTTAGCATTATGGACAGGGAAAGACCTAATCTACGCTCTGCACAAAAATATTTTGCCTTCAAATTCATACGGTGATCGTAGCATGCATGGACTCGACTCATATGACTGGGATTTCCATGAAAAAGATTGTGGGCAGAAAATGGGTGATCACTGTACATTTCTCTTCTGTTTCCTATATATGTTACTATTTTACTTCCTCAATTTAGCATTATAGACAGGGAAAGACCTAATCTACGCTCTGCAAAAAAATATATTGCCTTCAAATTTAAACCGTGATCGTAGCATGCATTGACTCGACTCATATGACTGGGATTTCCATGAAAAAGATTGTGGGAAGAAAATGGGTGGTCACTGTACATTTCTCTTCTGTTTCCTATTTATATTTATATTTTACCTCCTCAATTTTGCATTATGGACAGGGAAAGACCTAATCTAATTTCAGCACAAAAATACTTTGCCTTTAAATTCATACCGTGATCGTAGCATGCATGGACTCGACTCATATGACTGGGATTTCCATGAAAAAGATTGTGGTCCGAAAATAGGTGATCACTGTACATTTCACTTCTGTTTCCTATTTATATTTCTATTTTACCTCCTCAATTTAGCATTATGGACAGGGAAAGACCTAATCTAAGATCTGCACAAAAATATTTTGCCTTCAAATTCATACCGTGATCATAGCATGCATGGACTCGACTCATATGACTGGGATTTCCATGAAAAAGATTGTGGGCAAAAAATGGGTGTTCACTGTACATTTCTCTTCTGTTTCCTGTTTATATTTATATTTTACTTCCACATTTTAGCATTATGGACAGGGAAAGACCTAATCTAAGATCTGCACAAAAATATTTTGCCTTCAATTTCATACCGTGATCGTAGCATGCATGGACTCGACTCATGTAACTGGGATTTCCATGAAATAGATTGTGGGCAGAAAATGGGTGATCACTGTACATTTCTCTTCTGTTTCCACTTTATATTTCTATTTTACCTCCTCAATTTTGCATTATGGACAGGGAAAGACCTAATCTAAGCTCTGCAAAAAATATTTTGCCTTCAAATTCATACCGTGATCGTAGCATGCATGGACTCGACTCATATGACTGGTATTTCCATAAAAAAGATTGTGAGCCGAAAATAGGTGATCACTGTACATTTCTCTTCTGTTTCCTATTTATATTTCTATTTTACCTCCACAATTTAGCATTATGGACAGGGAAAGCCCTAATCTAAGATCTGCACAAAAATATTTTGCCTTCAAATTCATACCGTGATCGTAGCATGCATGGACTCGACTCATATGACTGGGATTTCCATGAAAAAGATTGTGGGCAGAAAATGGGTGTTCACTGTACATTTCTCTTCTGTTTCCTATTTATATTTATATTTTACTTCCACATTTTAGCATTATGTACAGGGAAAGACCTAATCTAAGTTCTGCACAAAAATATTTTGCCTTCAATTTCATAGCATGATCGTAGCATGCATGGACACGACTCATATGACTGGGATTTCCATGAAAAAGATTGTGGGCCGAAAATGGCTGATCACTGTACATTTCTCTTCTGTTTCCTATTTATATTTCTATTTTACCTCCTCAATTTAGCATTATGGACAGGGAAAGACCTAATCTAACATCTGCAAAAAAATATTTTGCCTTCAAATTCATACCGTGATCGTAGCATACATGGACTTGACTATTATGACTGGGATTTTAATGAAAAAGATTGTGGGAAGAAAATGGGTGATCACTGTACATTTCTCTTCTTTTTCGTATTTATATTTCTATTTTACTTCCTTAATTTACCATTATGGACAGGGAAAGACCTAATCTAATACCTGCACAAAAATATTTTGCCTTCAAATTCATACCGTGATCGTAGCATGCATGAACTCGACTCATATGACTGGGATTTCCATGAAAAAGATTGTGGGCCGAAAATGGGTCATCACTGTACATTTCTCTTCTGTATTCTATTTATATTTCTATTTTACCCACTCAATTTACCATTATGGCCAGGGAAAGACCTAATCTAAGCTCTGCACAAAAATATTTTGCCTTCAAATTCATACCGTGATCATAGCATGAATGGACTCGACTCATATGACTGGGATTTCCATGAAAAAGATTGTGGGCCGAAAATGGGTGATCACTGTACATTTCTCTTCTGTTTCCTATTTATATTTATATTTTACTTCCTCAATTTGCATTATGGACAGGGAAAGACTTAATCTAACATTTGGACAAAAATATTTTGCCTTCAAATTCATACCGTGATCGTAGCATGCACAGAATCGACTCATATGACTGGGATTTCAATGAAAAAGATTGTGGGCCGAAAATGGGTGATATACTGTACATTTCTCTTCTGTTTCCTATTTATATTTATATTTTACCTCCTCAATTTAGCATTATGGACAGGGAAAGACCTAATCTAAGCTCTGCCAAAAAATATTTTGCCTTCAACTTCATACAGTGATCGTAGCATGCATGGACTCGACTCATATGACTGGGATTTCCATGAAAAAGATTGTGGGCAGAAAATGGTTGATCACTGTACATTTCTCTTCTGTTTCCTTTTTATATTTATATTTTACCTACTCAATTTAGCATTATGAACAGGGAAAGACCTAATCTAAGATCTGCAAAAAAATATTTTGCCTTCAAATTCAAACCGTGATCGTAGCATGCATGGACTCGACTCATATGACTGGGATTTCCATGAAAAAGATTGTGGGCAGAAAATAGGTGATCATTGTACATTTCTCTTCTGTTTCCTATTTATATTTCTATTTTACCTCCTCAATTTAGCATTATGGACAGGGAAAGACCTAATCTAAGCTCTGCACATAAATATTTTGCCTTCAAATTCATACCGTGATCGTAGCATGCATGGACTCGACTCATATGACTGGGATTTCCATGAAAAAGATTGTGGGCCGAAAATGGGTGATCACTGTACATTTCTCTTCTGTTTCCTATTTATATTTCTATTTTACCTCCTCAATTTAGCATTATGGACAGGGAAAGACCTAATCTAAAATCTGCACAAAAATATTTTGCCTTCAAATTCATAACGTGATCGTAGCATGCATGAACTCGACTCATATGACTGGGATTTCCATGAAAAAGATTGTGGGCCGAAAATGGGTGATCACTGTACATTTCTCTTCTGTTTCTTATTTATATTTCTATTTTACCTCCTCAATTTAGCATTTTGGCCAGGGAAAGACCTAATCTAAGCTCTGCACAAAAATATTTTGCCTTCAAATTCATACCGTGATCGTAGCATGCATGGACTCGACTCATATGACTGGGATTTCCATGAAAAAGATTGTGGGCCGCAAACGGGTGATCACTGTATATTTCTCTTCTGTTTCCTATTTATATTTCTATTTTACCTCCTCAATTTAGCATTATGGACAGGGAAAGACCTAATCTAAGATTTGCACAAAAATATTTTGCCTTCAAATTCATACCGTGATCGTAGCATGCATGGACTCGACTCATATGACTGGGATTTCCATGAAAAAGATTGCGGGCCGAAAATGGGTGATCACTGTACATTTCTCTTCTGTTTCCTATTTATATTTATATTTTACCTCCTCAAATTAGCATTATGGACACGGAAAGACCTAATCTAAGTTCTGCACAAAAATATTTGGCCTTCAAATTCATACCGTGATCGTAGCATGCATGGACTCGACTCATATGACTGGGATTTCCATGAAAAAGATTGTGGGCCGAAAATGGGAGATCACTGTACATTTCTCTTCTGTTTCCTATTTATATTTCTATTTTACCTCCTCAGTTCAGCATTATGGACAGGGAAAGACCTAATCTAAGATCTGCACAAAAATATTTTGCCTTCAAATTCATACCGTGACCGTAGCATGCATGGACTCGACTCATATGACTGGGATTTCCATGAAAGAGATTGTGGGCCGAAAATGGGTGATCACTGTACATTTCTCTTCTGGTTCCTATTTATATTTCTATTTTACTCCTCAATTTAGCATTATGGACAGGGAAAGACCTAATCTAAGATCTGCACAAAAATATTTTGCCTTCAAATTCATACCGTGATCGTAGCATGCATGGACTCGACTCATATGACTGGGATTTCCAGGAAAAAGATTGTGGGCCGAAAATGGGTGATCACTGTACATTTCTCTTCTGTTTCCTATTTATATTTCTATTTTACCTCCTCAATTTAGCATTATGGACAGGGAAAGACCTAATCTAAAATCTGCACAAAAATATTTTGCCTTCAAATTCATAACGTGATCGTAGCATGCATAAACTCTACTCATATGACTGGGATTTCCATGAAAAAGATTGTGGGCCGAAAATGGGTGATCACTGTACATTTCTCTTCTGTTTCCTATTTATATTTATATTTTAGCTCCTCAATTTAGCATTATGGCCAGGGAAAGACCTAATCTAAGAACTGCACAAAAATATTTTGCCTTCAAATTCATACTGTGATCGTAGCATGCATGGACTCGACTCATATGACTGGGATTTCCATGAAAAAGATTGTGGGCCGAAAATGGGTGATCACTGTACATTTCTCTTCTGTTTCCTATTTATATTTTTATTTTACCTCCTCAATTTAGCATTATGGCCAGGGAAAGACCTAATCTAAGCTCTGCACAAAAATATTTTGCCTTCAACTTCATACCGTGATCGTAGCATGCATGAACTCTACTCATATGACTGGGATTTCCATGAAAAAGATTGTGGGCCGAAAATGGGTGATCACTGTACATTTCTCTTCTGTTTCCTATTTATATTTATATTTTACCTCCTCAATTTAGCATTATGGACAGAGAAAGACCTAATCTAAAATCTGCACAAAAATATTTTACCTTCAAATTCATAACGTGATCGTAGCATGCATGAACTCTACTCATATGACTGGGATTTCCATGAAAAAGATTGTGGGCCGAAAATGGGTGATCACTGTACATTTCTCTTCTGTTTCCTATTTATATTTATATTTTAGCTCCTCAATTTAGCATTATGGCCAGGGAAAGACCTAATCTAAGAACTGCACAAAAATATTTTGCCTTCAAATTCATACCGTGATCGTAGCATGCATGGACTCGACTCATATGACTGGGATATCCATGAAAAAGATTGTGGGCCGAAAATGGTTGATCACTGTACATTTCTCTTCTGTTTCTTATTTATATTTCTATTTTACCTCCTCAATTTAGCATTATGGCCAGGGAAAGACCTAATCTAAGCTCTGCACAAAAATATTTTGCCTTCAAATTCATAACGTGATCGTAGCATGCATGAACTCGACTCATATGACTGGGATTTCCATGAAAAAGATTGTGGGCCGAAAATGGGTGATCACTGTACATTTCTCTTCTGTTTCTTATTTATATTTCTATTTTACCTCCTCAATTTAGCATTTTGGCCAGGGAAAGACCTAATCTAAGCTCTGCACAAAAATATTTTGCCTTCAAATTCATACCGTGATCGTAGCATGCATGGACTCGACTCATATGACTGGGATTTCCAGGAAAAAGATTGTGGGCCGAAAATGGGTGATCACTGTACATTTCTCTTCTGTTTCCTATTTATATTTCTATTTTACCTCCTCAATTTAGCATTATGGACAGAGAAAGACCTAATCTAAAATCTGCACAAAAATATTTTACCTTCAAATTCATAACGTGATCGTAGCATGCATGAACTCTACTCATATGACTGGGATTTCCATGAAAAAGATTGTGGGCCGAAAATGGGTGATCACTGTACATTTCTCTTCTGTTTCCTATTTATATTTTTATTTTACCTCCTTAATTTAGCATTATGGCCAGGGAAAGACCTAATCTAAGAACTGCACAAAAATATTTTGCCTTCAAATTCATACCGTGATCGTAGCATGCATGGACTCGACTCATATGACTGGGATTTCCATGAAAAAGATTGTGGGCCGAAAACGGGTGATCACTGTATATTTCTCTTCTGTTTCCTATTTATATTTCTATTTTACCTCCTCAATTTAGCATTATGGACAGGGAAAGACCTAATCTAAGATTTGCACAAAAATATTTTGCCTTCAAATTCATACCGTGATCGTAGCATGCATGGACTCGACTCATATGACTGGGATTTCCAGGAAAAAGATTGTGGGCCGAAAATGGGTGATCACTGTACATTTCTCTTCTGTTTCCTATTTATATTTCTATTTTACCTCCTCAATTTAGCATTATGGACAGGGAAAGACCTAATCTAAAATCTGCACAAAAATATTTTGCCTTCAAATTCATAACGTGATCGTAGCATGCATAAACTCTACTCATATGACTGGGATTTCCATGAAAAAGATTGTGGGCCGAAAATGGGTGATCACTGTACATTTCTCTTCTGTTTCCTATTTATATTTATATTTTAGCTCCTCAAGTTAGCATTATGGCCAGGGAAAGACCTAATCTAAGAACTGCACAAAAATATTTTGCCTTCAAATTCATAGTGTGATCGTAGCATGCATGGACTCGACTCATATGACTGGGATTTCCATGAAAAAGATTGTGGGCCGAAAATGGGTGATCACTGTACATTTCTCTTCTGTTTCCTATTTATATTTTTATTTTACCTCCTCAATTTAGCATTATGGCCAGGGAAAGACCTAATCTAAGCTCTGCACAAAAATATTTTGCCTTCAACTTCATACCGTGATCGTAGCATGCATGAACTCTACTCATATGACTGGGATTTCCATGAAAAAGATTGTGGGCCGAAAATGGGTGATCACTGTACATTTCTCTTCTGTTTCCTATTTATATTTATATTTTACCTCCTCAATTTAGCATTATGGACAGAGAAAGACCTAATCTAAAATCTGCACAAAAATATTTTACCTTCAAATTCATAACGTGATCGTAGCATGCATGAACTCTACTCATATGACTGGGATTTCCATGAAAAAGATTGTGGGCCGAAAATGGGTGATCACTGTACATTTCTCTTCTGTTTCCTATTTATATTTATATTTTAGCTCCTCAATTTAGCATTATGGCCAGGGAAAGACCTAATCTAAGAACTGCACAAAAATATTTTGCCTTCAAATTCATACCGTGATAGTAGCATGCATGGACTCGACTCATATGACTGGGATATCCATGAAAAAGATTGTGGGCCGAAAATGGTTGATCACTGTACATTTCTCTTCTGTTTCTTATTTATATTTCTATTTTACCTCCTCAATTTAGCATTATGGCCAGGGAAAGACCTAATCTAAGCTCTGCACAAAAATATTTTGCCTTCAAATTCATACCGTGATCGTAGCATGCATGGACTCGACTCAAATGACTGGGATTTCCATGAAAAAGATTGTGGGCCGAAAATGGGTGATCACTGTACATTTCTCTGCTGTTTCCAATTTATATTTCTATTTTACCTCCTCAATTTAGCATTATGGACAAGGAAAGACCTAATCTAAATCTGCACAAAAATATTTTGACTTCAAATTCATACTGTGATCGTAGCATGCATGAACTCTCCTCATATGACTGGGATTTCCATGAAAAAGATTGTGGGCCGAAAATGGGTGATCACTGTACATTTCTCTTCTGTTTCCTATTTATATTTTTATTTTACCTCCTTAATTTAGCATTATGGCCAGGGAAAGACCTAATCTAAGAACTGCACAAAAATATTTTGCCTTCAAATTCATACCGTGATCGTAGCATGCATGGACTCGACTCATATGACTGGGATTTCCATGAAAAAGATTGTGGGCCGAAAACGGGTGATCACTGTATATTTCTCTTCTGTTTCCTATTTATATTTATATTTTACCTCCTCAATTTAGCATTATGGACAGTGAAAGACCTAATCTAAGATTTGCACAAAAATATTTTGCCTTCAAATTCATACCGTGATCGTAGCATGCATGGACTCGACTCATATGACTGGGATTTCCATGAAAAAGATTGTGGGCCGAAAATGGGTGATCACTGTACATTTCTCTTCTGTTTCCTATTTATATTTATATTTTACCTCCTCAAATTAGCATTATGGACACGGAAAGACCTAATCTAAGATCTGCACAAAAATATTTGGCCTTCAAATTCATACCGTGATCGTAGCATGCATGGACTCGGTCATATGACTGGGATTTCCATGAAAAAGATTGTGGGCCGAAAATGGGAGATCACTGTACATTTCTCTTCTGTTTCCTATTTATATTTCTATTTTACCTCCTCAGTTCAGCATTATGGACAGGGAAAGACCTAATCTAAGATCTGCACAAAAATATTTTGCCTTCAAATTCATACCGTGACCGTAGCATGCATGGACTCGACTCATATGACTGGGATTTCCATGAAAGAGATTGTGGGCCGAAAATGGGTGATCACTGTACATTTCTCTTCTGGTTCCTATTTATATTTCTATTTTACTCCTCAATTTAGCATTATGGACAGGGAAAGACCTAATCTAAGATCTGCACAAAAATATTTTGCCTTCAAATTCATACCGTGATCGTAGCATGCATGGACTCGACTCATATGACTGGGATTTCCATGAAAAAGATTGTGGGCCGAAAACGGGTGATCACTGTACATTTCTCTTCTGTTTCCTATTTATATTTCTATTTTACCTCCTCAATTCAGCATTATGGACAGGGAAGACCTAATCTAAGATCTGCACAAAAATATTTTGCCTTCAAATTCATACCGTGATCGTAGCATGCATTGACTCGATTCATATGACTGGGATTTCCATGAAAAAGATTGTGGGCCGAAAATGGGTGATCACTGTACATTTCTCTTCTGGTTCCTATTTATATTTCTATTTTACTCCTCAATTTAGCATTATGGACAGGGAAAGATTTAATCTTAGATCTGCACAAAAATATTTTGCCTTCAAATTCATACCGTGATCGTAGCATGCATGGACTCGATTGATATGACTGGGATTTCCATGAAAAAGATTGTGGGCCGAAAATGGGTGATCACTGTACATTTCTCTTCTGGTTCCTATTTATATTTCTATTTTACTCCTCAATTTAGCATTATGGACAGGGAAAGATTTAATCTTAGATCTGCACAAAAATATTTTGCCTTCAAATTCATACCGTGATCGTAGCATGCATGGACTCGACTCATATTACTGGGATTTCCATGAAAAAGATTGTGGGCCGAAAATGGGAGATCACTGTACATTTCTCTTCTGTTTCCTATTTATATTTCTATTTTACCTCCTCAATTCAGCATTATGGACAGGGAAAGACCTAATCTAAGATCTGTAGAAAAATATTTTGCCTTCAAATTCATACCGTGATCGTAGCATGCATGGACTCGACTCATATGACTGGGATTTCCATGAAAAAGATTGTGGGCCGAAAATGGGTGATCACTGTACATTTCTCTTCTGTTTCCTATTTATATTTCTATTTTACCTCCTCAATTTAGCATTATGGACAGGGAAAGACCTAATCTGAAAGCTTCACAAAAATATTTTGCCTTCAAATTCATACCGTGATCGTAGCATGCATGGACTTGACTCATATGACTGGGATTTCTTTGAAAAAGATTATGGGCCGAAAATGCGTGATCACTGTACATTTCTCTTCTGTTTCCTATTTATATTTCTATTTTACCTCCTAAATTTAGCATTATGGACAGGGAAAGACCTAATCTAAGATCTGCAAAAAAATATTTTGGCTTCAAATTCATACCTTGATCGTAGCATGTATGGACTCGACTCATGTGACTGGGATTTCCATGAACAAGATGGTAGGCCAAAAATGGGTGATCACTGTAAATTTCACTTCTGTTTCCTAATTATATTTCTATTTTACCTTCTCAATTTAGCATTATCGACAGGGAAAGACCAAATCTAAGCTCTGCACAAAAATATTTTGCCTTCAAATTCATACCGTGATCGTAGCATGCATGGACTCGACTCATATGACTGGGATTTCCATGAAAAAGGTTGTGGGCGGAAAATGGGTGATCACTGTACATTCCTCTTCTGTTTCCTATTTATATTTCTATTTACCTCCTCAATTTAGCATTATGGACAGTGAAAGACCTAATCTGAAATCTGCACAAAAATATTTTGCCTTCAAATTCATACCATGATCGTAGCATGCATGGACTCGACTCATATGACTGGGATTTCCATGAAAAAGATTGTGGGCCGAAAATGGGTGATCACTTTGCATTTCTCTTCTGTTTCCTATTTATATTTCTATTTTACCTCCTCAATTTAGCATTATGGACAGGGAATGACCTAATCGAAGATCTGCACAAAAATATTTTGCCTTCAAATTCATACCCTGATCGTAGCATGTATGGACTCGACTCATGTGACTGGGATTTCCATGAAAAGGATTGTAGGCCGAAAATGGGTGATCACTGTACATTTCTCTTCTGTTTCCTATTTATATTTATATTTTACCTCCTGAATTTAGCATTATGGACAGGGAAAGACCAAATCTAACATCTGCACAAAAATATTTTGCCTTCAAATTCATACCGTGATCGTAGCATTGCATGGACTCGACTCATATGACTGGGATTTCCATGAAAAAGATTGTGGGCCGAAAAAGGGTGATCATTGTACATTTCTCTTCTGTTTCCTATTTATATTTATATTTACCTCCTCAATTTAGCATTATGGACAGTGAAAGACCTAATCTAAAATCTGCACAAAAATATTTTGCCTTCAAATTCATACCGTGATCGTAGCATGCATGGACTCGACTCATATGACTGGGATTTCCATGAAAAAGATTGTGGGCTGAAATTGGATGATCACTGTACATTTCTCTTCTGTTTCCTATTTATATTTATATTTTACCTCCTCAATTTAGCATTATGGACAGGGAAAGACCAAATCTAAGATCTGCACAAAAATATTTTGCCTTCAAATTCATACCGTGATCATAGCATGCATTGACTCGACTCATATGACTAGGATTTCCATGAAAAAGATTGTGGGCCGAAAATGGGTGATCACTGTACATTCCTCTTCTGTTTCCTATTTATATTTCTATTTACCTCCTCAATTTAGCATTATGGACAGGGAAAGACCTAATCTAAAATCTGCACAAAAATATTTTGCCTTCAAATTCATACCGTGATCGTAGCATGCATGGACTCGACTCATACGACTGGGATTTCAACGAAAAAGATTGTGGGCCGAAAATGGATGATCTCTGTACATTTCTCTTCTGTTTCCTATTTATATTTATATTTTACCTCCTCAATTTAGCATTATGGCCAGGGAAAGACTTAATCTAAGCTCTGCACAAAAATATTTTGCCTTCAAATTCATACCGTGATCGTTGCATGCATGGACTCGACTCATATGACTGGGATTTCCATGACAAAGATTGTGGGCCGAAAATGGGTGATCACTGTACATTTTTCTTCTATTTCCTATTTATATTTCTATTTTACCTCCTCAATTTAGCATTATGGCCAGGGAAAGACCTAATCTAAGATCTGCACAAAAATATTTTGCCTTCAAATTCATACCGTGATCGTAGCATGTATGGACTCGACTCATATGACTGGGATTTCCATGAAAAAGATGGTAGGCCAAAAATGGGTGATCACTGTACATTTCTCTTCTGTTTCCTATTTATATTTATATTTTACCTCCTAAATTTAGCATTATGGACAGGGAAAGACCTAATCTAAGATCTGCACAAAAATATTTTGCCTTCAAATTCATACCGTGATCGTAGCATGCATGGACAGGACTCATATGACTGGGATTTCCATGAAAAAGATTGTGGGCCGAAAATGGGTGATCACTGTACATTTCTCTTCTGTTTCCTATTTATATTTCTATTTTACCTCCTAAATTTAGCATTATGGACAGGGAAAGACCTAATCTAAGATCTGCAAAAAAATATTTTGGCTTCAAATTCATACCTTGATCGTAGCATGTATGGACTCGACTCATGTGACTGGGATTTCCATGAACAAGATGGTAGGCCAAAAATGGGTGATCACTGTAAATTTCACTTCTGTTTCCTAATTATATTTCTATTTTACCTTCTCAATTTAGCATTATGGACAGGGAAAGACCAAATCTAAGCTCTGCACAAAAATATTTTGCCTTCAAATTCATACCGTGATCGTAGCATGCATGGACTCGACTCATATGACTGGGATTTCCATGAAAAAGGTTGTGGGCGGAAAATGGGTGATCACTGTACATTCCTCTACTGTTTCCTATTTATATTTCTATTTACCTCCTCAATTTAGCATTATGGACAGTGAAAGACCTAATCTGAAATCTGCACAAAAATATTTTGCCTTCAAATTCATACCATGATCGTAGCATGCATGGACTCGACTCATATGACTGGGATTTCCATGAAAAAGATTGTGGGCCGAAAATGGGTGATCACTTTGCATTTCTCTTCTGTTTCCTATTTATATTTATATTTACCTCCTCAATTTAGCATTATGGACAGTGAAAGACCTAATCTAAAATCTGCACAAAAATATTTTGCCTTCAAATTCATACCGTGATCGTAGCATGCATGGACTCGACTCATATGACTGGGATTTCCATGAAAAAGATTGTGGGCTGAAATTGGATGATCACTGTACATTTCTCTTCTGTTTCCTATTTATATTTCTATTTTACCTCCTCAATTTAGCATTATGGACAGGGAAAGACCAAATCTAAGATCTGCACAAAAATATTTTGCCTTCAAATTCATACCGTGATCATAGCATGCATTGACTCGACTCATATGACTAGGATTTCCATGAAAAAGATTGTGGGCCGAAAATGGGTGATCACTGTACATTCCTCTTCTGTTTCCTATTTATATTTCTATTTACCTCCTCAATTTAGCATTATGGACAGGGAAAGACCTAATCTAAAATCTGCACAAAAATATTTTGCCTTCAAATTCATACCGTGATCATAGCATGCATGGACTCGACTTATATGACTGGGATTTACATGAAAAAGATTGTGGGCCGAAAATGTGTGATCACTGAACATTTCTCTTCTGTTTCCTATTTATATTTCTATTTTACCTCCTCAATTTAGCATTATGGTCAGGGAAAGACCAAATCTAAGATCTGCACAAAATTATTTTGCCTTCAAATTCATACCGTGATCGTAGCATGCATGGACTCGACTCATATGACTGGGATTTCCATGAAAAAGATTGTGGGCCGAAAATGGGTGATCACTGTACATTTCTCTTCTGTTTCCTATTTATATTTCTATTTACCTCCTCAATTTAGCATTATGGACAGGGAAAGACCTAATCTAAAATCTGCACAAAAATATTTTGCCTTCAAATTCATACCGTGATCATAGCATGCATGGACTCGACTCATATGACTGGGATTTACATGAAAAAGATTGTGGTCCGAAAATGTGTGATCACTGTACATTTCACTTCTGTTTCCTATTTATATTTATATTTTACCTCCTCAATTTAGCATTATGGATAGGGAAAGACCTAATCTAAGATCTGCACAAAAATATTTTGACTTCAAATTCATACCGTGATCGTAGAATGCATGGACTCGACTCATATGACTGGGATTTCCATGAAAAAGATTGTGGGCCGAAAATGGGTGATCACTGTACATTTCTCTTCTGTTTCCTATTTATATTTATATTTTACCTCCTCAATTTAGCATTATGAACAGGGAAAGACCTAATCTAAAATCTGCACAAAAATATTTTGCCTTCAAATTCATACCGTCATCGTAGCATGTATGTACTTGACTCATATGACTGAGATTTCCATGAAAAAGGTTGTGGGCGGAAAATGGGTGATCACTGTACATTTCTCTTCTGTTTCCTATTTATATTCATATTTTACCTCCTCAATTTAGCATTATGGACAGGGAAAGACCAAATCTAAGATCTGCACAAAAATATTTTGCCTTCAAATTCATACCGTGATCGTAGCATGCATTGACTCGACTCATATGACTAGGATTTCCATGAAAAAGATTGTGGGCCGAAAATGGGTGATCACTGTATATTTCTCTTCTGTTTCCTATTTATATTTCTATATTAACTCCTCAATTTAGCATTACGGACAGGGAAAGACCTAATCTAAAATCTGCACAAAAATATTTTGCCTTCAAATTCATACCGTGATCGTAGCATGCATGGATTGGACTCATATGACTGGGATTTCCATGAAAAAGATTGTGGGCCGCAAATGGGTGATCACTGTACATTTCTCTTCTGTTTGCTATTTATATTTCTATTTTACCTCCTCAATTTAGCATTATGGACAGGGAGAGACCTAATCTAAAATCTGCACAAAAATATTTTGCCTTCAAATTCATACCGTCATCGTAGCATGCATGGACTCGACTCATATGACTGGGATTTCCATGAAAAAGATTGTAGGCCGAAAATGGGTGATCACTGTACATTTCTCTTCTGTTTCCTATTTATATTTCTATTTTACCTCCTCAATTTAGCATTATGGACAGGGAAAGACCTAATCTAAAATCTGCACAAAAATATTTTGCCTTCAAATTCATACCGTCATCGTAGCATGTATGTACTTGACTCATATGACCGGGATTTCCATGAAAAAGATTGTGGGCCGAAAATGGGTGATCACTGTACATTTCTCTTCTGTTTCCTATTTATATTTATATTTTACCTCCTCAATTTAGCATTATGGACAGGGAAAGACCAAATCTAAGATCTGCACAAAAATATTTTGCCTTCAAATTCATACCGTGATCGTAGCATGCATTGACTCGACTCATATGACTAGGATTTCCATGAAAAAGATTGTGGGCGGAAAATGGGTGATTACTGTATATTTCTATTCTGTTTCCTATTTATATTTCTATATTAACTCCTCAATTTAGCATTACGGACAGGGAAAGACCTAATCTAAAATCTGCACAAAAATATTTTGCCTTCAAATTCATACCATAATTGTAGCTTGCATGGACTCGACTCATATGACTGGGATTTCCATGAAAAAGATTGTGGGCCGAAAATGGGTGATCACTGTACATTTTTCTTCTGTTTCCTATTTATATTTCTATTTTACCTCCTCAATTTAGCATTATGGACTGTGAAAGACCTAATCTAAAATCTGCACAAAAATATTTTGCCTTCAAATTCATACCGTGATCGTAGCATGCATGGACTCGACTCATATGACTGGGATTTCCATGAAAAAGATTGTGGGCCGAAAATGGGTGATCATTGTACATTTCTCTTCTGTTTCCTATTTATATTTATATTTTATCTCCTCAATTTAGCATTATGGACAGGGAGAGACCTAATCTAAAATCTGCACAAAAATATTTTGCCTTCAAATTCATACCGTCATCGTAGCATGCATGGACTCGACTCATATGACTGGGATTTCCATGAAAAAGATTGTAGGCCGAAAATGGGTGATCACTGTACATTTCTCTTCTGTTTCCTATTTATATTTCTATTTACCTCCTCAATTTAGCATTATGGACTGTGAAAGACCTAATCTAAAATCTGCACAAAAATATTTTGCTTCAAATTCATACCGTGATCGTAGCATGCATGGACTCGACTCATATGACTGGGATTTCCATGAAAAAGATTGTGGGCCGAAAATGGGTGATCACTGTACATTTCTCTTCTGTTTCCTATTTATATTTCTATTTTACCTCCTCAATTTAGCATTATGGACAGGGAAAGACCTAATCTAAAATCTGCACAAAAATATTTTGCCTTCAAATTCATACCGTCATCGTAGCATGTATGTACTTGACTCATATGACTGGGATTTCCATGAAAAAGATTGTGGGCGGAAAATGGGTGATCACTGCAGATTTCTCTTCTGTTTCCTATTTATATTTCTATTTTACCTCCTCAATTTAGCATTATGGACAGGGAAAACCAAATCTAAGATCTGCACAAAAATATTTTGCCTTCAAATTCATACCGTGATCGTAGCATGCATTGACTCGACTCATATGACTAGGATTTCCATGAAAAAGATTGTGGGCGGAAAATGGGTGATCACTGTACATTTTTCTTCTGTTTCCTATTTATATTTCTATTTTACCTCCTCAATTTAGTATTATGGACAGGGAAAGACCTAATCTAAAATCTGCACAAAAATATTTTGCCTTCAAATTCATACCGTCATCGTAGCATGCATGGACTCGACTCATATGACTGGGATTTCCATGAAAAAGATTGTGGGCGGAAAATGGGTGATCACTGTACATTTCTCTTCTGTTTCCTATTTATATTTCTATTTTACCTCCTCAATTTAGCATTACGGAGAGGGAAAGACCTAATCTAAAATCTGCACAAAAATATTTTGCCTTCAAATTCATACCGTGATCGTAGCATGCATGGACTCGACTCATATGACTGGGATTTCCATGAAAAAGAATGTGGGCCGAAAATGTGTGATCACTGCACATTTCTCTTCTCTTTCCTATTTATATTTCTATCTTACCTCCTCAATTTAGCATTATGGACAGGGAAAGACCTAATCTAAAATCTCCACAAAAATATTTTGTCTTCAAATTCATACAGTGATCGTAGCATGCATGGACTCGACTCATATGACTGGGATTTCCATGAAAATGATTGTGGGCGGAAAATGGGTGATCACTTTACATTTCTCTTCTGTTTCCTATTTATATTTATATTTTACCTCCTCAATTTAGCATTATGAACAGGGAATGACCTAATCGAAGATCAGCACAAAAATATTTTGCCTTCAAATTCATACCCTGATCGTAGCATGCATGGACTCAACTCACATGACTTGGATTTCCATGAAAAAGATTGTAGGCCGAAAATGGGTGATCACTGTACATTTCTCTTCTGTTTCCTATTTATATTTATATTTACCTCCTCAATTTAGCATTATGGACAGGGAAAGACCAAATCTAAGATCTGCACGAAAATATTTTGCCTTCAAATTCATACCGTGATCGTAGCATGCATTGCCTCGACTCATATGATTAGGATTTCCATGAAAAACATTGTGGGCCGAAAATGGGTGATCACTGTACATTTCTCTTCTGTTTCCTATTTCTATTTCTATTTTACTTCCTCAATTTAGCATTATGGACAGGGAAAGACTTAATCTAAAATCTGCACAGAAATAATTTGCCTTCAAATTCATACCGTGATCGTAGCATGCATGGACTCGACTCATATGATTGGGTTTTCCATGAAAAAGATTGTGGGCTGAAAATGGGTGATCACTGTACATTTCTCTTCTGTTTCCTATTTATATTTATATTTTACCTCCTCAATTTAGCATTATGGACAGGGAAAGACCTAATCTAAGCTCTGCAAAAAAATATTTTGCATTCAAATTCATACCGTGATCGTAGCATGCATGGACTGGACTCATATGACTGGGATTTCCATGAAAAAGATTGTGGGCCGAAAATGGGTGATCACGGTACATTTCTTTTCTGTTTTCTATTTATATTTCTATTTTACCTCTTCAATTTAGCATTATGGACAGGGAAAGACCTAATCTAAAATCTGCACAAAAACATTTTCTTTTGCCTTCAAATTCATACCGTGATCTTAGCATGCATGGACTCGACTCATATGACTGGGATTTCAATGAAAAAGATTGTGGGCAGAAAATGGGTGATCACTGTACATTTCTCTTCTGTTTCCTATTTATATTTATATTTTACCTCCTCAATTTAGCATTATGGACAGGGAAAGACCTAATCTAAAATCTGCACAAAAATATTTTTCCTTCAAATTCATATGAGCGTAGCATGCATGGACTCAACTCATATGACTGGGATTTCCATGAAAAAGATTGTGGGCCGAAAATGGGTGATCACTGTACATTTCTCTTCTGTTTCCTATTTATATTTATATTTTACCTTCTCAATTTAGCATTATGGACAGTGAAAGACCTAATCTAAAATCTGCACAAAAATATTTTGCCTTCAAATTCATACCGTAATCGTAGCATGCATGGACTCGACTCATATGACTCGGATTACCATGAAAAAGATTGTGGGCCGAAAATGGGTGATCACTATACACTTCTCTTCTGTTTCCTATTTATTTTTCTATTTTACCTCCTCAATTTAGCATTATGGACAGGGAAAGACCTAATCTAAGATCTGGACAAAAATATTTTCCCTTCAAATTCATACCGTGATCGTAGCATGCATGGACTCGACTCATATGATTGGGTTTTCCATGAAAAAGATTGTGGGCTGAAAATGGGTGATCACTGTACATTTCTCTTCTGTTTCCTATTTATATTTATATTTTACCTCCTCAATTTAGCATTATGGACAGGGAAAGACCTAATCTAAGCTCTGCAAAAAAATATTTTGCATTCAAATTCATACCGTGATCGTAGCATGCATGGACTGGACTCATATGACTGGGATTTCCATGAAAAAGATTGTGGGCCGAAAATGGGTGATCACGGTACATTTCTCTTCTGTTTCCTATTTATATTTATATTTTACCTCCTCAATTTAGCATTATGGACAGGGAAATACCTAATGCAAGCTCTGCAAAAATATTTTGCCTTCAAATTCATACCGTGATCGTAGCATCCATGGACTCGACTCATATGACTGGGTTTTCCATGAAAAAGATTGTGGGCCGAAAATGGGTGATCACTGTACATTTCTCTACTGTTTCCTATTTATATTTATATTTTACCTCCTCAATTTAGCATTATGGACAGGGAAAGACCTAATCTAAAATCTGCACAAAAACATTTTATTTTGCCTTCAAATTCATACCGCGATCTTAGCATGCATGGACTCGACTCATATGACTAGGATTTCAATGAAAAAGATTGTGGGCCGAAAATGGGTGATCACTGTACATTTCTCTTCTGTTTCCTATTTATATTTCTATTTTACCTCCTCAATTTAGCATTATGGACAGTGAAAGACCTAATCTAAAAGCTGCAAAAAAATATTTTGTCTTCAAATTCATACCGTGATCGTAGCATGCATGGACTCGACTTATATGACTGGAATTTCATGAAAAAGATTGTTGGCAGAAAATGGGTGATCACTGTACATTTCTCTTCTATTTCCTATTCATAATTATATTTTACTTCCTTAATTTAGCATTACGGACAGGGAAAGACCTAATCTAAGATCTGCAAAAAAATATTTTGCCTTCAAATTCATACCGTGATCGTAGCATGCATGCACTCGACTCATATGACTGGAATTTCCATGAAAAAGATTGTAGGCAGAAAATGGGTGATCACTGTACATTTCTTATCTGTTTGCTATTTATATTTATATTTTACTTCCTCAATATAGCATTATGGAGAGGGAAAGACCTGATCTAAGCTCTGCAAAAAAATATTTTGCCTTCAAATTCATACCGTGATCGTAGCATGCATGGACTCGACTCATATGACTGGGATTTCCATGAAAAAGATTGTGGGCAGAAAATGCGTGATCACTGTACATTTCTCTTCTGTTTCCTATTTATATTTATATTTTACCTCCTCAATTTAGCATTATGGACAGTGAAAGACCTAATCTAAAATCTGGACAAAAATATTTTGCCTTCAAATTCATACCGTGAACGTAGCATGAATGGACTCGACTCATATGACTGGGATTTCCATGAAAAAGATTGTGGGCAGAAAATGGGTGATCACTGAACATTTCTCTTCTGTTTTCTATTTATATTTATATTTTACTTCCTCAATTTAGCATTATGGAGAGGGAAAGACCTAATCTAAGATCTGCAAAAAAATATTTTGCCTTCAAATTCATACCGTGATCGTAACATGCATGGACTCGACTCATATGACTGGGATTTCCATGAAAAAGATTGTCGGCAGAAAATGGGTGATCACTGTACATTTCTCTTTTGTTTTTTATTTATATTTCTATTTTACTTCCTCAATTTTGCATTATGGATAGTGAAAGACCTAATCTAAGATCTGCAAAAAAATATTTTGCCTTCAAATTCATACCGTGATCGTAGCATGCATGGACTCGACTCATATGACTGGGATTTCCATGAAAAAGATTGTGGGCAGAAAATGGTTGATCACTGTACATTTCTCTTCTGTTTCCTTTTTATATTTCTATTTTACCTACTCAATTTAGCATTATGGACAGGGAAAGACCTAATGTAAGATCTGCAAAAAAATATTTTGCCTTCAAATTCATTCCGTGATCGTAGCATGCATGGACTCGACTCATATGACTGGTATTTCCATGAAAAAGATTGTGGGCAGAAAATGGGTGATCACTGTACATTTCTCTTCTGTTTCCTATTTATATTTCTATTTTACTTCCTCAACTTTACAATATAGACAGGGAAAAATCTAATCTAAAAGCTGCAAAAAAATATTTTGTCTTCAAATTCATACCGTGTTCGTAGCATGCATGGACTCGACTCATATGACTGGGATTTCCATGAAAAAGATTGTGGGCAGAAAATGGGTGATAACTGTACATTTCTCTTCTGTTTCCTATTTATATTTATATTTTACTTCCTCCATTTAGCATTATGGACAGGGAAAGACCTAATCTACGCTCTGCAAAAAAATATCTTGCCTTCAAATTCAAACCGTGATCGTAGCATGCATGGACTCGACTCATATGACTGGGTTTTCCATGAAAAAGATTGTGGGCAGAAAATGGGTGATCACTGTACATTTTTCTTCCGTTTCCTATTTATATTTATATTTCACTTCCTCAATTTAGCATTATAGACAGGGAAAGACCTAATCTACGCTCTGCAAAAAAATATATTGCCTTCAAATTTAAACCGTGTTCGTAGAATGCATGGACTCGACTCATATGACTGGGATTTCCATGAAAAAGATTGTGGGAAGAAAATGGGTGATCACTGTACATTTCTCTTGTTTCCTATTTATATTTATATTTTACTTCATCAATTTAGCATTATGGACAGGGAAAGACCTAATCTAACATTTGCAAAAAAATATTTTGCCTTCAAATTCATACCGTGATTGTAGCATGCATGGACTTGACTCATATGACTGGGATTTCAATGAAAAAGATTGTGGGCAGAAAATGGGTGATCACTGTTCATTTCTCTTCTGTTTCATATTTATATTTCTATTTTACTTCATCAATTTAGCATTATGGACAGGGAAAGACCTAATCTAAGATCTGCACAAAAATATTTTGCCTTCAAATTCATACCGTGATCGTAGCATGCATGGACTCGACTCATATGACTGGGATTTCCATGAAAAAGATTGTGGTCCGAAAATAGGTGATCACTGTACATTTCACTTCTGTTTCCTATTTATATTTATATTTTACCTCCTCAATTTAGCATTATGGACAGGGAAAGACCTCATCTAAAATCTGCACAAAAATATTTTGCCTTCAAATTCATAACGTGATCGTAGCATGCATGAACTCTACTCATATGACTGGGATTTCCATGAAAAAGATTGTGGGCCGAAAATGGGTGATCACTGTACATTTCTCTTCTGTTTCCTATTTATATTTATATTTTACCTCCTCAATTTTGCATTATGGCCAGGGAAAGACCTAATCTAAGCTCTGCACAAAAATATTTTGCCTTCAAATTCATAACGTGATCGTAGCATGCATGGACTCGACTCATATGTCTGGGATTTCCATAAAAAAGATTGTGGGCCTAAAATGGGTGATCACTGTACATTTCTCTTCTGTTTCCTATTTATATTTTTATTTTACCTCCTCATTTTACCAACATGGCCAGGGAAAACCTAATCTAAGCTCTGCACAAAAATATTTTGCCTTCAAATAAATACCGTGATCGTAGCATGCATGGACTCGACTCATATGACTGGGATTTCCATTAAAAATATTGTGGGCCGAAAATGGGTGATCACTGTACATTTCTCTTCTGTTTCCTATTTATATTTATATTTTACCTCCTCAATTTAGCATTATGGACAGGGAATGACCTAATCTAAGCTCTGCACAAAAATATTTTGGCTTCAAATTCATTCTGTGATCATAGCATGCATGGACTCGGCTCATATGACTGGGATTTCCATGAAAAAGATTGTGGGCCGAAAATCGGTGATCACTGTACATTTCTCTTCTGTTTCCTATTGATATTTCTATTTTACCTCCTCAATTTAGCATTATGGACAGGGAAAGACCTAATCTAAGATCTGCACAAAAATATTTTGCCTTCAAATTCATACCGTGATCGTAGCATGCATGGACTCGGCTCATATGACTGGGATTTCCATGAAAAAGATTGTGGGCCGAAAATGGGTGATGACTGTACATTTCTCTTCTGTTTCCTCTTTATATTTCTATTTTACCTCCTCAATTTAGCATTATGGACAGGGAAAGACCTAATCTAAGATCTGCACAAAAATATTTTGCCTTCAAATTCATACCATGATCGTAGCATGCATGGACTCGGCTCATATGACTGGGATTTCCATGAAAAAGATTGTGGGCCGAAAATGGGTGATGACTGTACATTTCTCTTCTGTTTCCTCTTTATATTTCTATTTTACCTCTTCAATTTAGCATTATGGACAGGGAAAGACCTAATCTAAGATCTGCACAAAAATATTTTGCCTTCAAATTCATACCGTGATCGTAGCATGCATGGACTCGGCTCATATGACTGGGATTTCCATGAAAAAGATTGTGGGCCGATAATGGGTGATCACTGTACATTTCTCTTCTGTTTCCTATTTATATTTCTATTTTATCTCAATTTAGCATTATGGACAGGGAAAGACCTAATCTAAGCTCTGCACAAAAATATTTTGCCTTCAAATTCATACCGTGATCGTAGCATGCATGGACTCGACTCATATGACTGGGATTTCCATGAAAAAGATTGTGGGCCGAAAATGGGTGATCACTGTACATTTCTCTTCTGTTTCCTATTTATATTTATATTTTACTTCCTCAATTTAGCATTATGGACAGGGAAAGACCTAATCTAAAATCTGCACAAAAATATTTTGCCTTCAAATTTATACCGTGATCGTAGCATGCATGGACTCGACTCATATGACTGGGATTTCCATGAAAAAGATTGTGGGCCAAAAATGGGTGATCACTGTACATTTCTCTTCTGTTTCCTATTTATATTTATATTTTACCTCCTCAATTTAGCATTATGGACAGGTAAAGACCTAATCTAAGCTCTGCACAAAAATATTTTGGCTTCAAATTCATTCTGTGATCGTAGCATGCATGGACTCGGCTCATATGACTGGTATTCCCATGAAAAAGATTGTGGGCCGAAAATGGGTGATCACTGTACATTTCTCTTCTGTTTCCTATTTATATTTCTATTTTACCTTCTCAATTTAGCATTATGGACAGGGAAAGACCTAATCTAAGATCTGCACAAAAATATTTTGCCTTCAAAATCATACCGTGATCGTAGCATGCATGGACTCGGCTCATATGACTGGGATTTCCATGAAAAAGATTGTGGGCCGAAAATGGGAGATCACTGTACATTTCTCTTCTGTTTCCTATTTATATTTCTATTTTACCTCCTCAATTTAGCATTATGGACAGGGAAAGACCTCATCTAAGATCTGCCCAAAAATATTTTGCCTTCAAATTCATACCGTGATCGTAGCATGCATGGACTCGACTCATATGACTGGGATTTCCATGAAAAAGATTGTGGGCCGAAAATGGGTGATCACTGTACATTTCTCTTCTGTTTCCTATTTATATTTCTATTTTACCTCCTCAATTTAGCATTATGGACAGGGAAAGACCTAATCTAAGATCTGCACAAAAATATTTTGCCTTCAAAATCATACCGTGATCGTAGCATGCATGGACTCGGCTCATATGACTGGGATTTCCATGAAAAAGATTGTGGGCCGAAAATGGGTGATGACTGTACATTTCTCTTCTGTTTCCTCTTTATATTTCTATTTTATCTCCTCAATTTAGCATTATGGACAGGGAAAGACCTAATCTAAGATCTGCACAAAAATATTTTGCCTTCAAATTCATACCATGGTCGTAGCATGCATGGACTCGACTCATATGACTGGGATTTCCATGAAAAAGATTGTGGGCCGAAAATGGGTGATCACTGTACATTTCTCTTCTGTTTCCTATTTATATTTCTATTTTACCTCCTCAATTTAGCATTATGGACAGGGAAAGACCTCATCTATGATCTGCACAAAAATATTTTGCCTTCAAATTCATACCGTGATCGTAGCATGCATGGACTCGACTCATATGACTGGGATTTCCATGAAAAAGATTGTGGGCCGAAAATGGGTGATCACTGTACATTTCTCTTCTGTTTCCTATTTATATTTCTTTTTTACCTCCTCAATTTAGCAGTATGGCCAGGGAAAGACCTAATCTAAGACCTGCACAAAAATATTTTGCCTTCAAATTCATACCGTGATCGTAGCATGCATGGACTCGACTCATATGACTGGTATTTCAGGAAAAAGATTGTGGGGAGAAAATGGGTGATCACTGTAAATTTCTCTTCTGTTTCCTATTTATATTTATATTTTACTTCCTCAATTTAGCATTATGGACAGTGAAAGACCTAATCTAAGATCTGCACAAAAATATTTTGCCTTCAAATTCATACCGTGATCGTAGCATGCATGGACTCGACTCATATGACTTGGATTTGCATGTAAAAGATTGTGGGCAGAAAATGGGTGATCACTGTACATTTCTCTTCTGTTTCCTATTTATATTTATATTTTACCTCCTCAATTTAGCATTATGGACAGGGAATGACCTAATCTAAGATCTGCACAAAAATATTTTGCCTTCAAATTCATACCGTGAACGTAGCATGCATGGACTCGACTCATATGACTGGGATTTCCATGACAAATATTGTGGGCAGAAAATGGGTGATCACTGTACATTTCTCTTCTGTTTCCTATTTATATTTATATTTTACCTCCTCAATTTAGCATTATGGACAGTGAAAGACCTAATCTAAAATCTGCACAAAAATATTTTGCCTTCAAATTCATACCGTGATCGTAGCATGCATGGACTCGATTCATATGACTGGGATATCCATGAAAAAGATTGACGGCCGAAAATGGGTGATCACTGTACATTTCTCTTCTGTTTCCTATTTATATTTATATTTTACCTCCTCAATTTAGCATTATGGACAGGGAAAGACCAAATCTAAGATCTGCAAAAAATATGTTGCCTTCAAATTCATACCGTGATCGTAGCATGCATGGACTCGACTCATATGACTGGGATTTCCATGAAAAATATTGTGGGCAGAAAAGTCGTGATCACTGTACATTTCTCTTCTGTTTCCTATTTATATTTCTATTTTACTTCCTTAATTTAGCATTATGGACAGGGAAAGACCAAATCTAAGATCTGCAAAAAATATTTTGCCTTCAAATTCATACCGTGATCGTAGCATGCATGGACTCGACTCATATGACTGGGATTTCCATGAAAAAGATGGTGTGCAGAAAACGGGTGATCACTGTACATTTCTCTTCTGTTTCCTATTTATATTTATATTTTACTTCCTTAATTTAGCATTATGGACAGGGAAAGACCAAATCTAAGATCTGCAAAAAAATATTTTGCCTTCAAATGCATATCGTGATCGTAGCATGCATGGACTCGACTCATATGCCCGGGATTTCCATGAAAAAGATTGTGGACCGAAAATGGGTGATCACTGTACATTTCTCTTCTGTTTCCTATTTATATTTCTATTTTACCTCCTCAATTTAGCATTATAGACAGGGAAAGACCAAATCTAAGATCTGCACAAAAATATTTTGCCTTCAAATTCATACCGTGATCGTTTCATGCATTGACTCGACTCATATGATTGGGATTTCCATGAAAAAGATTTTGGGCAGAAAATGGGTGATCACTGTACATTTCTCTTCTGTTTCCTATTTATATTTATATTTTACCTCCTCAATTTAGCATTATGGACAGTGAAAGACCTAATCTTAAATCTGCACCAAAATATTTTGCCTTGAAATTCATACCGTGATTGCAGCATGCATTGACTCGACTCATATGACTGGGATTTCCATGAAAAGATTTTGGGCAGAAAATGGGTGATCACTGTACATTTCTCTTCTGTTTCCTATTTATATTTCTATTTTACCTCCTCAATTTAGCATTATGGACAGGGAAAGACCTAATCTAAAATCTGCACAAAAATATTTTGCCTTCGAATTCATACCGTGATCGTAGCATACATGGACTCGACTGATATGACTGGGATTTCCATGAAAAAGATTGTGGGCCGAAAATGGGTGATCACTGTACATTTCTCTTCTGTTTCCTATTTATATTTATATTTTACCCCCTTAATTTAGCATTATAGACAGGGAAAGACCTAATCTAAGATCTGCAAAAAAATATTTTGCCTTCAAATTCATACCGTGATCGTAGAATGCATGGACTCGACTCATATGACTGGGATTTCCATGAAAAAGATTGTGGGCCGAAAATGGGTGATCACTGTACATTTCTCTTCTGTTTCCTATTTATATTTATATTTTACCTCCTCAATTTAGCATTATAGACAGGGAAAGACCTAATCTAAAATCTGCACAAAAAAATTTTGCCTTGAAATTCATACCGTGATCGTAGCATGCATGGACTCGACTCATATGACTGGGATTTCCAGGAAAAAGATTTTGGGCAGAAAAACGGTGATCACTGTACATTTCTCTTCTGTTTCCTGTTTATATTTATATTTTACCTCCTCAATTTAGCATTATGGACAGGGAAAGACCTAATCTAAAATCTGCACAAAAATATTTTGCCTTGAAATTCATACCGTGATCGTAGCATGCATGGACTCAACTCATATGACTGGGATTTCCATGAAAAAGATTATGGGCCGAAAATGGGTGATCACTAAACATTTCTCTTCTGTTTCCTATTTATATTTCTATTTTACCTCCTCAATTTAGCATTATGGCCAGGGAAAGACCTAATCTAATTTCTGCAGAAAAATATTTTGCCTTCAAATTCATACCGTGATCGTAGCATGCATGGACTCGACTCATATGACTGGGATTTCCATGAAAAAGATTGTGGGCGGAAAATGGGTGATGACTGTACATTTCTCTTCTGTTTCCTATTTATATTTCTATTTTACCTCCTCAATTTAACATTATGGACAGGGAAAGACATAATCTAAAATCTGCACAAAAATATTTTGCCTTCAAATTCATACCGTGATCGTAGCATGCATGGACTCGACTCATATGACTGGGATTTCCATGAAAAAGATTGTGGGCGGAAAATAGGTGATTACTGTACATTTCTCTTCTTTTTCCTATTTATATTTCTATTTTACCTCCTCAATTTAGCATTATGGACAGGGAATGACCTAATCTAAGATCTGCACAAAAATATTTTGCCTTCAAATTCATACCGTGAACGTAGCATGCATGGACTCGACTCATATGACTGGGATTTCCATGAAAAAGATTGTGGGCCGAAAATAGGTGATCACTGTACATTTCTATTCTGTTTCCTATTTATATTTATATTTTACATCCTCAATTTAGCATTATGGACAGGGAAAGACCTAATCTGAAATCTGCACAAAAATATTTTGCCTTCAAATTCATACCGTGATCGTAGCATGCATGGACTCGACTCATATGACTGGGATTTCCATGAAAAAGATTGTGGGCCGAAAATGGGTAATCACTGTACATTTCTCTTCTGTTTCCTATTTATATTTCTATTTTACCTCCTCAATTTAGCATTATGGCCAGGGAAAGACCAAATCTATGATCTGCACAAAAATATTTTGCCTTCAAATTCATACCGTGATCGTAGCATGCATGGACTCAACTCATATGACTGGGATTTCCATGAAAAAGATTGTGGGCCGAAAATAGGTGATCACTGTATATTTCTCTTCTGTTTCCTATTTATATTTATATTTTACCTCCTTAAATTAGCATTATAGACAGGGAAAGACCAAATCTAAGATCTGCACAAAAATATTTTGCCTTCAAATTCATACCGTGATCGTCGCATGCATTGACTCGACTCATATGATTGGGATTTCCATGAAAAAGATTTTGGGCAGAAAATGGGTGATCACTGTACATTTCTCTTCTGTTTCCTATTTATATTTATATTTTACCTCCTCAATTTAGCATTATGGACAGTGAAAGACCTAATCTTAAATCTGCACAAAAATATTTTGCCTTGAAATTCATACCGTGATCGCAGCATGCATTGACTCGACTCATATGACTGGGATTTCCATGAAAAAGATTTTGGGCAGAAAATGGGTGATCACTGTACATTTCTCTTCTGTTTCCTATTTATATTTCTATTTTACCTCCTCAATTTAGCATTATGGACAGGGAAAGACCTAATCTAAAATCTGCACAAAAATATTTTGCCTTCGAATTCATACCGTGATCGTAGCATACATGGACTCGACTCATATGACTGGGATTTCCATGAAAAAGATTGTGGGCCGAAAATGGGTGATCACTGTACATTTCTCTTCTGTTTCCTATTTATATTTATATTTTACCCCCTTAATTTAGCATTATAGACAGGGAAAGACCTAATCTAAGATCTGCAAAAAAATATTTTGCCTTCAAATTCATACCGTGATCGTAGAATGCATGGACTCGACTCATATGACTGGGATTTCCATGAAAAAGATTGTGGGCCGAAAATGGGTGATCACTGTACATTTCTCTTCTGTTTCCTGTTTATATTTATGTTTTACCTCCTCAATTTAGCATTATGGACAGGGAAAGACCTAATCTAAAATCTGCACAAAAATATTTTGCCTTGAAATTCATACCGTGATCGTAGCATGCATGGACTCAACTCATATGACTGGGATTTCCATGAAAAAGATTATGGGCCGAAAATGGGTGATCACTAAACATTTCTCTTCTGTTTCCTATTTATATTTCTATTTTACCTCCTCAATTTAGCATTATGGCCAGGGAAAGACCTAATCTAATTTCTGCAGAAAAATATTTTGCCTTCAAATTCATACCGTGATCGTAGCATGCATGGACTCGACTCATATGACTGGGATTTCCATGAAAAAGATTGTGGGCCGAAAATAGGTGATCACTGTACATTTCTATTCTGTTTCCTATTTATATTTCTATTTTACCTCCTCAATTTAGCATTATGGACAGGGAATGACCTAATCAAAGATCTGCACAAAAATATTTTGCCTCCAAATTAATACAGTGAACGTAGCATGCATGGACTCGACACATATGACTGGGATTTCCATGAAAAAGATTGTGGGCCGAAAATGGGTAATCACTGTACATTTCTCTTCTGTTTCCTATTCATATTTCTATTTTACCTCCTCAATTTAGCATTATGGCCAGGGAAAGACCAAATCTATGATCTGCACAAAAATATTTTGCCTTCAAATTCATACCGTGATCGTAGCATGCATGGACTCGACTCATATGACTTGGATTTCCATGAAAAAGATTGTGGGCCGAAAATGGGTGATCACTGTACATTTCTCTTCTGTTTCCGATTTATATTTCTATTTTACCTCCTCAATTTAGCATTATGGACAGGGAAAGACCTAATCTAAGATCTTCACAAAAATATTTTGCCTTCAAATTCATACCGTGATCGTAGCATGCATGGACTCGACTCATAGGACTGGGATTTCCATGAAAAAGATTGTGGGCCGAAAATAGGTGATCACTGTACATTTCTATTCTGTTTCCTATTTATATTTCTATTTTACCTCCTCAATTTAGCATTATGGTCAGGGAATGACCTAATCAAAGATCTGCACAAAAATATTTTGCCTCCAAATTCATACAGTGAACGTAGCATGCATGGACTCGACACATGACTGGGATTTCCAAGAAAAAGATTGTGGGCCGAAAATGGGTGGTCACTGTACATTTCACTTCTGTTTCCTACTTATATTTCTATTTTACCTCCTCAATTTAGCATTATGGACAGGGAAAGACCAAATCTAAGATCTTCACAAAAATATTTTGCCTTCAAATTCATACCGTGATCGTAGCATGCATGGACTCGACTCATAGGACTGGGATTTCCATGAATAATATTGTGGGCCGAAAATGGGTGATCACTGTACATTTCTCTTCTGTTTCCTATTTATATTTCTATTTTACCTCCTCAATTTAGCATTATTGACAGGGAATGACCTAATCAAAGATCTGCACAAAAATATTTTGCCTTCAAATTCATACCGTGAACGTAGCATGCATGGACTCGACTCATATGACTGGGATTTCCATGAAAAAGATTGTGGGCCGAAAATACGTGATCACTGTACATTTCTCTTCTGTTTCCTATTTATATTTCTATTTTACCTCCTCAATTTAGCATTATGGACAGGGAATGACCTAATCTAAGATCTGCACAAAAATATTTTGCATCCAAATTCAAACCGTGAACGTAGCATGCATGGACTCGACTCATATGACTGGGATTTCCATGAAAAAGTTTCTGGGCTGAAAATGGGTGATCACTGTACATTTCTCTTCTGTTTCCTATTTATATTTATATTTAACTCCTCAATTTAGCATTATGGACAGGGAAAGACCAAATCTAAGATCTGCACAAAAATATTTTGCCTTCAAATTCATACCGTGATCGTAGCATGCATGGACTCGAGTCATATGACTTGGATTTCCATGAAAAAGATTGTGGGCAGAAAATGGGTGATCACTGTCCATTTCTCTTCTGTTTCCTATTTATATTTCTATTTTACCTCCTCAATTTAGCATTATGGACAGGGAAAGACCTAATCTAAGCTCTGCACAAAAATATTTTGCCTTCAAATTCATACCGTGATCGTAGCATGCATGGACTCGACTCATATGACTGGGATTTCCATGAAAAAGATTGTGGGCAGAAAATGGGTGATCACTGTCCATTTCTCTTCTGTTTCCTATTTATATTTCTATTTTACCTCCTCAATTTAGCATTATGGACAGGGAAAGACCTAATCTAAAATCTGCACAAAAATATTTTGCCTTCAAATTCATACTGTGATCGTAGCATGCATGGACTCGACTCATATGACTGGGATTTCCATGAAAAAGATTGTTGGCTGAAAATGGGAGATCACTGTACATTTCTCTTCTTTTTCCTATTTATATTTATATTTAACTTCCTCAATTTAGCATTATGGACAGGGAAAGACGTAATCTAAAATCTGCACAAAAATATTTTGCCTTCAAATTCATACCGTGATCGTAGCATGCATGGATTCGACTCATATGTCTAAGATTTCCATGAAAAAGATTGTGGGCAGAAAATGGGTGATCACTGTATATTTCTCTTCTGTTTCCTATTTATATTTATATTTTACCTCCTCAATTTAGCATTATGGCCAGGGAAAGACCTAATCTAATTTCTGCACAAAAATATTTTGCCTTCAAATTCATACCGTGATCGTAGCATGCATGGACTCGACTCATATGACTGGGATTTCCATGAAAAAGATTGTGGGCGGAAAATGGGTGATCACTGTACATTTCTCTTCTGTTTCCTATTTATATTTCTATTTTACCTCCTCAATTTAGCATTATGGACAGGGAAAGACCTAATCTAAGATCTGCACAAAAATATTTAGCCTTCAAATTCATACCGTGATCGTAGCATGCATGGACTCAACACATATGACTGGGATTTCCATGAAAAAGATTGTGGGCCGAAAATGGGTGGACACTGTACATTTCTCTTCTGTTTCCTATTTATATTTCTATTTAACCTCCTCAATTTAGCATTATGGACAGGGAAAGACCTAATCTAAAATCTGCACAAAAATATTTTGCCTTCAATTTCATACCGTGATCGTAGCATGCATGGATTCGACTCATATGACTGGAATTTCCATGAAAAAGATTGTGGGCCGAAAATGGGTGATCACTGTACATTTCTCTTCTGTTTCCTATTTATATTTCTATTTTACCTCCTCAATTTAGCTTTATGGACAGGGAATGACCTAATCTAAGATCTGCACAAAAATATTTTGCCTCCAAATTCATACCGTGAACGTAGCATGCATGGACTCGACTCATATGACTGGGATTTCCATGAAAAAGATTGTGGGCCGAAAATGGATGGTAACTGTACATTTCTATTCTGTTTCCTATTTATATTTATATTTTACCTCCTCAATTTAGCATTATGGACAGGGAAAGACCAAATCTAAGATCTGCACAAAAATATTTTGCCTTCAAATTCATACCGTGATCGTAGCATGCATGGACTCGACTCATATGACTGGGATTTCCATGAAAAAGATTGTGGGCCGAAAATGGGTGTTCACTGGACATTTCTCTTCTCTTTCCTATTTATATTTCTATTTTACCTCCTCAATTTAGCATTATGGACAGGGAAAGACCTAATCTAAAATCTGCACAAAAATATTTTGCCTTCAAATTCATACCATGATCGTAGCATGCATGGACTCGACTCATATGACTGGGATTTCCATGAAAAAGATTGTGGGCCGAAAATAGGTGATCACTGTACATTTCTCTTCTGTTTCCTATTTATATTTCTATTTTACCTCCTCAATTTAGCTTTATGAACAGGGAATGACCTAATATAAGATCTGCACAAAAATATTTTGCCTCCAAATTCATACCGTGAACGTAGCATGCATGGACTCGACTCATATGACTGGGATTTCCATGAAAAAGATTGTGGGTCGAAAATTGATGGCAACGGTACATTTCTATTCTGTTTCCTATTTATATTTTACCTCCTCAATTTAGCATTATGGACAGGGAAAGACCAAATCTAAGATAGGCACAAAAATATTTTGCCTTCAAATTCATACCGTGATCGTAGCATGCATGGACTCGACTCATATGACTGGGATTTCCATGAAAAAGATTGTGGGCCGCAAAAGGGTGATCACTGTACATTTCTCTTCTGTTTCCTATTTATATTTATATTTTACCTCCTTAATTTAGCATTATAGACAGTGAAAGACCTAATCTAAGATCTGCACAAAAATATTTTGCCTTCAAATTCATACCGTGATCGTAGAATGCATGGACTCGACTCATATGACTGGGATTTCCATGAAAAAGATTGTGGGCCGAAAATGGGTGATCACTGTACATTTCTCTTCTGTTTCCTATTTATATTTCTATTTTACCTCCTCAATTTAGCATTATGGACAGGGAAAGAACTAATCTAAGATCAGCACAAAAATATTTTGCCTTCAAATTCATACCGTGATCGTAGCATGCATGGACTCAACTCATAAGACTGGGATTTCCATGAAAAAGATTGTGGGCCGAAAATAGGTGATCACTGTATATTTCTCTTCTGTTTACTATTTATATTTATATTTTACCTCCTCAATTTAGCATTATGGACAGGGAAAGACCTAATCTAAGCTTTGCACAAAAATATTTTGCCTTCAAATTCATACCGTGATCGTAGCATGCATGGACTCCACTCATATGACTGGGATTTCCATGAAAAAGATTGTGGGCCGAAAATAGGTGATCACTGTACATTTCTCTTCTGTTTCCTATTTATATTTATATTTTACCTCCTCAATTTAGCATTATGGACAGGGAAAGACCTAATCTAATATCAGCACAAAAATATTTTGACTTCAAATTCATACCGTGATCGTAGCATGCATGGACTCGACTCATATGACTGGGATTTCCATGAAAAAGATTGTGGGCCGAAAAAAGGTGATCACTGTACATTTCTCTTCTATTTCCTATTTATATTTCTATTTTACCTCCTCAATTTAGCATTAAGGACAGGGAAAGACCAAATCTAACATCTACACAAAAATATTTTGCCTTCAAATTCATACCGTGATCGTAGCATGCATGGACACGACTCATATGACTGGGATTTCCATGAAAAAGAATGTGGGCCGAAAATATGAGATCACTGTACATTTCTCTTCTGTTTCCTATTTATATTTCTATTTTACCTCCACAATTTAGTATTATGGACAGGGACAGACCTAATCTAAAATCTGCACAAAAATATTTTGCCTGCAAATTCATACCGTGATCTTAGCATGCATGGACTCGACTCATATGACTGGGATTTCCATGAAAAAGTATGTGGGCCGAAAATGGGTGATCACTGTACATTTCTCTTCTGTTTCCTATTTATATTTCTATTTTACCTCCTCAATTTAGCATTATGGACAGGGAAAGACCTAATCTAAAATCTGCACAAAAATATTTTGCCTTCAAATTCATACCGTGATCGTAGAATGCATGGACTCGACTCATATGACTGGGATTTCCATGAAAAAGATTGTGGGCCGAAAATGGGTGATCACTGTACATTTCTCTTCTGTTTCCTATTTATATTTATATTTTACCTCCTCAATTTAGCATTATGGACAGGGAAAGACCTAATCTAATATCAGCAAAAAATATTTTGCCTTCAAATTCATACCGTGATCGTAGCATGCATGGACTCGACTCATATGACTGGGATTTCCATGAAAAAGATTGTGGGCCGAAAAAAGGTGATCACTGTACATTTCTTTTCTATTTCCTATTTATATTTATATTTTACCTCCTCAATTTAGCATTATGGACAGGGAAAGACCAAATCTAAGATCTACACAAAAATATTTTGCCTTCAAATTCATACCGTGATCGTAGCATGTATGGACACGACTCATATGACTGGGATTTCCATGAAAAAGAATGTGGGCCGAAAATGTGAGATCACTGAACATTTCTCTTCTGTTTCCTATTTATATTTCTATTTTACCTCCACAATTTAGCATTATGGACAGGGACAGACCTAATCAAAAATCTGCACAAAAATATTTTGCCTGCAAATTCATACCGTGATCGTAGCATGCATGGACTCGACTCATATGACTGGGATTTCCATGAAAAAGATTGTGGGCCGAAAATGGGTGATCACTGTACATTTCTCTTCTGTTTCCTATTTATATTTCTATTTTACCTCCTCAATTTAGCATTATGGAAAGGGAAAGACCTAATCTAAAATCTGCAGAAAAATATTTTGCCTTCAAATTCATACCGTGATCGTAGCATGCATGGACTCGACTCATATGACTGGGATTTCCATGAAAAAGATTGTGGGCCGAAAATGGGTGATCACTGTAAATTTCTCTTCTGTTTCCTATTTATATTTATATTTTACCTCCTCAATTTAGCATTATGGGCAGGGAAAGACATAATCTAAAATCTGCACAAAAATATTTTGCATTCAAATTCATACCGTGATCGTAGCATGCATGGACTCGACTCATATGACTGGGATTTCCATGAAAAAGATTGTGGGCCGAAAATGGGAGATCGCTGTAATTTCTCTTCTGTTTCCTATTTATATTTATATTTTACCTCCTCAATTTGGCATTATGGACAGGGAAAGAACTAATCTAAAATCTGCACAAAAATATTTTGCCTTGAAATTCATACCGTGATCGTAGCATGCATGGACACGACTCATATGACTGGGATTTCCATGAAAAAGATTTGGGGCAGAAAATGGGTGATCACTGTACATTTCTCTTCTGTTTCCTATTATATTTCTATTTTACCTCCTCAATTTAGCATTATGGACAGGGAAAGACCTAATCTAAAATCTGCACAAAAATATTTTGCCTTCAAATTGATACCGTGATCGTAGCATGCATGGACTCGACTCATATGACTGGGATTTCCATGAAAAAGATTGTGGGCCGAAAATAGGTGATCACTGTACATTTCTCTTCTGTTTTCTTATTTATATTTATATTTTACCTCCTTAAATTAGCATTATAGTCAGGGAAAGACCAAATCTAAGATCTGCACAAAAATATTTTGCCTTCAAATTCATACCGTGATCGTAGCATGCATTGACTCGACTCATATGATTGGGATTTCCATGAAAAAATTTTGGGCAGAAAATGGCTGATCACTGTACATTTCTCTTCTGTTTCCTATTTATATTTATATTTTACCTCCTCAATTTAGCATTATGGCCAGGGAAAGACCTGATGTAAGCTCTGTACAAAAATATTTTGCCTTCAAATTCATACCGCGATCGTAGCATGCATGGACTCGACTCATATGACTGGGATTTCCATGAAAAATATTCTGGGCCGAAAATGGGTGATCACTGTACATTTCTCTTCTGTTTCCTATTTATCTTTCTATTTTACCTCCTCAATTTAGCATTATGGACAGGGAAAGACCTAATCTAAGATCTGCACACAAATATTTTGCCTTCAAATACATACCGTGATTGTAGCATGCATGGACTCGACTCATATGACTGGGATTTCCATGAAAAAGATTGTGGGCCGAAAATGGGTGATCACTGTACATTTCTCTTCTGTTTCCTATTTATATTTATATATTACCTCCTCAATTTAGCATTATGGATAGGGAAAGACTAATCCAAAATCTGCACGAAAATATTTTGCCTTCAAATTCATACTGTGATCATAGCATGCATGGACTCGACTCATATGCCTGGGATTTCCATGAAAAAGATTGTGGGCCGAAAATGGGTGATCACTGTACATTTCTCTTCTGTTTCCTATTTATATTTCTATTTTACCTCCTCAATTTAGCATTATGGACAGGGAAAGACCTAATCTAAAATCTTCACGAAAATATTTTGCCTTCAAATTCATACTGTGATCGTAGCATGCATGGACTCGACTCATATGACTGGGATTTCCATGAAAAAGATTGTGGGCCGAAAATGGGTGATCACTGTACATTTCTCTTCTGTTTCCTATTTATATTTCTATTTTACCTCCTCAATTTAGCATTATGGACAGGGAAAGACTAATCCAAAATCTGCACAAAAATATTTAGCCTTCAAATTCATACTGTGATCGTAGGATGCATGGACTCGACTCATATGACTGGGATTTCCATGAAAAAGATTGTGGGCCGAAAATGTGTGATCACTGTACATTTCTCTTCTGTTTCCTATTTATATTTCTATTTTACCTCCTCAATTTAGCATTATGGACAGGGAAAGACATAATCTAAAATCTGCACAAAAATATTTTGCCTTCAAATTCATACCGTGATCGTAGCATGCATGGACTGGACTCATATGACTGGGATTTCCATGAAAAAGATTTTGGGCCGAAAATGGGTGATCACTGTACATTTCTCTTCATTTTCCTATTCATATTTCTATTTTACCTCCTCAATTTAGCATTATGGACAGGGAAAGACCTAATCATGATCTCCACAAAAATATTTTGCCTTCAAATTCATACCGTGATCGTAGTATGCATGGACTCGACTCATATGACTGGGATTTCCATAAAAAAGATTGTGGGCCGAAAATGGGTGATCACTGTACATTTCTCTTCTGTTTCCTATTTATATTTATATTTTACCTCGTCAATTTAGCATTATGGACAGGGAAAGACCTAATCAATGATCTGCACACAAATATTTTGCCTTCAAATTCATACCGTGATCGTAGCATGCATGGACTCGACTCATATGACTGGGATTTCCATGAAAAAGATTGTGGGCTGAAAATGGGTGATCACTGTACATTTCTCTTCTGTTTCCTATTTATATTTCTTTTTTACCTCCTCAATTTAGCAGTATGGCCAGGGAAAGACCTAATCTAAGCTCTGCACAAAAATATTTTGCCTTCAAATTCATACTGTGATGGTAGCATGCATGGACTCGACTCATATGACTGGGATTTCCATGAAAAAGATTGTGGTCACAAAATGGTTGATCACTGTACATTTCTCTTCTGTTTCCTATTCATATTTCTATTTTACTTCCTTCATTTAGCATTATCGCCAGTGAAAGACCTAATCTAAGCTCTGCACAAAAATATTTTGCCTTCAAATTCATACAGTGATCGTAGCATGCATGGACTCGACTCATATGACTGGGATTTCCATGAAAAAGATTGTGGGCCGAAAATGGGTGATCACTGTACAATTCTCTTCTGTTTCCTATTTATATTTCTATTTTACCTCCTCAATTTAGCATTATGGACAGGGAAAGACCTAATCTAAGATCTGCACAAAAATATTTCGCCTTCAAATTCATACCGTGATCGTAGCATGCATGGACTCTACTCATATGACTGAGATTTCCATGAAAAAGAATGTGGGCCGAAAATGGGTGGTCACTGTACATTTCTCTTCTGTTTCCTATTTATATTTATATTTTACCTCCTCAATTTAGCATTATGGACAGGGAAAGACCAAATCTAAGATCTGCACAAAAATATTTTGCCTTCAAATTCATACCGTGATCGTAGCATGCATGGACTCGACTCATATGACTGGGATTTCTATGAAAAAGATTGTGGGCCGAAAATGCGTGATCACTGTATATTTCTCTTTTGTTTCCTATTTATATTTCTATTTTATCTCCTCAATTTAGCATTATGGACAGGGAAAGACCTAATCTAAGATCTGCACAAAAATATTTTGACTTCAAATTCATACCGTGATCGTAGCATGCATGGACTCGACTCAAATGACTGGGATTTCCATGAATAAGATTGTGGGCCGAAAAAAGGTGATCACTTTACATTTCTCTACTGTTTCCTATTTATATTTATATTTTACCTCCTCAATTTAGCATTATGGACAGGTAAAGACCTAACCTAAAATCTGCACAAAAATATTTTGCCTTCAAATTCATACCGTGATCGTAGCATGCATGGACTCGACTCATATGACTGGGATTTCCATGAAAAAGATTGTGGGCCGAAAATAGGTGATCACTGTACATTTCTCTTCTGTTTCCTATTTATTTTTATATTTTACCTCCTCAATTTAGCATTATGGACAGGGAATGACCTAATCAAAGATCTGCACAAAAATATTTTGCCTCCAAATTCATACAGTGAACGTAGCATGCATGGACTCGACACATGACTGGGATTTCCATGAAAAAGATTGTGGGCCGAAAATGGGTGGTCACTGTACATTTCTCTTCTGTTTCCTATTTATATTTATATTTTACCTCCTCAATTTAGCATTATGGACAGGGAAAGTCCAAATCTAAGATCTGCACACAAATATTTTGCCTTCAAATTCATACCGTGATCGTAGCATGCATGGACTCGACTCATATGACTGGGATTTCCATGAAAAAGATTGTGGGCCGAAAATGCATGATCACTGTATATTTCTCTTTTGTTTCCTATTTATATTTCTATTTTACCTCCTCAATTTAGCATTATGGACAGGTAAAGACCTAATCTAAG
>CAWVQA010000381.1:0-29670 GCA_963932145.1 Acanthosepion lycidas
GGCGAATAAAAATCACTACCAAAAATGACAAATCTCAATGGAGTTTTTTTACGATACCCCAAATAACGTGAACTGGGAACCCAAAGTTGAAGCTTCAAACGGCAATATTAAGGCATTTCTCTTGCAGCTAGGCTACCGGAAGTGGGGTTTATAAGATTCTCCAACTCATTGTGCATCTAATAGGCGAATAAAATCACTACCAAAAATGACAAATCTTAATCGATTTTTTTTTACGATACCCAAATAACGTGAACTGGGAACCCAAAGTTGAAGCTTCAAACGGCAATTTAAGGCATTTCTCTTGCAGCTAGGCCACCGGAAGTGGGGTTTATCAGATTCTCCAACTCATTGTGCATCTAATAGGCGAATAAAATCACTACCAAAAATGACAAATCTTAATCGACTTTTTTTTTTTACGATACCCAAATAACGTGAACTGGGAACCCAAAGTTGAAGCTTCAAACGGCAATTTAAGGCATTTCTCTTGCAGCTAGGCTACCGGAAGTGGGGTTTATCAGATTCTCCAACTCATTGTGCATCTAATAGGCGAATAAAATCACTACCAAAAATGACAAATCTTAATCGACTTTTTTTTACGATACCCAAATAACGTGAACTGGGAACCCAAAGTTGAAGCTTCAAACGGCAATTTAAGGCATTTCTCTTGCAGCTAGGCCACCGGAAGTGGGGTTTATCAGATTCTCCAACTCATTGTGCATCTAATAGGCGAATAAAATCACTACCAAAAATGACAAATCTTAATCGACTTTTTTTTACGATACCCAAATAACGTGAACTGGGAACCCAAAGTTGAAGCTTCAAACGGCAATTTAAGGCATTTCTCTTGCAGCTAGGCTACCGGAAGTGGGGTTTATCAGATTCTCCAACTCATTGTGCATCTAATAGGCGAATAAAATCACTACCAAAAATGACAAATCTTAATCGACTTTTTTTACGATACCCAAATAACGTGAACTGGGAACCCAAAGTTGAAGCTTCAAACGGCAATTTAAGGCATTTCTCTTGCAGCTAGGCCACCGGAAGTGGGGTTTATCAGATTCTCCAACTCATTGTGCATCTAATAGGCGAATAAAATCACTACCAAAAATGACAAATCTCAATGGACTTTTTTTTACGATACCCAAATAACGTGAACTGGGAACCCAAAGTTGAAGCTTCAAACGGCAATTTAAGGCATTTCTCTTGCAGCTAGGCTACCGGAAGTGGGGTTTATCAGATTCTCCAACTCATTGTGCATCTAATAGGCGAATAAAATCACTACCAAAAATGACAAATCTTAATCGACTTTTTTTTACGATACCCAAATAACGTGAACTGGGAACCCAAAGTTGAAGCTTCAAACGGCAATTTAAGGCATTTCTCTTGCAGCTAGGCCACCGGAAGTGGGGTTTATCAGATTCTCCAACTCATTGTGCATCTAATAGGCGAATAAAATCACTACCAAAAATGACAAATCTTAATCGACTTTTTTTTACGATACCCAAATAACGTGAACTGGGAACCCAAAGTTGAAGCTTCAAACGGCAATTTAAGGCATTTCTCTTGCAGCTAGGCTACCGGAAGTGGGGTTTATCAGATTCTCCAACTCATTGTGCATCTAATAGGCGAATAAAATCACTACCAAAAATGACAAATCTTAATCGACTTTTTTTTACGATACCCAAATAACGTGAACTGGGAACCCAAAGTTGAAGCTTCAAACGGCAATTTAAGGCATTTCTCTTGCAGCTAGGCCACCGGAAGTGGGGTTTATCAGATTCTCCAACTCATTGTGCATCTAATAGGCGAATAAAATCACTACCAAAAATGACAAATCTTAATCGACTTTTTTTTACGATACCCAAATAACGTGAACTGGGAACCCAAAGTTGAAGCTTCAAACGGCAATTTAAGGCATTTCTCTTGCAGCTAGGCCACCGGAAGTGGGGTTTATCAGATTCTCCAACTCATTGTGCATCTAATAGGCGAATAAAATCACTACCAAAAATGACAAATCTCAATGGACTTTTTTTTACGATACCCAAATAACGTGAACTGGGAACCCAAAGTTGAAGCTTCAAACGGCAATTTAAGGCATTTCTCTTGCAGCTAGGCTACCGGAAGTGGGGTTTATCAGATTCTCCAACTCATTGTGCATCTAATAGGCGAATAAAATCACTAACAAAAATGACAAATCTTAATCGACTTTTTTTTACGATACCCAAATAACGTGAACTGGGAACCCAAAGTTGAAGCTTCAAACGGCAATTTAAGGCATTTCTTTTGCAGCTAGGCTACCGGAAGTGGGGTTTATAAGATTCTCCAACTCATTGTGCATCTAATAGTCGAATAAAATCACTACCAAAAATGACAAATCTTAATCGATTTTTTTTTACGATACCCAAATAACGTGAACTGGGAACCCAAAGTTGAAGCTTCAAACGGCAATTTAAGGCATTTCTCTTGCAGCTAGGCCACCGGAAGTGGGGTTTATCAGATTCTCCAACTCATTGTGCATCTAATAGGCGAATAAAATCACTACCAAAAATGACAAATCTTAATCGACTTTTTTTTACGATACCCAAATAACGTGAACTGGGAACCCAAAGTTGAAGCTTCAAACGGCAATTTAAGGCATTTCTCTTGCAGCTAGGCTACCGGAAGTGGGGTTTATCAGATTCTCCAACTCATTGTGCATCTAATAGGCGAATAAAATCACTACCAAAAATGACAAATCTTAATCGACTTTTTTTTACGATACCCAAATAACGTGAACTGGGAACCCAAAGTTGAAGCTTCAAACGGCAATTTAAGGCATTTCTCTTGCAGCTAGGCCACCGGAAGTGGGGTTTATCAGATTCGCCAACTCATTGTGCATCTAATAGGCGAATAAAGTCACTACCAAAAATGACAAATCTCAATGGACTTTTTTTTACGATACCCAAATAACGTGAACTGGGAACCCAAAGTTGAAGCTTCAAACGGCAATTTAAGGCATTTCTCTTGCAGCTAGGCTACCGGAAGTGGGGTTTATCAGATTCTCCAACTCATTGTGCATCTAATAGGCGAATAAAATCACTACCAAAAATGACAAATCTTAATCGACTTTTTTTTACGATACCCAAATAACGTGAACTGGGAACCCAAAGTTGAAGCTTCAAACGGCAATTTAAGGCATTTCCCTTGCAGCTAGGCCACCGGAAGTGGGGTTTATCAGATTCTCCAACTCATTGTGCATCTAATAGGCGAATAAAATCACTACCAAAAATGACAAATCTTAATCGACTTTTTTTTACGATACCCAAATAACGTGAACTGGGAACCCAAAGTTGAAGCTTCAAACGGCAATTTAAGGCATTTCTCTTGCAGCTAGGCCACCGGAAGTGGGGTTTATCAGATTCTCCAACTCATTGTGCATCTAATAGGCGAATAAAATCACTACCAAAAATGACAAATCTCAATGGACTTTTTTTTACGATACCCAAATAACGTGAACTGGGAACCCAAAGTTGAAGCTTCAAACGGCAATTTAAGGCATTTCTCTTGCAGCTAGGCTACCGGAAGTGGGGTTTATCAGATTCTCCAACTCATTGTGCATCTAATAGGCGAATAAAATCACTAACAAAAATGACAAATCTTAATCGACTTTTTTTTACGATACCCAAATAACGTGAACTGGGAACCCAAAGTTGAAGCTTCAAACGGCAATTTAAGGCATTTCTTTTGCAGCTAGGCTACCGGAAGTGGGGTTTATAAGATTCTCCAACTCATTGTGCATCTAATAGGCGAATAAAATCACTACCAAAAATGACAAATCTTAATCGATTTTTTTTTACGATACCCAAATAACGTGAACTGGGAACCCAAAGTTGAAGCTTCAAACGGCAATTTAAGGCATTTCTCTTGCAGCTAGGCCACCGGAAGTGGGGTTTATCAGATTCTCCAACTCATTGTGCATCTAATAGGCGAATAAAATCACTACCAAAAATGACAAATCTTAATCGACTTTTTTTTACGATACCCAAATAACGTGAACTGGGAACCCAAAGTTGAAGCTTCAAACGGCAATTTAAGGCATTTCTCTTGCAGCTAGGCTACCGGAAGTGGGGTTTATCAGATTCTCCAACTCATTGTGCATCTAATAGGCGAATAAAATCACTACCAAAAATGACAAATCTTAATCGACTTTTTTTTACGATACCCAAATAACGTGAACTGGGAACCCAAAGTTGAAGCTTCAAACGGCAATTTAAGGCATTTCTCTTGCAGCTAGGCCACCGGAAGTGGGGTTTATCAGATTCTCCAACTCATTGTGCATCTAATAGGCGAATAAAGTCACTACCAAAAATGACAAATCTCAATGGACTTTTTTTTACGATACCCAAATAACGTGAACTGGGAACCCAAAGTTGAAGCTTCAAACGGCAATTTAAGGCATTTCTCTTGCAGCTAGGCTACCGGAAGTGGGGTTTATCAGATTCTCCAACTCATTGTGCATCTAATAGGCAAATAAAATCACTACCTAAAATGACAAATCTTAATCGACTTTTTTTTTACGATACCCAAATAACGTGAACTGGGAACCCAAAGTTGAAGCTTCAAACGGCAATTTAAGGCATTTCTCTTGCAGCTAGGCCACCGGAAGTGGGATTTATCAGATTCTCCAACTCATTGTGCATCTAATAGGCGAATAAAATCACTACCAAAAATGACAAATCTTAATCGACTTTTTTTTACGATACCCAAATAACGTGAACTGGGAACCCAAAGTTGAAGCTTCAAACGGCAATTTAAGGCATTTCTCTTGCAGCTAGGCTACCGGAAGTGGGGTTTATCAGATTCTCCAACTCATTGTGCATGTAATAGGTGAATAAAATCACTACCAAAAATGACAAATCTTAATCGACTTTTTTTTACGATACCCAAATAACGTGAACTGGGAACCCAAAGTTGAAGCTTCAAACGGCAATTTAAGGCATTTCTCTTGCAGCTAGGCCACCGGAAGTGGGGTTTATCAGATTCTCCAACTCATTGTGCATCTAATAGGCGAATAAAATCACTACCAAAAATGACAAATCTTAATCGACTTTTTTTTACGATACCCAAATAACGTGAACTGGGAACCCAAAGTTGAAGCTTCAAACGGCAATTTAAGGCATTTCTCTTGCAGCTAGGCTACCGGAAGTGGGGTTTATCAGATTCTCCAACTCATTGTGCATCTAATAGGCGAATAAAATCACTACCAAAAATGACAAATCTTAATCGACTTTTTTTTACGATACCCAAATAACGTGAACTGGGAACCCAAAGTTGAAGCTTCAAACGGCAATTTAAGGCATTTCTCTTGCAGCTAGGCCACCGGAAGTGGGGTTTATCAGATTCTCCAACTCATTGTGCATCTAATAGGCGAATAAAGTCACTACCAAAAATGACAAATCTCAATGGACTTTTTTTTACGATACCCAAATAACGTGAACTGGGAACCCAAAGTTGAAGCTTCAAACGGCAATTTAAGGCATTTCTCTTGCAGCTAGGCTACCGGAAGTGGGGTTTATCAGATTCTCCAACTCATTGTGCATCTAATAGGCGAATAAAATCACTACCTAAAATGACAAATCTTAATCGACTTTTTTTTTACGATACCCAAATAACGTGAACTGGGAACCCAAAGTTGAAGCTTCAAACGGCAATTTAAGGCATTTCTCTTGCAGCTAGGCCACCGGAAGTGGGATTTATCAGATTCTCCAACTCATTGTGCATCTAATAGGCGAATAAAATCACTACCGAAAATGACAAATCTTAATCGACTTTTTTTTACGATACCCAAATATCGTGAACTGGGAACCCAAAGTTGAAGCTTCAAACGGCAATTTAAGGCATTTCTCTTGCAGCTAGGCTACCGGAAGTGGGGTTTATCAGATTCTCCAACTCATTGTGCATGTAATAGGTGAATAAAATCACTACCAAAAATGACAAATCTTAATCGACTTTTTTTTACGATACCCAAATAACGTGAACTGGGAACCCAAAGTTGAAGCTTCAAACGGCAATTTAAGGCATTTCTCTTGCAGCTAGGCTACCGGAAGTGGGGTTTATCAGATTCTCCAACTCATTGTGCATCTAATAGGCGAATAAAATCACTACCAAAAATGACAAATCTTAATCGATTTTTTTTACGATACCCAAATAACGTGAACTGGGAACCCAAAGTTGAAGCTTCAATCGGCAATTTAAGGCATTTCTCTTGCAGCTAGGCCACCGGAAGTGGGGTTTATCAGATTCTCCAACTCATTGTGCATCTAATAGGCGAATAAAATCACTACCAAAAATGACAAATCTTAATCGACTTTTTTTTACGATACCCAAATAACGTGAACTGGGAACCCAAAGTTGAAGCTTCAAACGGCAATTTCAGGCATTTCTCTTGCAGCTAGGCCACCGGAAGTGGGGTTTATCAGATTCTCCAACTCATTGTGCATCTAATAGGCGAATAAAATCACTACCAAAAATGACAAATCTCAATGGACTTTTTTTTACGATACCCAAATAACGTGAACTGGGAACCCAAAGTTGAAGCTTCAAACGGCAATTTAAGGCATTTCTCTTGCAACTAGGCTACCGGAAGTGGGGTTTATCAGATTCTCCAACTCATTGTGCATCTAATAGGCGAATAAAATCACTACCAAAAATGACAAATCTTAATCGACTTTTTTTTACGATACCCAAATAACGTGAACTGGGAACCCAAAGTTGAAGCTTCAAACGGCAATTTAAGGCATTTCTCTTGCAGCTAGGCTACCGGAAGTGGGGTTTATCAGATTCTCCAACTCATTGTGCATCTAATAGGCGAATAAAATCACTACCAAAAATGACAAATCTTAATCGACTTTTTTTTACGATACCCAAATAACGTGAACTGGGAACCCAAAGTTGAAGCTTCAAACGGCAATTTAAGGCATTTCTCTTGCAGCTAGGCCACCGGAAGTGGGGTTTATCAGATTCTCCAACTCATTGTGCATCTAATAGGCGAATAAAATCACTACCAAAAATGACAAATCTTAATCGACTTTTTTTTACGATACCCAAATAACGTGAACTGGGAACCCAAAGTTGAAGCTTCAAACGGCAATTTAAGGCATTTCTCTTGCAGCTAGGCCACCGGAAGTGGGGTTTATCAGATTCTCCAACTCATTGTGCATCTAATAGGCGAAGAAAATCACTACCAAAAATGACAAATCTCAATGGACTTTTTTTTACGATACCCAAATAACATGAACTGGGAACCCAAAGTTGAAGCTTCAAACGGCAATTTAAGGCATTTCTCTTGCAGCTAGGCTACCGGAAGTGGGGTTTATCAGATTCTCCAACTCATTGTGCATCTAATAGGCGAATAAAATCACTACCAAAAATGACAAATCTTAATCGACTTTTTTTTACGATACCCAAATAACGTGAACTGGGAACCCAAAGTTGAAGCTTCAAACGGCAATTTAAGGCATTTCTCTTGCAGCTAGGCTACCGGAAGTGGGGTTTATCAGATTCTCCAACTCATTGTGCATCTAATAGGCGAATAAAATCACTACCAAAAATGACAAATCTTAATCGACTTTTTTTTACGATACCCAAATAACGTGAACTGGGAACCCAAAGTTGAAGCTTCAAACGGCAATTTAAGGCATTTCTCTTGCAGCTAGGCTACCGGAAGTGGGGTTTATCAGATTCTCCAACTCATTGTGCATCTAATAGGCGAATAAAATCACTACCAAAAATGACAAATCTTAATCGACTTTTTTTTACGATACCCAAATAACGTGAACTGGGAACCCAAAGTTGAAGCTTCAAACGGCAATTTAAGGCATTTCTCTTGCAGCTAGGCTACCGGAAGTGGGGTTTATCAGATTCTCCAACTCATTGTGCATCTAATAGGCGAATAAAATCACTACCAAAAATGACAAATCTTAATCGACTTTTTTTTACGATACCCAAATAACGTGAACTGGGAACCCAAAGTTGAAGCTTCAAACGGCAATTTAAGGCATTTCTCTTGCAGCTAGGCTACCGGAAGTGGGGTTTATCAGATTCTCCAACTCATTGTGCATCTAATAGGCGAATAAAATCGCTACCAAAAATGACAAATCTTAATCGACTTTTTTTTACGATACCCAAATAACGTGAACTGGGAACCCAAAGTTGAAGCTTCAAACGGCAATTTAAGGCATTTCTCTTGCAGCTAGGCTACCGGAAGTGGGGTTTATCAGATTCTCCAACTCATTGTGCATCTAATAGGCGAATAAAATCACTACCAAAAATGACAAATCTTAATCGACTTTTTTTTACGATACCCAAATAACGTGAACTGGGAACCCAAAGTTGAAGCTTCAAACGGCAATTTAAGGCATTTCTCTTGCAGCTAGGCTACCGGAAGTGGGGTTTATCAGATTCTCCAACTCATTGTGCATCTAATAGGCGAATAAAATCACTACCAAAAATGACAAATCTTAATCGACTTTTTTTTACGATACCCAAATAACGTGAACTGGGAACCCAAAGTTGAAGCTTCAAACGGCAATTTAAGGCATTTCTCTTGCAGCTAGGCTACCGGAAGTGGGGTTTATCAGATTCTCCAACTCATTGTGCATCTAATAGGCGAATAAAATCACTACCAAAAATGACAAATCTTAATCGACTTTTTTTTACGATACCCAAATAACGTGAACTGGGAACCCAAAGTTGAAGCTTCAAACGGCAATTTAAGGCATTTCTCTTGCAGCTAGGCTACCGGAAGTGGGGTTTATCAGATTCTCCAACTCATTGTGCATCTAATAGGCGAATAAAATCACTACCAAAAATGACAAATCTTAATCGACTTTTTTTTACGATACCCAAATAACGTGAACTGGGAACCCAAAGTTGAAGCTTCAAACGGCAATTTAAGGCATTTCTCTTGCAGCTAGGCTCCCGGAAGTGGGGTTTATCAGATTCTCCAACTCATTGTGCATCTAATAGGCGAATAAAATCACTACCAAAAATGACAAATCTTAATCGACTTTTTTTTACGATACCCAAATAACGTGAACTGGGAAGCCAAAGTTGAAGCTTCAAACGGCAATTTAAGGCATTTCTCTTGCAGCTAGGCTACCGGAAGTGGGGTTTATCAGATTCTCCAACTCATTGTGCATCTAATAGGCGAATAAAATCACTACCAAAAATGACAAATCTTAATCGACTTTTTTTTACGATACCCAAATAACGTGAACTGGGAACCCAAAGTTGAAGCTTCAAACGGCAATTTAAGGCATTTCTCTTGCAGCTAGGCTACCGGAAGTGGGGTTTATCAGATTCTCCAACTCATTGTTCATCTAATAGGCGAATAAAATCACTACCGAAAATGACAAATCTTAATCGACTTTTTTTTACGATACCCAAATAACGTGAACTGGGAACCCAAAGTTGAAGCTTCAAACGGCAATTTAAGGCATTTCTCTTGCAGCTAGGCTACCGGAAGTGGGGTTTATCAGATTATCCAACTCATTGTGCATCTAATAGGCGAATAAAATCACTACTAAAAATGACAAGTCTTAATAGACTTTTTTTTATGATACCCAAATAACGTGAACTGGGAACCCAAAGTTGAAGCTTCAAACGGCAATTTAAGGAATTTCTCTTGCAGCTAGGCCACCGGAAGTGGGGTTTATCAGATTCTCCAACTCATTGTGCATCTAATAGGCGAATAAAATCACTACCAAAAATGACAAATCTTAATCGACTTTTTTTTACGATACCCAAATAACGTGAACTGGGAACCCAAAGTTGAAGCTTCAAACGGCAATTTAAGGCATTTCTCTTGCAGCTAAGCTACCGGAAGTGGGGTTTATCAGATTCTCCAACTCATTGTGCATCTAATAGGCGAATAAAATCACTACCAAAAATGACAAATCTTAATCGACTTTTTTTTACGATACCCAAATAACGTGAACTGGGAACCCAAAGTTGAAGCTTCAAACGGCAATTTAAGGCATTTCTCTTGCAGCTAGGCCACCGGAAGTGGGGTTTATCAGATTCTCCAACTCATTGTGCATCTAATAGGCGAATAAAATCACTACCAAAAATGACAAATCTTAATCGACTTTTTTTTACGATACCCAAATAACGTGAACTGGGAACCCAAAGTTGAAGCTTCAAACGGCAATTTAAGGCATTTCTCTTGCAGCTAGGCTACCGGAAGTGGGGTTTATCAGATTCTCCAACTCATTGTGCATCTAATAGGCGAATAAAATCACTACCAAAAATGACAAATCTTAATCGACTTTTTTTTACGATACCCAAATAACGTGAACTGGGAACCCAAAGTTGAAGCTTCAAACGGCAATTTAAGGCATTTCTCTTGCAGCTAGGCTACCGGAAGTGGGGTTTATCAGATTCTCCAACTCATTGTGCATCTAATAGGCGAATAAAATCACTACCAAAAATGACAAATCTTAATCGACTTTTTTTTACGATACCCAAATAACGTGAACTGGGACCCCAAAGTTGAAGCTTCAAACGGCAATTTAAGGCATTTCTCTTGCAGCTAGGCCACCGGAAGTGGGGTTTATCAGATTCTCCAACTCATTGTGCATCTAATAGGCGAATAAAATCACTACCAAAAATGACAAATCTTAATCGACTTTTTTTTACGATACCCAAATAACGTGAACTGGGAACCCAAAGTTGAAGCTTCAAACGGCAATTTAAGGCATTTCTCTTGCAGCTAGGCTACCGGAAGTGGGGTTTATCAGATTCTCCAACTCATTGTGCATCTAATAGGCGAATAAAATCACTACCAAAAATGACAAATCTTAATCGACTTTTTTTTACGATACCCAAATAACGTGAACTGGGAACCCAAAGTTGAAGCTTCAAACGGCAATTTAAGGCATTTCTCTTGCAGCTAGGCTACCGGAAGTGGGTTTTATCAGATTCTCCAACTCATTGTGCATCTAATAGGCGAATAAAATCACTACCAAAAATGACAAATCTTAATCGACTTTTTTTTACGATACCCAAATAACGTGAACTGGGAACCCAAAGTTGAAGCTTCAAACGGCAATTTAAGGCATTTCTCTTGCAGCTAGGCTACCGGAAGTGGGGTTTATCAGATTCTCCAACTCATTGTGCATCTAATAGGCGAATAAAATCACTACCAAAAATGACAAATCTTAATCGACTTTTTTTTACGATACCCAAATAACGTGAACTGGGAACCCAAAGTTGAAGCTTCAAACGGCAATTTAAGGCATTTCTCTTGCAGCTAGGCTACCGGAAGTGGGGTTTATCAGATTCTCCAACTCATTGTGCATCTAATAGGCGAATAAAATCACTACCAAAAATGACAAATCTTAATCGACTTTTTTTTACGATACCCAAATAACGTGAACTGGGAACCCAAAGTTGAAGCTTCAAACGGCAATTTAAGGCATTTCTCTTGCAGCTAGGCTACCGGAAGTGGGGTTTATCAGATTCTCCAACTCATTGTGCATCTAATAGGCGAATAAAATCACTACCAAAAATGACAAATCTTAATCGACTTTTTTTTACGATACCCAAATAACGTGAACTGGGAACCCAAAGTTGAAGCTTCAAACGGCAATTTAAGGCATTTCTCTTGCAGCTAGGCCACCGGAAGTGGGGTTTATCAGATTCTCCAACTCATTGTGCATCTAATAGGCGAATAAAATCACTACCAAAAATGACAAATCTTAATCGACTTTTTTTTACGATACCCAAATAACGTGAACTGGGAACCCAAAGTTGAAGCTTCAAACGGCAATTTAAGGCATTTCTCTTGCAGCTAGGCCACCGGAAGTGGGGTTTATCAGATTCTCCAACTCATTGTGCATCTAATAGGCGAATAAAATCACTACCAAAAATGACAAATCTTAATCGACTTTTTTTTACGATACCCAAATAACGTGAACTGGGAACCCAAAGTTGAAGCTTCAAACGGCAATTTAAGGCATTTCTCTTGCAGCTAGGCCACCGGAAGTGGGGTTTATCAGATTCTCCAACTCATTGTGCATCTAATAGGCGAATAAAATCACTACCAAAAATGACAAATCTTAATCGACTTTTTTTTACGATACCCAAATAACGTGAACTGGGAACCCAAAGTTGAAGCTTCAAACGGCAATTTAAGGCATTTCTCTTGCAGCTAGGCTACCGGAAGTGGGGTTTATCAGATTCTCCAACTCATTGTGCATCTAATAGGCGAATAAAATCACTACCAAAAATGACAAATCTTAATCGACTTTTTTTTACGATACCCAAATAACGTGAACTGGGAACCCAAAGTTGAAGCTTCAAACGGCAATTTAAGGCATTTCTCTTGCAGCTAGGCCACCGGAAGTGGGGTTTATCAGATTCTCCAACTCATTGTGCATCTAATAGGCGAATAAAATCACTACCAAAAATGACAAATCTTAATCGACTTTTTTTTACGATACCCAAATAACGTGAACTGGGAACCCAAAGTTGAAGCTTCAAACGGCAATTTAAGGCATTTCTCTTGCAGCTAGGCCACCGGAAGTGGGGTTTATCAGATTCTCCAACTCATTGTGCATCTAATAGGCGAATAAAATCACTACCAAAAATGACAAATCTTAATCGACTTTTTTTTACGATACCCAAATAACGTGAACTGGGAACCCAAAGTTGAAGCTTCAAACGGCAATTTAAGGCATTTCTCTTGCAGCTAGGCCACCGGAAGTGGGGTTTATCAGATTCTCCAACTCATTGTGCATCTAATAGGCGAATAAAATCACTACCAAAAATGACAAATCTTAATCGACTTTTTTTTACGATACCCAAATAACGTGAACTGGGAACCCAAAGTTGAAGCTTCAGACGGCAATTTAAGGCATTTCTCTTGCAGCTAGGCCACCGGAAGTGGGGTTTATCAGATTCTCCAACTCATTGTGCATCTAATAGGCGAATAAAATCACTACCAAAAATGACAAATCTTAATCGACTTTTTTTTACGATACCCAAATAACGTGAACTGGGAACCCAAAGTTGAAGCTTCAAACGGCAATTTAAGGCATTTCTCTTGCAGCTAGGCTACCGGAAGTGGGGTTTATCAGATTCTCCAACTCATTGTGCATCTAATAGGCGAATAAAATCACTACCAAAAATGACAAATCTTAATCGACTTTTTTTTACGATACCCAAATAACGTGAACTGGGACCCCAAAGTTGAAGCTTCAAACGGCAATTTAAGGCATTTCTCTTGCAGCTAGGCCACCGGAAGTGGGGTTTATCAGATTCTCCAACTCATTGTGCATCTAATAGGCGAATAAAATCACTACCAAAAATGACAAATCTTAATCGACTTTTTTTTACGATACCCAAATAACGTGAACTGGGAACCCAAAGTTGAAGCTTCAAACGGCAATTTAAGGCATTTCTCTTGCAGCTAGGCCACCGGAAGTGGGGTTTATCAGATTCTCCAACTCATTGTACATCTAATAGGCGAATAAAATCACTACCAAAAATGACAAATCTTAATCGACTTTTTTTTACGATACCCAAATAACGTGAACTGGGAACCCAAAGTTGAAGCTTCAAACGGCAATTTAAGGCATTTCTCTTGCAGCTAGGCCACCGGAAGTGGGGTTTATCAGATTCTCCAACTCATTGTGCATCTAATAGGCGAATAAAATCACTACCAAAAATGACAAATCTTAATCGACTTTTTTTTACGATACCCAAATAACGTGAACTGGGAACCCAAAGTTGAAGCTTCAAACGGCAATTTAAGGCATTTCTCTTGCAGCTAGGCTACCGGAAGTGGGGTTTATCAGATTCTCCAACTCATTGTGCATCTAATAGGCGAATAAAATCGCTACCAAAAATGACAAATCTTAATCGACTTTTTTTTACGATACCCAAATAACGTGAACTGGGAACCCAAAGTTGAAGCTTCCAACGGCAATTTAAGGCATTTCTCTTGCAGCTAGGCTACCGGAAGTGGGTTTTATCAGATTCTCCAACTCATTGTGCATCTAATAGGCGAATAAAATCACTACCAAAAATGACAAATCTTAATCGACTTTTTTTTACGATATCCAAATAACGTGAACTGGGAACCCAAAGTTGAAGCTTCAAACGGCAATTTAAGGCATTTCTCTTGCAGCTAGGCTACCGGAAGTGGGGTTTATCAGATTCTCCAACTCATTGTGCATCTAATAGGCGAATAAAATCGCTACCAAAAATGACAAATCTTAATCGACTTTTTTTTACGATACCCAAATAACTTGAACTGGGATCCCAAAGTTGAAGCTTCAAACGGCAATTTAAGGCATTTCTCTTGCAACTAGGCTACCGGAAGTGGGGTTTATCAGATTCTCCAACTCATTGTGCATCTAATAGGCGATTAAAATCACTACCAAAAATCACAAATCTTAATCGACTTTTTTTTACGATACCCAAATAACGTGAACTGGGAACCCAAAGTTGAAGCTTCAAACGGCAATTTAAGGCATTTCTCTTGCAGCTAGGCCACCGGAAGTGGGGTTTATCAGATTCTCCAACTCATTGTGCATCTAATAGGCGAATAAAATCACTACCAAAAATGACAAATCTTAATCGACTTTTTTTTACGATACCCAAATAACGTGAACTGGGAACCCAAAGTTGAAGCTTCAAACGGCAATTTAAGGCATTTCTCTTGCAGCTAGGCTACCGGAAGTGGGGTTTATCAGATTCTCCAACTCATTGTGCATCTAATAGGCGAATAAAATCACTACCAAAAATGACAAATCTTAATCGACTTTTTTTTACGATACCCAAATAACGTGAACTGGGAACCCAAAGTTGAAGCTTCAAACGGCAATTTAAGGCATTTCTCTTGCAGCTAGGCTACCGGAAGTGGGGTTTATCAGATTCTCCAACTCATTGTGCATCTAATAGGCGAATAAAATCACTACCAAAAATGACAAATCTTAATCGACTTTTTTTTACGATACCCAAATAACGTGAACTGGGAACCCAAAGTTGAAGCTTCAAACGGCAATTTAAGGCATTTCTCTTGCAGCTAGGCCACCGGAAGTGGGGTTTATCAGATTCTCCAACTCATTGTGCATCTAATAGGCCAATAAAATCCCTACCAAAAATGACAAATCTTAATCGACTTTTTTTTACGATACCCAAATAACGTGAACTGGGAACCCAAAGTTGAAGCTTCAAACGGCAATTTAAGGCATTTCTCTTGCAGTTAGGCTACCGGAAGTGGGGTTTATCAGATTCTCCAACTCATTGTGCATCTAATAGGCGAATAAAATCGCTACCAAAAATGACAAATCTTAATCGACTTTTTTTTACGATACCCAAATAACGTGAACTGGGAACCCAAAGTTGAAGCTTCCAACGGCAATTTAAGGCATTTCTCTTGCAGCTAGGCTACCGGAAGTGGGTTTTATCAGATTCTCAAACTCATTGTGCATCTAATAGGCGAATAAAATCACTACCAAAAATGACAAATCTTAATCGACTTTTTTTTACGATATCCAAATAACGTCAACTGGGAACCCAAAGTTGAAGCTTCAAACGGCAATTTAAGGCATTTCTCTTGCAGCTAGGCTACCGGAAGTGGGGTTTATCAGATTCTCCAACTCATTGTGCATCTAATAGGCGAATAAAATCGCTACCAAAAATGACAAATCTTAATCGACTTTTTTTTACGATACCCAAATAACGTGAACTGGGAACCCAAAGTTGAAGCTTCAAACGGCAATTTAAGTCATTTCTCTTGCAGCTAGGCTACCGGATTCTCCAACTCATTGTGCATCTAATAGGCGAATAAAATCACTTCCAAAATGACAAATCTTAATCGACTTTTTTTTACGATACCCAAATAACGTGAACTGGGAACCCAAAGTTGAAGCTTCAAACGGCAATTTAAGGCATTTCTCTTGCAGCTAGGCTGCCGGAAGTGGGGTTTATCAGATTCTCCAACTCATTGTGCATCTAATAGGCGAATAAAATCGCTACCAAAAATGACAAATCTTAATCGACTTTTTTTTACGATACCCAAATAACGTGAACTGGGAACCCAAAGTTGAAGCTTCCAACGGCAATTTAAGGCATTTCTCTTGCAGCTAGGCTACCGGAAGTGGGTTTTATCAGATTCTCCAACTCATTGTGCATCTAATAGGCGAATAAAATCACTACCAAAAATGACAAATCTTAATCGACTTTTTTTTACGATATCCAAATAACGTGAACTGGGAACCCAAAGTTGAAGCTTCAAACGGCAATTTAAGGCATTTCTCTTGCAGCTAGGCTACCGGAAGTGGGGTTTATCAGATTCTCCAACTCATTGTGCATCTAATAGGCGAATAAAATCGCTACCAAAAATGACAAATCTTAATCGACTTTTTTTTACGATACCCAAATAACGTGAACTGGGATCCCAAAGTTGAAGCTTCAAACGGCAATTTAAGGCATTTCTCTTGCAACTAGGCTACCGGAAGTGGGGTTTATCAGATTCTCCAACTCATTGTGCATCTAATAGGCGAATAAAATCACTACCAAAAATGACAAATCTTAATCGACTTTTTTTTACGATACCCAAATAACGTGAACTGGGAACCCAAAGTTGAAGCTTCAAACGGCAATTTAAGGCATTTCTCTTGCAGCTAGGCCACCGGAAGTGGGGTTTATCAGATTCTCCAACTCATTGTGCATCTAATAGGCGAATAAAATCACTACCAAAAATGACAAATCTTAATCGACTTTTTTTTACGATACCCAAATAACGTGAACTGGGAACCCAAAGTTGAAGCTTCAAACGGCAATTTAAGGCATTTCTCTTGCAGCTAGGCTACCGGAAGTGGGGTTTATCAGATTCTCCAACTCATTGTGCATCTAATAGGCGAATAAAATCACTACCAAAAATGACAAATCTTAATCGACTTTTTTTTACGATACCCAAATAACGTGAACTGGGAACCCAAAGTTGAAGCTTCAAACGGCAATTTAAGGCATTTCTCTTGCAGCTAGGCTACCGGAAGTGGGGTTTATCAGATTCTCCAACTCATTGTGCATCTAATAGGCGAATAAAATCACTACCAAAAATGACAAATCTTAATCGACTTTTTTTTACGATACCCAAATAACGTGAACTGGGAACCCAAAGTTGAAGCTTCAAACGGCAATTTAAGGCATTTCTCTTGCAGCTAGGCCACCGGAAGTGGGGTTTATCAGATTCTCCAACTCATTGTGCATCTAATAGGCGAATAAAATCACTACCAAAAATGACAAATCTTAATCGACTTTTTTTTACGATACCCAAATAACGTGAACTGGGAACCCAAAGTTGAAGCTTCCAACGGCAATTTAAGGCATTTCTCTTGCAGCTAGGCTACCGGAAGTGGGTTTTATCAGATTCTCCAACTCATTGTGCATCTAATAGGCGAATAAAATCACTACCAAAAATGACAAATCTTAATCGACTTTTTTTTACGATATCCAAATAACGTCAACTGGGAACCCAAAGTTGAAGCTTCAAACGGCAATTTAAGGCATTTCTCTTGCAGCTAGGCTACCGGAAGTGGGGTTTATCAGATTCTCCAACTCATTGTGCATCTAATAGGCGAATAAAATCGCTACCAAAAATGACAAATCTTAATCGACTTTTTTTTACGATACCCAAATAACGTGAACTGGGAACCCAAAGTTGAAGCTTCAAACGGCAATTTAAGGCATTTCTCTTGCAGCTAGGCTACCGGATTCTCCAACTCATTGTGCATCTAATAGGCGAATAAAATCACTTCCAAAATGACAAATCTTAATCGACTTTTTTTTACGATACCCAAATAACGTGAACTGGGAACCCAAAGTTGAAGCTTCAAACGGCAATTTAAGGCATTTCTCTTGCAGCTAGGCTACCGGAAGTGGGGTTTATCAGATTCTCCAACTCATTGTGCATCTAATAGGCGAATAAAATCACTACCAAAAATGACAAATCTTAATCGACTTTTTTTTACGATACCCAAATAACGTGAACTGGGAACCCAAAGTTGAAGCTTCAAACGGCAATTTAAGGCATTTCTCTTGCAGCTAGGCTACCGGAAGTGGGGTTTATCAGATTCTCCAACTCATTGTGCATCTAATAGGCGAATAAAATCACTACCAAAAATGACAAATCTTAATCGACTTTTTTTTACGATACCCAAATAACGTGAACTGGGAACCCAAAGTTGAAGCTTCAAACGGCAATTTAAGGCATTTCTCTTGCAGCTAGGCCACCGGAAGTGGGGTTTATCAGATTCTCCAACTCATTGTGCATCTAATAGGCGAATAAAATCCCTACCAAAAATGACAAATCTTAATCGACTTTTTTTTACGATACCCAAATAACGTGAACTGGGAACCCAAAGTTGAAGCTTCAAACGGCAATTTAAGGCATTTCTCTTGCAGCTAGGCTACCGGAAGTGGGGTTTATCAGATTCTCCAACTCATTGTGCATCTAATAGGCGAATAAAATCGCTACCAAAAATGACAAATCTTAATCGACTTTTTTTTACGATACCCAAATAACGTGAACTGGGAACCCAAAGTTGAAGCTTCCAACGGCAATTTAAGGCATTTCTCTTGCAGCTAGGCTACCGGAAGTGGGTTTTATCAGATTCTCCAACTCATTGTGCATCTAATAGGCGAATAAAATCACTACCAAAAATGACAAATCTTAATCGACTTTTTTTTACGATATCCAAATAACGTGAACTGGGAACCCAAAGTTGAAGCTTCAAACGGCAATTTAAGGCATTTCTCTTGCAGCTAGGCTACCGGAAGTGGGGTTTATCAGATTCTCCAACTCATTGTGCATCTAATAGGCGAATGAAATCACTACCAAAAATGACAAATCTTAATCGACTTTTTTTTACGATACCCAAATAACGTGAACTGGGAACCCAAAGTTGAAGCTTCAAACGGCAATTTAAGGCATTTCTCTTGCAGCTAGGCCACCGGAAGTGGGGTTTATCAGATTCTCCAACTCATTGTGCATCTAATAGGCGAATAAAATCACTACCAAAAATGACAAATCTTAATCGACTTTTTTTTACGATACCCAAATAACGTGAACTGGGAACCCAAAGTTGAAGCTTCAAACGGCAATTTAAGACATTTCTCTTGCAGCTAGGCCACCGGAAGTGGGGTTTATCAGATTCTCCAACTCATTGTGCATCTAATAGTCGAATAAAATCACTACCAAAAATGACAAATCTTAATCGACTTTTTTTTACGATACCCAAATAACGTGAACTGGGAACCCAAAGTTGAAGCTTCAAACGGCAATTTAAGGCATTTCTCTTGCAGCCATGCCACCGGAAGTGGGGTTTATCAGATTCTCCAACTCATTGTGCATCTAATAGGCGAATAAAATCACTACCAAAAATGACAAATCTTAATCGACTTTTTTTTACGATACCCAAATAACGTGAACTGGGAACCCAAAGTTGAAGCTTCAAACGTCAATTTAAAGCATTTCTCTTGCAGCTAGGCTACCGGAAGTGGTGTTTATCAGATTCTCCAACTCATTGTGCATCTAATAGGCGAATAAAATCACTACCAAAAATGACAAATCTTAATCGACTTTTTTTTACGATACCCAAATAACGTGAACTGGGAACCCAAAGTTGAAGCTTCAAACGGCAATTTAAGGCATTTCTCTTGCAGCTAGGCTACCGGAAGTGGGGTTTATCAGATTCTCCAACTCATTGTGCATCTAATAGGCGAATAAAATCACTACCAAAAATGACAAATCTTAATCGACTTTTTTTTACGATACCCAAATAACGTGAACTGGGAACCCAAAGTTGAAGCTTCAAACGGCAATTTAAGACATTTCTCTTGCAGCTAGGCCACCGGAAGTGGGGTTTATCAGATTCTCCAACTCATTGTGCATCTAATAGGCGAATAAAATCACTACCAAAAATGACAAATCTTAATCGACTTTTTTTTACGATACCCAAATAACGTGAACTGGGAACCCAAAGTTGAAGCTTCAAACGGCAATTTAAGGCATTTCTCTTGCAGCTAGGCCACCGGAAGTGGGGTTTATCAGATTCTCCAACTCATTGTGCATCTAATAGGCGAATAAAATCACTACCAAAAATGACAAATCTTAATCGACTTTTTTTTACGATACCCAAATAACGTGAACTGGGAACCCAAAGTTGAAGCTTCAAACGGCAATTTAAGGCATTTCTCTTGCAGCTAGGCTACCGGAAGTGGGGTTTATCAGATTCTCCAACTCATTGTGCATCTAATAGGCGAATAAAATCACTACCAAAAATGACAAATCTTAATCGACTTTTTTTTACGATACCCAAATAACGTGAACTGGGAACCCAAAGTTGAAGCTTCAAACGGCAATTTAAGGCATTTCTCTTGCAGCTAGGCTACCGGAAGTGGGGTTTATCAGATTCTCCAACTCATTGTGCATCTAATAGGCGAATAAAATCACTACCAAAAATGACAAATCTTAATCGACTTTTTTTTACGATACCCAAATAACGTGAACTGGGAACCCAAAGTTGAAGCTTCAAACGGCAATTTAAGGCATTTCTCTTGCAGCTAGGCTACCGGAAGTGGGGTTTATCAGATTCTCCAAATCATTGTGCATCTAATAGGCGAATAAAATCACTACCAAAAATGACAAATCTTAATCGACTTTTTTTTACGATACCCAAATAACGTGAACTGGGAACCCAAAGTTGAAGTTTCAAACGGCAATTTAAGGCATTTCTCTTGCAGCTAGGCTACCGGAAGTGGGGTTTATCAGATTCTCCAACTCATTGTGCATCTAATAGGCGAATAAAATCACTACCAAAAATGACAAATCTTAATCGACTTTTTTTTACGATACCCAAATAACGTGAACTGGGAACCCAAAGTTGAAGCTTCAAACGGCAATTTAAGGCATTTCTCTTGCAGCTAGGCCACCGGAAGTGGGGTTTATCAGATTCTCCAACTCATTGTGCATCTAATAGGCGAATAAAATCACTACCAAAAATGACAAATCTTAATCGACTTTTTTTTACGATACCCAAATAACGTGAACTGGGAACCCAAAGTTGAAGCTTCAAACGGCAATTTAAGGCATTTCTCTTGCAGCTAGGCTACCGGAAGTGGGGTTTATCAGATTCTCCAACTCATTGTGCATCTAATAGGCGAATAAAATCACTACCAAAAATGACAAATCTTAATCGACTTTTTTTTACGATACCCAAATAACGTGAACTGGGAACCCAAAGTTGAAGCTTCAAACGGCAATTTAAGGCATTTCTCTTGCAGCTAGGCCACCGGAAGTGGGGTTTATCAGATTCTCCAACTCATTGTGCATCTAATAGGCGAATAAAATCACTACCAAAAATGACAAATCTTAATCGACTTTTTTTTACGAAACCCAAATAACGTGAACTGGGAACCCAAAGTTGAAGCTTCAAACGGCAATTTAAGGCATTTCTCTTGCAGCTAGGCCACCGGAAGTGGGGTTTATCAGATTCTCCAACTCATTGTGCATCTAATAGGCGAATAAAATCACTACCAAAAATGACAAATCTTAATCGACTTTTTTTTCGATACCCAAATAACGTGAACTGGGAACCCAAAGTTGAAGCTTCAAACGGCAATTTAAGGCATTTCTCTTGCAGCTAGGCCACCGGAAGTGGGGTTTATCAGATTCTCCAACTCATTGTGCATCTAATAGGCGAATAAAATCACTACCAAAAATGACAAATCTTAATCGACTTTTTTTTACGAAACCCAAATAACGTGAACTGGGAACCCAAAGTTGAAGCTTCAAACGGCAATTTAAGGCATTTCTCTTGCAGCTAGGCCACCGGAAGTGGGGTTTATCAGATTCTCCAACTCATTGTGCATCTAATAGGCGAATAAAATCACTACCAAAAATGACAAATCTTAATCGACTTTTTTTTACGATACCCAAATAACGTGAACTGGGAACCCAAAGTTGAAGCTTCAAACGGCAATTTAAGGCATTTCTCTTGCATCTAGGCCACCGGAAGTGCGGTTTATCAGATTCTCCAACTCATTGTGCATCTAATAGGCGAATAAAATCACTACCAAAAATGACAAATCTTAATCGACTTTTTTTTACGATACCCAAATAACGTGAACTGGGAACCCAAAGTTGAAGCTTCAAACGGCAATTTAAGGCATTTCTCTTGCAGCTAGGCTACCGGATTCTCCAACTCATTGTGCATCTAATAGGCGAATAAAATCACTACCAAAAATGACAAATCTTAATCGACTTTTTTTTACGATACCCAAATAACGTGAACTGGGAACCCAAAGTTGAAGCTTCAAACGGCAATTTAAGGCATTTCTCTTGCAGCTAGGCCACCGGAAGTGGGGTTTATCAGATTCTCCAACTCATTGTGCATCTAATAGGCGAATAAAATCACTACCAAAAATGACAAATCTTAATCGACTTTTTTTTACGATACCCAAATAACGTGAACTGGGAACCCAATGTTGAAGCTTCAAACGGCAATTTAAGGCATTTCTCTTGCAGCTAGGCCACCGGAAGTGGGGTTTATCAGATTCTCCAACTCATTCTGCATCTAATAGGCGAATAAAATCACTACCAAAAATGACAAATCTTAATCGACTTTTTTTTACGATACCCAAATAACGTGAACTGGGAACCCAAAGTTGAAGCTTCAAACGGCAATTTAAGGCATTTCTCTTGCAGCTAGGCCACCGGAAGTGGGGTTTATCAGATTCTCCAACTCATTGTGCATCTAATAGGCGAATAAAATCACTACCAAAAATGACAAATCTTAATCGACTTTTTTTTACGAAACCCAAATAACGTGAACTGGGAACCCAAAGTTGAAGCTTCAAACGGCAATTTAAGGCATTTCTCATGCAGCTAGGCCACCGGAAGTGGGGTTTATCAGATTCTCCAACTCATTGTGCATCTAATAGGCGAATAAAATCACTACCAAAAATGACAAATCTTAATCGACTTTTTTTTACGATACCCAAATAACGTGAACTGGGAACCCAAAGTTGAAGCTTCAAACGGCAATTTAAGGCATTTCTCTTGCATCTAGGCCACCGGAAGTGCGGTTTATCAGATTCTCCAACTCATTGTGCATCTAATAGGCGAATAAAATCACTACCAAAAATGACAAATCTTAATCGACTTTTTTTTACGATACCCAAATAACGTGAACTGGGAACCCAAAGTTGAAGCTTCAAACGGCAATTTAAGGCATTTCTCTTGCAGCTAGGCTACCGGATTCTCCAACTCATTGTGCATCTAATAGGCGAATAAAATCACTACCAAAAATGACAAATCTTAATCGACTTTTTTTTACGATACCCAAATAACGTGAACTGGGAACCCAAAGTTGAAGCTTCAAACGGCAATTTAAGGCATTTCTCTTGCAGCTAGGCTACCGGAAGTGGGGTTTATCAGATTCTCCAACTCATTGTGCATCTAATAGGCGAATAAAATCACTACCAAAAATGACAAATCTTAATCGACTTTTTTTTACGATACCCAAATAACGTGAACTGGGAACCCAAAGTTGAAGCTTCAAACGGCAATTTAAGGCATTTCTCTTGCAGCTAGGCTACCGGAAGTGGGGTTTATCAGATTCTCCAACTCATTGTGCATCTAATAGGCGCATAAAATCACTACCAAAAATGACAAATCTTAATCGACTTTTTTTTACGATACCCAAATAACGTGAACTGGGAACCCAAAGTTGAAGCTTCAAACGGCAATTTAAGGCATTTCTCTTGCAGCTAGGCTACCGGAAGTGGGGTTTATCAGATTCTCCAACTCATTGTGCATCTAATAGGCGAATAAAATCACTACCAAAAATGACAAATCTTAATCGACTTTTTTTTACGATACCCAAATAACGTGAACTGGGAACCCAAAGTTGAAGCTTCAAAGGGCAATTTAAGGCATTTCTCTTGCAGCTAGGCCACCGGAAGTGGGGTTTATCAGATTCTCCAACTCATTGTGCATCTAATAGGCGAATAAAATCACTACAAAAATGACAAATCTTAATCGACTTTTTTTTACGATACCCAAATAACGTGAACTGGGAACCCAAAGTTGAAGCTTCAAACGGCAATTTAAGGCATTTCTCTTGCAGCTAGGCTACCGGAAGTGGGGTTTATCAGATTCTCCAACTCATTGTGCATCTAATAGGCGAATAAAATCACTACCAAAAATGACAAATCTTAATCGACTTTTTTTTACGATACCCAAATAACGTGAACTGGCAACCCAAAGTTGAAGCTTCAAACGGCAATTTAAGTCATTTCTCTTGCAGCTAGGCTACCGGAAGTGGGGTTTATCAGATTCTCCAACTCATTGTGCATCTAATAGGCGAATAAAATCACTACCAAAAATGACAAATCTTAATCGACTTTTTTTTACGATACCCAAATAACGTGAACTGGGAACCCAAAGTTGAAGCTTCAAACGGCAATTTAAGGCATTTCTCTTGCAGCTAGGCCACCGGAAGTGGGGTTTATCAGATTCTCCAACTCATTGTGCATCTAATAGGCGAATAAAATCACTACCAAAAATGACAAATCTTAAGCGACTTTTTTTTACGATACCCAAATAACGTGAACTGGGAACCCAAAGTTGAAGCTTCAAACGGCAATTTAAGGCATTTCTCTTGCAGCTAGGCCACCGGAAGTGGGGTTTATCAGATTCTCCAACTCATTGTGCATCTAATAGGCGAATAAAATCACTACCAAAAATGACAAATCTTAATCGACTTTTTTTTACGATACCCAAATAACGTGAACTGGGAACCCAAATTTGAAGCTTCAAACGGCAATTTAAGGCATTTCTCTTGCAGCTAGGCCACCGGAAGTGGGGTTTATCAGATTCTCCAACTCATTGTGCATCTAATAGGCGAATAAAATCACTACCAAAAATGACAAATCTTAATCGACTTTTTTTTACGATACCCAAATAACGTGAACTGGGAACCCAAAGTTGAAGCTTCAAACGGCAATTTAAGGCATTTCTCTTGCAGCTAGGCTACCGGAAGTGGGGTTTATCAGATTCTCCAACTCATTGTGCATCTAATAGGCGAATAAAATCACTAACAAAAATGACAAATCTTAATCGACTTTTTTTTACGATACCCAAATAACGTGAACTGGGAACCCAAAGTTGAATCTTCAAACGGCAATTTAAGGCATTTCTCTTGCAGCTAGGCTACCGGAAGTGGGGTTTATCAGATTCTCCAACTCATTGTGCATCTAATAGGCGAATAAAATCACTACCAAAAATGACAAATCTTAATCGACTTTTTTTTACGATACCCAAATAACGTGAACTGGGAACCCAAAGTTGAAGCTTCAAACGGCAATTTAAGGCATTTCTCTTGCAGCTAGGCCACCGGAAGTGGGGTTTATCAGATTCTCCAACTCATTGTGCATCTAATAGGCGAATAAAATCACTACCAAAAATGACAAATCTTAATCGACTTTTTTTTACGATACCCAAATAACGTGAACAGGGACCCCAAAGTTGAAGCTTCAAACGGCAATTTAAGGCATTTCTCTTGCAGCTAGGCCACCGGAAGTGGGGTTTATCAGATTCTCCAACTCATTGTGCATCTAATAGGCGAATAAAATCACTACCAAAAATGACAAATCTTAATCGACTTTTTTTTACGATACCCAAATAACGTGAACTGGGAACCCAAAGTTGAAGCTTCAAACGGCAATTTAAGGCATTTCTCTTGCAGCTAGGCCACCGGAAGTGGGGTTTATCAGATTCTCCAACTCATTGTGCATCTAATAGGCGAATAAAATCACTACCAAAAATGACAAATCTTAATCGACTTTTTTTTACGATACCCAAATAACGTGAACTGGGAACCCAAAGTTGAAGCTTCAAACGGCAATTTAAGGCATTTCTCTTGCAGCTAGGCTACCGGAAGTGGGGTTTATCAGATTCTCCAACTCATTGTGCATCTAATAGGCGAATAAAATCACTACCAAAAATGACAAATCTTAATCGACTTTTTTTTACGATACCCAAATAACGTGAACTGGGAACCCAAAGTTGAAGCTTCAAACGGCAATTTAAGGCATTTCTCTTGCAGCTAGGCCACCGGAAGTGGGGTTTATCAGATTATCCAACTCATTGTGCATCTAATAGGCGAATAAAATCACTACCAAAAATGACAAATCTTAATCGACTTTTTTTTACGATACCCAAATAACGTGAACAGGGAACCCAAAGTTGAAGCTTCAAACGGCAATTTAAGGCATTTCTCTTGCAGCTAGGCTACCGGAAGTGGGGTTTATCAGATTCTCCAACTCATTGTGCATCTAATAGGCGAATAAAATCACTACCAAAAATGACAAATCTTAATCGACTTTTTTTTACGATACCCAAATAACGTGAACTGGGAACCCAAAGTTGAAGCTTCAAACGGCAATTTAAGGCATTTCTCTTGCAGCTAGGCTACCGGAAGTGGGGTTTATCAGATTCTCCAACTCATTGTGCATCTAATAGGCGAATAAAATCACTACCAAAAATGACAAATCTTAATCGACTTTTTTTTACGATACCCAAATAACGTGAACTGGGAACCCAAAGTTGAAGCTTCAAACGGCAATTTAAGGCATTTCTCTTGCAGCTAGGCCACCGGAAGTGGGGTTTATCAGATTCTCCAACTCATTGTGCATCTAATAGGCGAATAAAATCACTACCAAAAATGACAAATCTTAATCGACTTTTTTTTACGATACCCAAATAACGTGAACTGGGAACCCAAAGTTGAAGCTTCAAACGGCAATTTAAGGCATTTCTCTTGCAGCTAGGCTACCGGAAGTGGGGTTTATCAGATTCTCCAACTCATTGTGCATCTAATAGGCGAATAAAATCACTACCAAAAATGACAAATCTTAATCGACTTTTTTTTACGATACCCAAATAACGTGAACTGGGAACCCAAAGTTGAAGCTTCAAACGGCAATTTAAGGCATTTCTCTTGCAGCTAGGCTACCGGAAGTGGGGTTTATCAGATTCTCCAACTCATTGTGCATCTAATAGGCGAATAAAATCACTACCAAAAATGACAAATCTTAATCGACTTTTTTTTACGATACCCAAATAACGTGAACTGGGAACCCAAAGTTGAAGCTTCAAACGGCAATTTAAGGCATTTCTCTTGCAGCTAGGCTACCGGAAGTGGGGTTTATCAGATTCTCCAACTCATTGTGCATCTAATAGGCGAATAAAATCACTACCAAAAATGACAAATCTTAATCGACTTTTTTTTACGATACCCAAATAACGTGAACTGGGAACCCAAAGTTGAAGCTTCAAACGGCAATTTAAGGCATTTCTCTTGCAGCTAGGCTACCGGAAGTGGGGTTTATCAGATTCTCCAACTCATTGTGCATCTAATAGGCGAATAAAATCACTACCAAAAATGACAAATCTTAATCGACTTTTTTTTACGATACCCAAATTACGTGAACTGGGAACCCAAAGTTGAAGCTTCAAACGGCAATTTAAAGCATTTCTCTTGTAGCTAGGCCACCGGAAGTGGGGTTTATCAGATTCTCCAACTCATTGTGCATCTAATAGGCGAATAAAATCACTACCAAAAATGACAAATCTTAATCGACTTTTTTTTACGATACCCAAATAACGTGAACTGGGAACCCAAAGTTGAAGCTTCAAACGGCAATTTAAGGCATTTCTCTTGCAGCTAGGCCACCGGAAGTGGGGTTTATCAGATTCTCCAACTCATTGTGCATCTAATAGGCGAATAAAATCACTACCAAAAATGACAAATCTTAATCGACTTTTTTTTACGATACCCAAATAACGTGAACTGGGAACCCAAAGTTGAAGCTTCAAACGGCAATTTAAGGCATTTCTCTTGCAGCTAGGCCACCGGAAGTGGGGTTTATCAGATTCTCCAACTCATTGTCCATCTAATAGGCGAATAAAATCACTACCAATAATGACAAATCTTAATCGACTTTTTTTTACGATACCCAAATAACGTGAACTGGGAACCCAAAGTTGAAGCTTCAAACGGCAATTTAAGGCATTTCTCTTGCAGCTAGGCCACCGGAAGTGGGGTTTATCAGATTCTCCAACTCATTGTGCATCTAATAGGCGAATAAAATCACTACCAAAAATGACAAATCTTAATCGACTTTTTTTTACGATACCCAAATAACGTGAACTGGGAACCCAAAGTTGAAGCTTCAAACGGCAATTTAAGGCATTTCTCTTGCAGCCAGGCCACCGGAAGTGGGGTTTATCAGATTCTCCAACTCATTGTGCATCTAATAGGCGAATAAAATCACTACCAAAAATGACAAATCTTAATCGACTTTTTTTTACGATACCCAAATAACGTGAACTGGGAACCCAAAGTTGAAGCTTCAAACGGCAATTTAAGGCATTTCTCTTGCAGCTAGGCTACCGGAAGTGGGGTTTATCAGATTCTCCAACTCATTGTGCATCTAATAGGCGAATAAAATCACTACCAAAAATGACAAATCTTAATCGACTTTTTTTTACGATACCCAAATAACGTGAACTGGGAACCCAAAGTTGAAGCTTCAAACGGCAATTTAAGGCATTTCTCTTGCAGCTAGGCTACCGGAAGTGGGGTTTATCAGATTCTCCAACTCATTGTGCATCTAATAGGCGAATAAAATCACTACCAAAAATGACAAATCTTAATCGACTTTTTTTTACGATACCCAAATAACGTGAACTGGGAACCCAAAGTTGAAGCTTCAAACGGCAATTTAAGGCATTTCTCTTGCAGCTAGGCTACCGGAAGTGGGGTTTATCAGATTCTCCAACTCATTGTGCATCTAATAGGCGAATAAAATCACTACCAAAAATGACAAATCTTAATCGACTTTTTTTTACGATACCCAAATTACGTGAACTGGGAACCCAAAGTTGAAGCTTCAAACGGCAATTTAAGGCATTTCTCTTGTAGCTAGGCCACCGGAAGTGGGGTTTATCAGATTCTCCAACTCATTGTGCATCTAATAGGCGAATAAAATCACTACCAAAAATGACAAATCTTAATCGACTTTTTTTTACGATACCCAAATAACGTGAACTGGGAACCCAAAGTTGAAGCTTCAAACGGCAATTTAAGGCATTTCTCTTGCAGCTAGGCCACCGGAAGTGGGGTTTATCAGATTCTCCAACTCATTGTGCATCTAATAGGCGAATAAAATCACTACCAAAAATGACAAATCTTAATCGACTTTTTTTTACGATACCCAAATAACGTGAACTGGGAACCCAAAGTTGAAGATTCAAACGGCAATTTAAGGCATTTCTCTTGCAGCGAGGCCACCGGAAGTGGGGTTTATCAGATTCTCCAACTCATTGTCCATCTAATAGGCGAATAAAATCACTACCAATAATGACAAATCTTAATCGACTTTTTTTTACGATACCCAAATAACGTGAACTGGGAACCCAAAGTTGAAGCTTCAAACGGCAATTTAAGGCATTTCTCTTGCAGCTAGGCCACCGGAAGTGGGGTTTATCAGATTCTCCAACTCATTGTGCATCTAATAGGCGAATAAAATCACTACCAAAAATGACAAATC
>CAWVQA010000383.1:10000-112500 GCA_963932145.1 Acanthosepion lycidas
CCCCCATTGTGAATAGAGTATTTGTATTTCACCTATTGATCACTTAAGCACTCTCTCTCTCTCTTCTCTCATTTCCTAGCCCAAGAATATACAATATAAAATGTGGTTCAGATTGCTTGATTAGTGGTTAAATATTTTTTATTGGTACACATGGTATAATTATATTTATAATGACCAGCTTAACAAAACTAAAGAAATCCTCTTCCAAGGCAAAATAATAAAAAAAAAAAAAATATTGAAAAAATGACTTAAATAACTGCATTTGCAATCTCTGCCAAATTTGACAACAGTAGTTTTCAGTAAAGAGGATTTAGTATTTACTAAATAAAGGATTTAGTATTTACGGAAACACACTTTAATACATTTTATTATTGGTATTTTCTCTTTCTAGAATCCTCATTCTCCTCTCTTCTTCCCTATGAACATCACCAGTAAAGCTGCTGCTGCTACTGCAGCTTCATTTTTCTTTCTGTCTCTTTACGTTTCCACTGTGTATATGTTGTATGCAATCTCTGCTTCTGCTCTCTTTAGATACAACCATTTAAAAAAAAATTAGATTGCTACAAGTTTTATTTGTCCCACTACTACTATTACTACCACAACCTCTGAGAGTGAGCAACCATGTAAGTATTTGTAATGGTGTGCATAATGTAGCTCCCATCTAGAGTGGAAACCATAAGAGGTTTTGTACCCCCACACTTCAGAATTCACCTACCAGACTTACCTCTGGCTTGCTTGGTAGAATAGTCACCCCATTCTGTTGGTCACTACAGCTAGTTTTTATCCATTACGAATGGAGTCTGGCACAAGTGGTCATTTTCTGCCACATGTATACGTGAGTAACATCCTCTCCTACTTCCTTGTGTCTTTCTTTTCCTACTGCTCTTTGCCTTGATTTCTTTGATTTGCCTTTCCAGTCAAATTCTGATGCAGGTTGAGATTCCTTACTTGTAGCATTCTCCTGAAAATTATTATGCTTGAAAGAATTGGCTAAAAGAATTGATTGCTTGCTTCATTCATACTATGTCACTCAAACAGGTTCCTCTTTCTTATGGGTTTGACATGAAAAAGATTTGTTTTGCAGGATTCAAACCAGCATAAACTTTGCTTGGATACTCTCTTGAGGAGTCACTTTTCAAATTTCTTGACAACTGTTGGGCTTCATAGTTTGTAACCATAAAAGAAATTAAGTAGCTGATATTCTCACACACACACACACACACACACACACACATATATATATATAAGATGTTTTCCCTTTAACGTACCATATACACAATTTTTTTTTCTCTTACACTTCATAAGATTTAAAGAGCAAATGAGAGATGAATTGTTTGAAGAAGAAAAAAAAAAAAATTGTCTTTTGCAGTTCATTTTCTTGTTGATTATCCATTGATGTTTGCTTTGACCGGGACTTTAATATTTAATTACATGCTTAAGATAATGATTGATTTTTATATATATATATATATATATATATATATATATATATATATATATATATATATATGTGTGTGTGTATTAAAGGGTCTGATAATTTCGGTATGTAACTGTCAGTCACCATGCAGTCTTGATTTCTATGTCCACATTGTTTATATCTACATTCACTCTTCTTCTACTTTAGATTATTTTCCAATTTAAATAAATTTTAAACATACACATGGGTTCATTTCTCACATTCTTTAATTTTTAATTTTCTAAGTATTAATAAAAAAAACTATATGCAGTTTTATCCATAAACAACCATTTTGTTCTTCCTTTTGGCACTGGGATTTAATGAATAATTTACAGCCAAGAATTTCTTTTTTTGAAAAGGGTTTTAGACTATTGAGCGTTTGAAGTTTTTGATTAAAAAACCAACAGCAGAATGTCATTTGGTAGTTTTTCAGATCTTTCCAATTACCATGTTAAAATGATTCTGCTAAAAAGTATGTTTACAAGGCAATTTTAAATAAAATGTGAGACTTGTATTGTTAAAATACTATATTTCTATTTAGTTTGGAATTTTATTTCAACAATTTAGTAAGTCTACATTGAATATAAAATACATCCATTGTGTCTAAAATTGAGAGTTTACCATTCACTTACCACTAAGTGAAAATAAATGCTTCTTTTGAGTTAGCCATTTCAGTGTTACCTGAACATTATGAAATCTTTTTTTTTTTTTTTTTTTTTTTTTTTTTTAAGAGAGGAGAAATTTGATAAAAATAATTTTGATTTAAACAAGCAGGTTTTGGAAATAGTTGCAACAAAAGTTCAAATTGCTGTCCAGTGTGTGTGTTATTTTTATTTTTTTAAGTTTTGACAAGTTGTTGAATATATACCTTTCATTATATTTCCAAATCTCAAACTTTTATTTAATTGATGAAAATTGAATTTGTTTTGTCTTGGTAAGTGGAGATGTGTTGGGAGTGAGGAGCAACTGTCTAAGGTAAAACACTACTACATTCATCATGAAGCTGTTTTTTGTTTTTTTTGTTTGTTGCATAATAAAAGGCAGTAGTTAACAGTTTTTGAATATGAGTTGGAGTTGCTCCTCTAGGTTTTTTGCTTTTCAGGACCTGAATTCTTACAATTGTTGTAGTATTAACACATGGTGGGGGGAGTGGGTAACTGAGTATAGAATTCAAATCCATACTGACATGCTTTTCCATTCACTCTTCACTCACTTAATTTTCTATTAAATGGATGCTATTAGAGTGATAATGCTATCATTCAATACTTAAAACCAAGATAAAATTAAAACTAATATCTACATCTTGGTTGTTTTGTTCAGAACAACTGCCCAGTATGTTTTTTTTTTTTGTTTGTTTGTTTGTTTTTTTTTTTGGCGGGGTGCTTTCCTCAGGTGTATGCTGAATATACAAATCTTAATTCAAATAATGGAACAATGACAATATTCAGTTTAAGAAATTAGTTGGGATGTACATGTCTAATTGACTTTTTAAAAGATTATTTTATTTGTATTCAACTAGCTATTCAATATTTTAGTTAATAATCCTTTTCTGTTAATATTAATACATCTAAATTGTTTAACTAATCACTTAATTCCTATGTAATTTTATTTAATAATTGACATGACCAGTGGTAACTAAGCTGTATGTAAATCATCAAGCAAAATGATTAAACTGATTAGAGATTGTCACTGTTTCACCATCCGCACTCCCTTATCTTTTTATCCAAGTCATCCTCCTTTTTAAAAAACTTCCTTTTGCTGTTGCTTCATTTGGCTCTTCAGCTGAAAGCACTTGCAATTCAAAGATTGCATCATTACATCTACCTGGAATATACATACAGGTGACTTTCACTGTTTCAATTTTGTAACAGTATAATGCAGGAAGATGGGGATATTTGCTGTTGTTTTTATCTACTTGGCTCAGATTAGTCTTAAGTAGATGTCTTTTTGTCCAGACCAACTCCAATGTTTTTATTCTTTCTGTATTTTTATGCCTACTTGTATTCTACACATCTTTTTATGTTTATCTAGTGATATAATTTCTCATAACCTATATTATATAAAAAATACTGATATCTTTTATCACTTGTTTTTATATATTGGTTACTGTAAACAATTCCTGATGAGCAGGTGGTATAGGCTACTTGTTTGGTTTCTTGGCATTAAAGTCAAAAAACAAAATTTTGTCATTTTAAGTAGATGTGTATAGAGACTTTGATTCCAGTATTAATCCGGGTATTTGGATGGAAACAAGTTTTTTAGGAATTAGAATTTAATGAAATGTGTTCGTAAATATCTCCATAAAAGTCCATTGAATCAATGACCATTTCATTATTGTTAAAATCTGCAGGGAAATCTGAAGAAGTAAAGTAAAAACAAAGTTCAAAATATGATGGTGTCAGATGATGTACAAGTCTTTACATTTTAAATATTAGTCTATGCCAAGATTAGAAAAAAAAAGATTGTTTAGAAATGTAAAAAATTTAAATTTCACTAAAAATACACTACAGATTACATTTATATTTAAGTTGCTAGGTTCTTTAATTAATCACTGAAATTTTAAACGAAGAAAATTTTCTCTGATATTTTGGTCTTTATGCACATGAAAGGGAATAACCTTTATTTGTTTTTGTAAAGGAATGTGCTGCATGTGTGTTCTGTCAGGTTTTATAGCAGCAGCAGTCACCATTGTTGCTAGGAGGAAAGAATAAGGCATGAAATGAAGGTTCATCTCTGCTCTCCTTGCATTAATGCTGCTGCTATTCTTCATACACTTCACAGCAAAATTAAGGGCATAGCTATGAAAATATTAATTTGCTAATAATACACCTGTCAGAGATATATATAATATACAGTAAAAGGACAGTACAGTTAGCTAAATAGCATCACCATGTTGAAATTTTCTTGAACTGCTACTTAATTCTGTTAATATCATGCAAGTTACTGTCCTTTGTATCTTTTCTTCATCAGCATATTTGTTTGACTTTCTGAAAAATAATAAACAGGGTGTTTGTTTTATATATATATATATATATATATATATATATATATATATATATATATATATAATAAATCATCAGGGCTCTTTGTCTAATTGCTACTAAAGATAATATAGTTTGACAAATGTAAATATAAACAAGATTTATTCCATCTAGACAGTTGTATGATAATGTTCAACTGTTAATCATGTATTACTTTGAATTGAATCAAATATCTGAAAATATTAGTTTTGATTGGAAACATTAATGACATACCCCATAAAACTGGGTTTACTAAAAGCTAAAATATTTACTGATAATATCTGTGATCAGTCAATTAAATAAATTTTGCATTAATTTTGTTAGAATTTCAGAAAAACAAGAATTTTCTTTGTGATTGTAACCCAAGCCTATCTTTAATTTTCTATCCAAATTAAAAATAGCTTTCCAACACTCAACTTACCAGGTTCAGAATCCACTCCCTTTGATATGAACCACATAACAAGTTCATTGATTTGGGGGCTTATTCTCATTTACATCCTTGTTTATAAATTTAGTTCTTAGATTTGATTAGGCACCTGGCTAAAAAAAAAAAAAAGGTGGTGGCTTATAAGACTTAATCTGACATTTTTTTTTGTAAGACCACAAAGATATATACTGAGTAAAGTCATTAAATTTTCATTTCCATTACAAAATTCAAAGCATTAAGTGCTTTCCACATCAATTCGGTTATTTAATGGTGCTTTCAGTGTACAATGAATTCATTACCGAGTTGTATTTTTGTTTAAAAATATGTTGCATCTAAACTTTTGCTAATATCCTTTTGCCTTTGTGATACCCTCTCATCTAATGTTTGACTTTTAAAATAACAGAGCCTCATAGTCAGAATGATTCAATATGGCATCCATTTTAATTGCTTCATAGCACATGTTTTTGGTTGTGACTTACAAATCACATTCTTGTTTTTACTTTCTCTGGAATGTAATTTTTGTTTAGTATATTAATTCATGTAAGAGAATTTTCACTTTATGTATGAGACTGATGCTTAGGACAACAATTGCTTTTGTTGGTAAGCATATTTTAAAAGTGGAGAGTCAGAAAACACCTGTTCCATTCATCTTATAATCTAAAGCCTTCAACATAAGATTCTTTTTTAGTTCTTGAACATAAAATGCTTAAGAGGATTTCTTAACATTTTATAGTAATATTGAAATGTGAACTCTTTTTTTTATTCTTTTTTAAATGACCCAGAAGAATTTTGGACATAGCAAAGTTTTTTTCCTTTTTTTTTTTCACGTAAAGTACATCAGTATTTCACTGACAAATCAAATTTGAGATTTGCAAGAACAAAATTATACTGCCACTCAAGCATCCAAGTAACTATTTTTAGATTCATTATAGATCCAAATTTTATTAAGGAAACTGGCCCTAAAAAGAAAATGTTTTTCTGTGGTCTTTCACTTTAAATCTGTCATCAGTTTGATTTCATTCATTTATTTTTCATGAAGGCCATTTCTATGTGTTGTACCCACGGACCCATTCACATAAATACAGTAGTAAATACTGTATGTTGTTCTGCAGTTGGAGATTCATTGTGGAATTTACTTAACTCACTTCTAGCAGTTGACTACCTCTACACACCACTGACAAAACTTATATATGTTGTTATTGTCCTAATTATTATTGTTCATTATGAATCTTTGTGTGATTTATTCTATTCAGTAACCCTCCCTAGGTTACAAAACTATATAAAGTTTTCATTCGCTTTTCTATATTTTTATCTCCTTCATTGGAATCTAAAAAAAAAATAACCTAAATTTTCTGTTTTTATTAGCCATTGTTTTTACAATGGAATTAGTTTTAACCAACTAATATTGAGAACATTTTCAGGATATGTTTATGATAAATATGTCATGTTCATCACAGTTGATATTTTTCTTTTAGAAATATTTACAATAAATTATTTTTTGATATAAGATTTTAATATGCAACTCAAAGCTTGTTCATTATACAGTAAAGAAATAGATATAATAGTATAGTTGTTTATTTTTTTTAAATTTCAGATTTATAAAGATTGCTGTAGGTGAGAGGAATTATAAAACTTCAAAAAAAGATATACATTTATTGTGTTATAGGAACATAACTTTTGGAAACTAAAGAATCAAATATAATTTGCAAAAAAAAAAAAAAAAAAAAAACAAGCAAGAAAAGACTGGTTTTAATAATGTAATGAATGTGATTTGAGAAAAATGAATTGACAAGTAAGAAAATATTTGAAGTTGGTATTACAAATATAAACAGAAAAAATGCAGAATATAAAGTATATTGGCTAAACACAACCAAACTACCACCTTTAAGTAAACATCACAGAGAGAAACTTGTAAGTCGCGCAAATTAGTACATGAAAACTGATTTCTTAACAGTAATTTTAAGTTGTAAACATAGAGCTACATTGGACGGACTTGATGGCTGAGCTAGAGGTGGGCCCTTCATGTAAATAATCAACCAATGCAACTTGATGAATAGTGGAGATATGGGGTTTTGTAAGTTCCTTTGATGTTGGTGTCAAGATAAATGCAGAGAATTATTCTAAGTTTTGGACAAGATGCATTTTGAGTGGTACAGGTCAAAATCAAGAATCTTTTGGCTAAAGTGTATTTTCCTGCAATATATTACTCTTTCACATTCTGCAAAGATTACTGTTGCAGTTCTTGTCAAAAAGCTTTCAAATTCACCAAATTAATAGAATGTTCCTACTCAATCTTTTTATTTATATATGTAAAATAATAATCTATATAGGTATATTTTACACACTGTTAATCCTATATATTTCTATGGTCTGTATCTTTTAGAGTTATAAATAAATAAACTTATGCTACACTTGATTTGCATTACATTTATTCCTTGCCAAAAAGAAAATAGAGGATTGATAGAAGCTGAAACTCACAGGATGTATTGTTTTTATGAATATAAGTATCTCCTGAAAAATTTACTAATATTGTTTGATTAATATTGAATTTGTGAAAACCCTGTATAGTATCTGTCATTATATATATAGTTAAGTTTTCAGAAAATGTTTTTGGAGGGATTTTTTTTTTTTTTTAGGATTTGCCACTTCTAGCAAGACAATCATGTGATTACTTTCTTTGCCTATATTTCATACTGACACATTAAAAAAAAATACCATTATCCATGTTTTCTGTCTTTCTTTATGGAGCTTGCTGGTCTCTATCTCTCTCTGTAAAGATGTAAAGATTGCTAGTAAAATATCAATAATGGATAATTAATGAAATGATTCTGAAGACAAGCAAAAAAACATGCTATAATCTCTGATCCCCCCTCTCTCTCTCTGACTCCCCTGCCCCCCTATGACTCCCCCTCTCTCTTTCAAACTCTCCCTCTCTCTCATTATAGTTAATAAGGATTATTTTTTTCTGAATTTGCAATTTTAACAATCTTTTAAAGACTTATTTGGCTTTACTCCCCCACCCCCAAAAAACAGCAAAATAAGTTTTCGTAAAAATATTTAATGAATTTTTTTTCATTACTTGGCTATCTACCTTGATTTTCATTGGATTTTACATGATAGGAGTTAAAATTTGTGATTATTTAGAATGATTGATTGATTTTTATGGTATTTTCATGGAAAAGGGAGGGTGGGTTATATGAAAATGATGAGCGTGATGCAAATCTGTCCTTCAGAGATGAAACCAACATTCATTTGAGAGAGAAGTTCGTCTTTTGAAGTTAATTCTCATATTCTTATTGTGATACTATGATATAAACTTTATTGAATATTGATTACTTCTATGCGGTATCTCTGTATTAACACCAAAACTTAATGGCTGCAGTGATGTTTGTACTTCACATTATGGGACACAAAACCAATTTCACTGAGCAGAGTGAAAAAAAATGGAATGATTTGAATAAAAAGATACTGGAAAATAAAATTGAATCTTTTATACACATTTTTCTTTGGAATCGTATAACAAGCTTAAACAAATAAAATATATTGTGTAATTTTTGGATAGATTAAGACTGTTTCTTATTTCTATTATTAAACATATTTACAACCTGATCTCTTCTTCCAGTCAGTGCTCTCAAAATGTTCTCTATAAATAGGCCTGTCAGCATAATGTAAAAGTTATTTGTTTTGTACAATAGGTGACCACTTGTCATTTTAATTACATGAGACTGCTAGTAAACAGATTTTATTTAAAATTAATTGCTAATAGTTTGTTTATTGAAATACCTTAAAAAGCATAATCTTTTGTTTCTGGACAAACTAGTCATAAACATGGCTGTTTATCCCAATCTGTATAGAAATGACTTAACAGAAGAATTTTTTTTTTTCTTTCTCATCTTGGATTTTCTATAAAGTGATTTTTTTAAGTGGTATTGGTTTATGTTTTGTTTTTTAAGGATTTGGATTTTGTAGGTCATAAAAAATAGTAACTCTGAATATTTTTTTATTTACTGTTTGCTGTTATGTCTTTTAGTTCTTATTACATCTTATACAGCCAGTTTTATTTTTGTTTAGATAGCGGTCTATGCTATCTATGAGAAACATTGAATAAAGACTGGGCACTCTAATATATTTTTTTAACTGTGAAGTAACATTTTTGAATCTTGTATAATTCTTGAAACTGTCAGTAAAAATAGAACAATCAACTTAAACTGTCTTCTCAATCAAATACTACTATTGTTCCCAAAATACTTCTTTAAAAAAATCTTAATAGATTATTCTGTATAAAAGCCCTTCTGTATTGGTGATTTTTTTTTTTTTTCTTTTTCTTTTTCAGTTTATATAAAAATGCCTTTCTCATTTTGTTGATTCTGTTACCTCAGTAGCTTTTCCACTCATTTTCTCAAAGTGTTATTGATTATTACTGGTAAGTTCTGTATTGGCATCATCTTGATCTTGTACCTCCTTTCTTATTCGACCATTGTTCTATTTCAAATGACATTATTGATCATAACTCTTCAGCCCACTATCGCTTGCACTTCTTTCTCTACTTTTCAGCAATGCTTATTTAGAACATGTCTACCTAAACATCACTACTTGGCCCACTCTTTCAACTATCTACTATTGCTATCTACAGTAACTACTAACTGCACTATGTATATTACCATCACTCTATGTATCAATTCCCAACATCCAAAGCATTGTTGTTTTCTATCATTGGCATTTACTGTCTGCTAATAGTCTGTTGAACATCGTTTATTTATTTGTGTGTTATGGATATAAGGGGTTTAAAAAAAAATGTTAAAAATCTCTCCAAATGCTTACCCCATTTTTCATGTGCTTGTTTAGAACTGATTTTTCGAACTGAGTGATAGAATGCTTTCTCTCTCTCTCTCTCTTTCTCTCTCTCTTTGATGAAACAGTTTGTATCATGTGAAGAGTTTTTCCAATCATTTTCCCCTTTAACACTTTTGCTGCCACAGTTCATGTGACAATTAGAATCATCAGGAGTAAACAGTAAAAACTTTTTCTTACTTAACTTGTTTGTCAAATTTGTTCCAGCTTTGACAAGTTTACAATAGGATAAAGAATAAGTTGTATTGTCTAAAATTTTTTATTTTATTTTTACAATGTCTTTGATTAATATAATCAATTTCACATACATGCAAGTTGCAAAAATATATTGCATAAATAAATTTTGGTTCCATGTTTAATCTATATAAGTATTTATTGTAACATTATTCAGATTCAGAGTTTTTGATATTTGTTATTTTCCCCATGAAACTGATTTCTTTTGACCCCTTCCCGTGAAGATGTGTATATATGTTTTTACTGAAAGTGTCTTTTCAGACACAGATGAATAAACCTGTCCAAAACATAATGTTCAAAAACTAGCTACAGACATGTTTATACATTGATCTTGATTCTTTTTATGTCCTCCTAAAAAATTTTTATTAAGCTTTTGGCATCCTAACTAGTTGCTGTCATGATAATTTTACTAAATAATTATTCTTTACTGTCACCAGAGTGATAATTGCTCATAGGATCTCCTTATTTATTTAGTATAATGAAAATTAAATTTCTTTGGCTACAAGACTGCATTAACTGTTGAAATTGATGTCAAACTTTCTGCTTCATATTTTATTTTTCTAATTGAAATAAGAGAAAGTAGATAAAATGTTTCAAAGTGCCAATTGTTTTTTTTATTTTTCTTCCTTTTATATCAGTTGTCATTTTACTAAGATTTCTCTTCTGTTTGCATCACAGTGTCTATAAATAGCAGTGACAGGTGAAAATTATCTCCACTACTCAAGACATTGATCTAAAGGTTTCTTTCCAGCAATGAAATACAAATTTCTGTTCTACACAATTATTTTGTTTAGTTGTTTAAGACAAAAGATATAATCAATGGAAGTTTCTTTGTTCACACTTTTGTCTGATATTAATTTTCTAAGGAAATGAAATTTAAGGGGGAAAAAAATAAAAATTTCAAATTTATTTTTGATCTCATAATTTTTTTTTATCAGATTTTTATCCTGCAAGTGACTCCAACTACTTTTAGTATCACTTTGTTGTTCTTTTGCTCAAACTATTGATGGTCAAATAGCATGAATTAAGGCCATGTGTTAAGAAATTGAGAATGGAAAAGTAATGCCATTTATATTGTAATTTTTAAACAATCTGATAAAATTTCATACTAGTTGCTGCTGTGTCAATCCACTGGAAGCAGCTACAGTTCTGTGGATTGAAATCAACATCAGAGTTTAAAGAAGGGTAATACATGCAGAGCCTTAAGAAGAGAACCATATTCATATTCTAACCTGTCCATATTCATTAGGTTTTGTAAAAAGCAAACAGATGCCAGTGTTTCAAAGAGTGTGTTGTTAAAATGAGAATAACTTTCCTGAGAGGCTTCTTTCATTCCTTACCCAAGTCACAATTATTCTGAGACAAGTCTGTAGTAACAAAATATATGGAAACACTAAATTTTACTTTATTTTCTTTTGGTATTGCTCATCTGATATAATGCATCATGTGTACTGTCTTCCCCAGAAAAGGAAAACAAAGTAAACACACATGAGAGACTTAGGATCAAAAAATTCAAGAAAGGTTCAAACAAACATGTGTTACATAAGCATAAAATGAGAACCTGGTCATGTAGTTTGGCTAAATTAACAAAGTCAGAATTCTTGGTAGCTGACTCGTGTTTTGAATATTTACTTTTAATTCAATAAAGATGCACTTTGTAGATGTCTCAATATATCTGAAATCAACTCAAAGTAAACATTTCTTTTTTGATCTAAAATGATTTGAAAAAGGATACAAAGGAGGAATGTGGATTATTTGAATTTTTTTATAGAAATATTAAAATTTATTTTTTTTAAAGCTTTTTGTCTCAAAGAAAAGAGTAACAAATTCTGATAGATCAACATGAGAGTGTAAATCTGTGCTGGTTTGAATTTCTTTTTACCATTGTTTTGATGTTCAATGAATGGATTAAAGTATTTATTTGTATTGCAATTTTCTTTATTTTAAATAATCTTACAGTTTAGTCTTGTGTTAATTTTTTTTCTTTTTCTCTTACAGATTAGGAATGGAAATCTTAAAGATTGTGTGTATTAGTCTGATGATTATTATATTTGCAAATCACTTGAAAATTTGTGCTTTTGTCTTCAGACCATCTGTTTTGTGTCTTTAATCTGCTTTTATAAGAAATCAGAATTTTTCAATGTCTTTTTTTTTTTTTTCACTCTTTCTGTTAGGTTGTTGGAGAACCAACTTCAAGAAACAGAAAAGAAATCCAAACATACTGAACAAGATTTACTTACACAGATTGAGGAACTTACAAAGGAAAATGAACGTCAAAAACAGGTCATCAGTCAGGTAAGATTCTCTCACCTTCATATATACTCTTTCAGAGCTTTTATATCATTGTATACAAGTGGGAAGGCTCTTACACTTGGGAGGGAGTTATCTTTTCTTGACTACACTGTGTACTTGTGAGAACTTTACATGGCAACATGGTGTTGTCAATAGGATATTTAACCTTGTTGGAGGATCCTGAGCTTGTTGAGACTTGGATGAGATGTTCTGCTGTGTTGAAGAGAGTTAAGAAATTGAGTGACAGCAAATGAAGGAAGAGTAAATGAAGTAACAGATTTAATTCTAGTGTCAACAGATTGTGAAGCCAGAAAAAAGATCTCTGTAATCGTCTATCCAGAGATGTTAGAAGATTTGACATTTGAAAAATTACCAATATCATACAAGCAAGTGTACATCCAAAAAAGAAATTGGTCATAGCTGAGAGGATGATGTTCCTTGAAAGCAAGCAAAATCTGGATGAAACCATTAGACAGTATGTTTACAGGCTAAAAGAAGCATTGAGGTACAGGATTGATGTTTATAGAAGAGGAATTAATACAGTTAAGTATTGAATTATTCTAACATCGAAAAAAAAAACATTGGCAGTTGTCTGCAGTACTGAAAGGGTGTGTAATTTGTTATTGGGTAGGAAATTTCTGCTAAAGTTGGACCACAAACTGTTTGAGTTAATTTTCAACCTGAGGAAAGAGTTGCCTAAAGTCATGTCGTTCAGAATTTTGAGGTGGGCTATTAAGCTTATGGCATTCAATTTTGACATTATGTATAGTAAAAGAAATGCCATTCCACATGTAGATGCATTGTCAAGATTGAATTTTAGAATCAAGGACAGTTGTGAGGACAGAATTTTGGATAGAGACAGATGTGTTATCCTTCAGACAGCTAAAGTTTGAAACTGAGCAGGATACTATATTAATAAGAATACTGAATAGAATATGGAATAATATATGAAATAATTGCTCTATGTCAGAAAGGCTTTTAAGGAAGCAAGTCAACAATTGAAAGAGGAGTCTCATGTAGTGGTGATTTTATTTTACCACTGAAATCAGAAAGATGTAATTAAAGCAGAACCTGATAATGTACATGGTAGTGTATTGAACATACAATTGAAGTTGAAAATACAAACCTTGTGGCCATGGTATATGTGAGACATGAAGGATAATGTTAGTAAATGTCCCAAGTGTGCAAAGATAAAGAGATTTAGGCAAACCAAGATTCATTCATGGCCAAAAAATAGAGATCCATTGATAAGAGTACACATGCATGATGCATACATTAAAAATGTAGGCCTATTCCTCATACTAGTAGACTCATATTCATGTTCACCTGAGTTGGTTAAAATTTTGGACAGAAAAGCAAGTACTGTAAAACAGGTATTAAGAGTAATATTTTTGAGGAATGAAGTACCTAATATATTGGTGTTGGATAATGCACCAGAGTTTGCTGAAGAAAGGTTGTATACAGGGTTACCATGAATTGGATGTAAGGCATTCAAAACACCCCCATATCATACTCTGTCAAATGGAATTGCATAGAGGATGATCCCGATGATAAAAGCTGGATTGAAAGCATTCTCTCCAGGGAATTGCAGTCTACAAAGTTATCTGCTAAGATTTCTCTTAAGTTACAGGTCCAGCCTGCATGTGGGCAGAACATAAATCTCCTCAGCATTGTTAAATGAGAGCCCCATTAACTGTGTCCTTCTCAACAAGTGATAATGTATGGTACAAAAGAAATAAGGATTTGAATCCTGAGCAAGCACACTTTGTAGTGCAAAAAGGATTTAATACAGCAATATTAACAAAAAGAATGGACAGGATATGTTAGCTCATGAAGACCAGTTTAGATTGCGAAGAGAGCTAGACGATATTGTAATGAAGAGAGAGCCTGGTGCAGAAGAGAGGGATTAGGATGATCACTCAAGAATTTGAGAGTGAAGTGGGGAAGAGATTGAGTGTGTCTATTGATAATGAGAAACATGAAGAAGGTTCAAATGAAGAAAATCCAGTAAGACCCAGATCCCCTATAAAGATGAATCTAGGCAATCACCATAAGACAAGCACTACACCTCCTGGAGTGGTTAGTAGAAGTAGCAGATCAACCAAAGGCATAAAGCAGCTTTAAGGTTCCCAGGAGATGTAGTTATATGCAAATTAAATTGTATATAAGTGGAAAGGTATCTACACTCTGGAGTGAGTTAGTTTTTGATTACATTGTGTACTTGTGAGAACTTTACATGACACAACAATTATAAAGCTTGGTCTTTTACATTTGATTTCTTATCTGGCAAATCAATTTCATCTCATGACTTTTTCATCTTTAAGATCTTTTTTGTCATTTCAGTTTTGCAAATTTTGTAACTCAGTGATGAACATCTTGATCTCTAAATTATTCTAGTTTGTTAGTTATTTGTAAAATTTAGGAAAATTTGGACTTTTCAAGTATTAAACTTAAAGAATATTATTAACTGGTTTATATCAAACTCATTAAAACAATTTTGTAAAAATTTATAGTATATAATACCACAAGTACTTAGTATAAAGAAATAGCTCAAATTTCTTACAAGTAATTTGTTCATTTTGTATGAATAAACACAGCATAATTCTTTATTTGGGGAAATCATTTGATATTTTTGTACTATGTTTCAAACATCAATGATGATGATTCAGGCTTTACAACAGACATCAAGATTTTCTCTTGCTTGGAAAAAAAAATTCTGATTTAAAGTTTGGATAATCTTTGATTTGAAATCAAAAGTTGATCATTAATATCCCCTAACATTTTTATTTATTTTATCCACTTGTCAAATTATGGTCAGGTTGACATTTCAATTTTGATTTCTTGAAAAAGTTGTGAGTATCAGATGATGCAATAAGGACAAAGAATTTAAGTTTGATTTTCTTTTTGTTCTTTCTTTGTAGAGGTTTAATTGAAAATCTGCTTTGATTAACTGTTCAAGTTTTTAGTTTTTATCTTCTTTTCTAAAGAAAATAAATACAAAAGACAGGAAATGTGTATGATGTTTTCCCTCCAGAAACCTTTGCAGAAAAAGGGAGGGAGTGTGGTTTAAGGAAATATCAAAGCATACATATTGTGCATGTTTTTTGTCTAGCTTTGTATTAGGAAAAGATTAAAAAAACAAGTCTTTGAGTACAAAGGTCTCAGCATTTTTAAAGATTCCTTTTTATTAAGGTAATGAATTTCTTTTTATTGTTTGAAGAGATTGCATGTGCATATATATATATATATATATATATATATATGAGAAAAGAGAGTACATTGCATGACTAGACTATGAAAGAGTCAATATTAATGAGTATATAATTCTGTGCAAGGTAAAGAATACTTTATATTATTTACCTTGGGTTACACTTGAAAAAAAGTGCTGTAGACAAAAATGGTTTTAAATAGTGGATAAATCTATCTTGCTGGGACAAAATGATAAACATAATGGACAGAAAATCTATCTTGCGTTTTTTGGTCAATGGGGAGAGATAGGCACACACAATCCATATTAAAAAACAAAAAAAGGAAATGATATTGGGTTGAATACTAAGGCATTCATTAGCCCCATGTAAATAGGTTTCTGTTCTTCTCTGGGATGATCTTTCCAAATAAATAGTGTTTCTTATTTATCCTGTCAGACTTAATTTACTTTCTCATTGACCAGGCTGACTTTGTCCTCCCACAAGAAAGGGAATCTCTAGTGTTATCTTTCCTCAGGAGGGCAGGATTTCTACATGAAAAATTTCCATCATGAAAATAATAGAGAAAAATGTATGTATGTATGTATGTATGTATGTATGTATGCATGTATGTATGTATGCATGCATGTATGCATGCATGTATGTATGCATGCATGCATGCATGTGTATATTAAGAGACGGGTGCATATTTTATTGTAGTGTTATCATGTGTATGGATGTGAATGTTTTTAAAGTGTAAAAATAGTATACATCCCATATATCAGTACATTTGTAAGTCCAGCACCTAATATTGATAGCATAGTTGGGGGAAAGCATTTATTTTACACAAAAATTTCTTCACCATAATTTTCTCCTTTATCAATGTATTTAGCATGTATGGTTCTCAATTAGTCAAATATTGAATATTTGAGAAAATAGGCTACATTGTGAGAAAGAACCTACTTGCAAGGGAAATGTTCACATTTGCATTGAAAATATATTTAATCTTTGCCATGTGTTTAGTCCAAAGTATGGTATCACTGGATTGAATAATGCTTTCTCTTACTGTAGACAATACATATTTGTCTTATTTTAAATGACTAAATCATCATGCAGTACAATTGCTAATTTAATTAAGTGGATGTGCCTATAGAGTAATTAAGGCATTTGATGCTTTATTTAGAAAAGGCAATGATGATGCAGAAGAAACGCTATGCATTCCTGGTGTTTATGGGATGAATTCTTTAGATGAAAGAAATTGCTAAAGATTGTTTAACTGGATTAGAAAAAGTAACTTTATCTGAAGAGATACATCTTGAACAGGTCATCTTGTTGTTGAGTTTAATGATGACTTGTTTTTTTGTCTGAAGTCTATAGAAATATTGTTGAATGGTGAAAGGATTTGTACAAGAACTGTATTAAAACAATTCAAGAGTTATGTCATCTGCAGCAACTTGGAATATGGAAAATGTGTTTCCCACAAGTTGCTAGAAGCCAGCTATAAAGCATGTTTGAATATCTACATTCTAATTAATGCATCATTTGGGGACAAATTAGTGACTGGTGATGAAATAACATGATGATTTTATAAGAATATAAATCAAAACAAACAAAGTCCAGTGGTAGGGAGACAGATCTAGTGAATAGGAAGGATGAAGCAGGACTAACAATGTCTAAATGCATCAACTTTTACAATGTAGGTTTTTAATTATGTCTTGCATAATATCTGCATCAGTGCAGATCCTGTAGAGTGAGTGGCCATGGTTAAATGTAAATAAATCGCAAAACTGCTCAACAAAGTTTGCTATAAACAAGAAAAAAATAGAAAAAGGCAAAATAAAATAATATAAAGCAATCAAAGAATATGCAGGGCAAATTAACAGTAATATGGTAAAAAGTTCACAAACTAAGAATTGGGGTTGATACACAAGAGCAAATTCAAATAAGTGTATATAGCTTTCAGACTTTAAGACAAAACAGACTGGGACTGAGTCATATGAAACTGAAAAGCAGCCTGTTTTATTGGCTAGAAAGAAATCCCAGCATGCATTTGTGTGCTTCTGCATATAAAGTGGGGAGGGCAATGTGTTTTGCAGTCATTCTCAATACAGATTGGAACCAACAGATCCCCTCTCCACTTTTATGTTCACTTGTACTGGCTAAGCTGTTAGAAAATCTTGATGCATCTCTTCTAAATCAGGTCTAAGGGATTCTGCCATGCTAGTCTGACTGGGCTGCAAAAGGCTGTTATAGCTTATTTTGTTAGTGTTATAGTGGAACACACCTATTCTATAGTTAATAGACTCTTCCACCTATAAGTAGGAGTAGTAAGAGTAACCAGTCAGTCGGTCGATGTTGGACGACAGTTAGTCGAATATGAAAGTATTAGCGACCACAACTAGATTACTCTGCATTATACCTATTATATCAAGTTCCTAACGTTTTGTATGTCGAACCTATTTTAGGACCAACTTAGCACAAATACAAGCCTCCACTGTGAAATTACTCCACAACATTATTTGTCGATGAAGATTCGAATTCATACAGTGGAAGAAAAAAAAATTTGCTCGCCACATTATTATTTGGCGACGAATCCGTACTCATACAAAGGAAGAAAAAAAATTTGCTCGCCACATTATTTGGTAACAACGAATTCGTACTCATACGGAGGGAAAAAAAAAATTCGCTCACCACAATAACGTTGGACAACGAAATTCATACTCGTATGGCGGGGAAAAAAAAAATTTGCTCGCCATAACAATTTTTGGTGACGAAATTTGTACTCATACGGAGGAAGAAAAAAATTCGCTCGCCACAATAACTTCAGCGGCAAAGTCTTGGATTCACACTTAAAAAAAAAAAAAAAAAAAAAGCTTGGCAAAGTTTTTTGCAAGCCAAGACGTCAAGTTAGTGATGAAAAAATCTGTCTCAACGGAGAAAAGAAATATTTTTTTTCCCGATAATACAGTTTGCTAAAATAGGTCACGAATTGCAAATTCGTAGGATACCCCCCCACCTTCTACAATATTTAAGCATTGTGTAAACTTTTTGCGAAGATGGAGGAATGCAAAAATATCTTCCAGGAATTCTTTAAGTTCCAGTCGGAACAACAGATGACAATATTAGAGCGACAGAAAACATTCCAGATGCAACTACAGGAGGAAACTTTCAATAGACAAATGCAATTTCAACAAGAAATGGAACAGATTCATAGGGAGTTTCAAAACAAAATTCTGGAAATAGCTGAGAAGCGGAAAGAGAAAAATCTACAAAATGATTCTGGAATTCAATTGAAATATTCACGTACAGTCCAGATAAAGAGATAACTTTTGAGGAGTATTATAAAAAATATACGGATGTGTATAACGAGGACTGCTACTCATGGTCTGAAGGAAAGAAGGTTAGGCTTCTTTTAAGCAGGTTAGGAACTGCTCAGCATAACAAATTGGTAAACTACATTTTACCGAAAAAAACTAGCGAGTTGACATTTACTGAGGCGGTAAATATATTAAGTGTATTATTTAGTAAAAAGACATCTTTGTTTCACAAGAGGTGGAAATGTTTGAATCTGATGAAAGACGACGAACAAGACTATATAATGTACACAGACAATGTGAATAAGCATTGTGAAGAATTAAAGCTGGCAGAGTTAAGTGCAGACAATTTGAAGTGCTTGGTGTTTGTTCAGGGGCTGGTATCATAAAGAGACGCAGAGTTGAGAAAATTAGTACTGGCAAAATTGGAAAGTGAGCCGAGTGTTACGGTACAGAAGTTGGCAGAGGACTACAGAAGATATGTTAGTGTAAAGAAAGATTCAAAAAAGATAGAACAGTCTGGCGTTTCACATGTAAGGAAAATATGCTGCAAAAAAGAAGGTCAGTCTACCAAAAAGAATTCTAAAATTGCGGATTATCAAGCAAAAAGTGAAATACCAGAGAAAAATAAACAAAAACTCCCAAAGCCATATTTTGCTTGCGGTGAACTATACTGGTACGGATATTGCAATTTTAGGAATAAAAAATGTTTCAACTGTAAAAGAGTGGGTCATAAAAGCTCGCACTGCAGGTTAAAAAATAAAGACAATAAAATAAAAAAAATTAAAGTCCAACGAGGTGAACGATGGAATAACCAGAAAATTTGTTACCGTCAAAATAAGTAATAAAAAAATAAAAATGCAACTCAACACTGGTCCCGACCTATCTATCATAAATTTGCATACGTGGAAGAAGTTGGGGAAACCAACTTTAATGAAGACAAAGAAAATCACGAGGTCAGTGACGGGAGAAAAAATAAAATTTATTAGAGAATTTGTTACAAACGTCACGTTAAATAAAAAAAAAAAATGTGAAGACCTAAACTATTTGTCATAGAAAATACCATGAACTGACTTGGTATGAATTGGATAACAGAATTCCAATTATGGGATCTACGATAAATTCTTTCTGTTACAAGGTAGAAAGTTTAAACACCAAAGCCCAAAAATTAGTAAAGAAACTTAAGGAAACATTTCCTACTGTTTTTTTTCTCCAGGTTTGGGAACGTGTACCAAGATGGAGGCAAAATTCCAGCTAAAAGAAAACACTCAGGCGGTATTCAAAAAGAAAAGGAATGTGCCATTTGCCTCATTTGAACAGATAGATAAAGAATTGGACAGATTAGAGAAAACCGGTGTATTTAAAAAAGTTGAGTATAATGAATAGGTAACACCGACAATATACGTGAAAAAAAAGCTCCAGAAAGTAAAGATGAAGCCGACACGAGAAAAACTGGGGAGCGAGTTACCTGCAGCCAAGGACATGTAGTATTATTAAATGATTTGTCAACTGAAGTTACCACAGGAAAGCTAGAGGCTGAACAAATAGAGAACCACAAGAAGAACCTACAGAAACTGTGACTCCATCCTTAAGAAGCTCAAAGTGGAAGGTTGTTTCTGGTAACACTACAGAGATACCAAAAAATAGAAAAGCGGATTGGCAATATGATGTACTTGGTGAAAGGCAAAAAATTCACGTACAGTAACCAGATCAGATGACGTTTTTCAGATGTGGTTGACAGTGGTTCCGTGGAAGAAACGCCGATGGAGCTGATTTTCGATATGTTTGATCTAAAATTGCCTGCAACAATGAGGTATGCTGATCCAGGAGAAAAAGAAAGGCAACTGATCATTTTAAAAGTGGATCCAAAACGTAGGAGATACGCTACAATGTTGCTAAAAAAAAAAATGACGTTTTTTTTTCTTCTTCATATTTCCTGTAAAAAAATAAAGAAAGAAAACTGTTTACTCCTACGGAGTAAAGTTTTAGGAGGTGGGTGTTATAGTGGAACATACCTATTCTATAGTTAATAGACTCTCCCACCTATAAGTAGGAGTAGTAAGAATAACCAGTCAGTCGGTCAGTTAGTTGATGTCGGACGACAGTCGAATACGAAAGTATCAGCGACCACAACTAGATTACTCTGCATTATACCTATTATATCAAGTTCCTAACGTTTTGTACATCGAACCTATTTTAGGACCGACTTAATACAAATACAAGCCTCCACTGTGAAATCACTCCACAACAGTTAGAGAACTACAAAACTGTCAGGAGGATATCATTGAGGGAGAGATTTGGTTTTGTGAGGGAGGGAGGAACAAATTTCTGATTATCACTTCTCATCAACACTAAACATCCAACTAAGAACAGGCCAGCCAGTAAGTAAATTATAGCAAATGTCCAGTTGTATGAACTACTAATTTGTCAAATCATGAGAGGTTCTTGATCTTTTATTGTTGTGTGATGACTTGTGATCAGAGCCAGGAACCAATGAAGCATTCTGAAGTTGACTCCAGCTCTGTTAATATTATGGGTGGCTTTGGCAGGACAAACTTAAAGAGCATAATGACATGAAAACTGTTTATTCATCTTAATTTTGATAGCTGAAATCAAATTGGTTCTAAAGAATTAAAAACATTTATTCTAATTCTCAGATAAATTTAATTATTACTGGTGAAAGCAGGATTGTTAAAGATAATTTTAAATTCTATTTGTTTTGTTTCCTTATAATGTAATATCCTCTGTTCTTAAACCTTTTTAGAAGATGCAGAGTTCATGTCTACAAGAAGAAATATTTCCTGAATTTTTTTTTTTTTTTTCTAAGAACTGGTTAGCAGCCTTACTGCTCTATCAGAACTGGAATGCTGAACTTGTTTCATCATATGATCTCAGAATTATTATTTTTATACACGTTTTTAACAGCTTCCTTTTATTTTTCTATATGTGGAAATTTCCAGCAAAAAATGCTTTCAAAAAGGGTGCTGGGAATATTGTGTACACACCTAATAATTTCTAAAGTGTCGAAGATCAAATTCCAAATAAGTTTATTGAAAGCATTTAAAATTTGAAGTGATTTATTTATTCATTATTTTGTTCCATATCTTGACTTTTTGTGTGTCAAATGAAACTTGATATGAATTTAAAATATCAAAACCTTTTGTTAGAAATTTAGGGATTTAGCATTTGAATGTTTTTGCTTTATTTGGAGTAGCCGTTAAAGCATTCTTGTTATAAAAGTTAAAATATTGTATTTTATTTATTAAATAACAATAAGATGTTTCAACTTTTCACTGTTGAAATCAATATTGATATCTATGGCTACTTGATATCTTTGCTATATTTATATGAAATGCTACACAAAAATAGAATGCAGGCTTAAAAAAACACTCTGCACTGAGTTTGAATATAAGAAAACAGTTGTTCAGTTATAATGTTTACATGTAGAACAATCTAAATGCTTGTTTTCTATTCAATAATTATTGAGTAACATGTTTTGCAGAAAATTATCAAGTATCCACCTGGTTGATGTGGAATATAGTTTATCTTGTTAGTTTCTTTTTTCCTTCATCTTTTTTATCTTACATAAACATTTTTTTGTCTGAGCATTTATCTTCAAATTTTTCTCAACTCATTTGTTTTAATCTTACTTGTCTATTCTATTTCAGCTCAATTCAATTGCCACAGTATGTATTGCAAAATGCATCTCTCTTCTCCTATGCCATGATTGTACAAGCATGTTACCTGCACTTACATCCAATTCTTTCTCTCTTGTAGAAATATGTTAATGGTGTCTTTAAAAATAAAATTCAATCTTTAATCCCCCTCCAATGCACACACACTAAGGAATGCTATAAGTCTAAATTGTATTTAGTATTTTTCATTATTAATTGTACAAAGTCTTTCTGTAAAAACATGGCAAGATGGTTCATCTCAAATTAAAAGTGATTTAATATAGCCATCATAAAAGTTTGTGCCAATGTCAGAAAGCACAGAAGAAATATTTCTGTGGGAGTCATGTGTAAACTGAGGATAAAATTATGGAAATGAAAGATGCCTACACCCACTAAACTACAACATAACAGATGCCCAAACAACTCAATTTATAGATATATTGTCTTTGTTCAAGAACAAAGAAATGGAATAAGAAATGCAGTTCTTATGATTAGAATGCTATCATAATGAGCAATACAAATGCAGAAATACCTGTACCTATGTTTTACAATAACATTTAAAATTTATTTAATAAGGGTGACACAAAGACCTACTTCAAATGCTAGAAGAACATGATTTACATGGAAAAGATAGTCAAATAATACATAGCCTCTCTTGGAAACAAAGAGCCCATGTATGGATAGAGAATATATTTAATAAATACACAAAAATGGAAAGAGTAATAAAACGATATGGAATTTTGTCACTGGATTTATTTAATATATGTAGCAAGAACGATCTTAAGAGAACTAGAAAGCCTACCAGTATATATTGTCAGTTGACATAATCTTAACATATAAGATATGCAAGTGACACTGTTGATGGAAATAATTCTTAGATAGCAAGAAGGACTATTAACAGTAAAAGAAGAAATGTATGGTCAACAGTCTAAGATTTGAGTTACATTATTGTGGTTGTTAGAATCAAGCTAGTATAGGAATTTAGCTATCTGAGTAGTGTAGTAAAATACAAAAAATAATTAAATTCAAAAATCTGAAAAAAAAATTCCTGGTAATAGTGAAAGATGTTTTCCAGAAACTAAGCAAAGTACTAAAACATATTGTTATAATGAAAATATTGTTAGAAACAACAAAAAGAAAGATATAATCTCATATAGGGCAGTGAATTCTGGACAATTTCCTTACAGATGATGATGAAAAGGAGGAGGAGGACGCTTGAAGTGCAAGTGGTTCTACTGATGTCCACTAAGAATAGAATGGACAGAACTTGTGAACAATGAGCAAATCTTGAGGAAAATAGGAACATCAAGGACATTTATAAATTTACAATCTGAAAAGACAGCTGAAAATTTTGGGACACATAATGTGGACAGAGGGCATAGAGAATTTAAAACTCGCTGGACATAGTGAAGGACATAGAGAAACAGGGAGGAAACGGTAACCTATTTAACAAGATTGTATAAATATATGGTAGAACAAGGACTAACAGAAACTGTAAAGGATAAAAAAAACAAAACAGGTAGTTGTGGAGAACCAGAGACACCTACATCCTGAAATGACTTGGCACATATAAGATGAACACAAGAAAAGAATACTATTCTTGTAGTGATTTTCCAAGCATAGCTCAGATGTGGCACAAGGCAGAAAATACTATTCTTGTAATAATGAAGATTTTATTCTTCCTGAAATTTATAAAATATTGAATCAGACTTTTGGCTTTAGAAGTTGATTGTTCATTCATAAAATATACAAACAATTCTTTTAAAAAGAAAGCTATATTTATCTTGTGGACAATACTGAAATAAAATGAAAGCAGCTGTTGGAGTTGACCAGCTTGATTCTGATTTTTATTTACAAAATTTCCCATTTTTGAGACTGAAATCCTGTGAATAAATTATCTCCACTAATTCCTATCATAAAATTTGGAAATAATGTTCTTATTGCATGTTGTTAAATTTGTAAACTTCACTTGTGCCAAGAATTAATTAGATCAAATGTGTACATGATCTTTCCTTCAAATTCATTGTACTTAAAAAATGGAAAAAAAACAGGTTGGTTTTATCAAATCATATTCAGAATGTTTAATCATAATCCTTAAAATTTTAATTTTACAATATGATGAAAATTTATTTATCTACTTTTAAATGTGCACCTTTCTTGTACATTAGGCTAATTCTTGTATTTCTACTGAAACAGTTTAAAGTGTGTTTCTGAAATATTAGCTGTAAATTTCTAGAAAGCATTTCTAGAAGGAGTTTGATGTAAAATGGCAAATAATATGAACTTTAATACAGAAATGATGATTGGTATTGAGAATGATAAATGGAACCTTATTGATTTTGGTATGAATTCATTAAATATACTGCTTATTTTGTCTGGAATTGGATCATTTCCCTATGAAAATATAAAGTAATCATTTCACCTTAATTTCTTCATTATGCCTCTCTGCTATGAGGCTGACAGTTACATTGAGTTTTAATTTTTGATTTTTAATTCAAATAAATATTGAAATAAATGAAGAGAATTTTGAAGGATTTTCAAAAATTATGAAAATATTTATAAGAAAACATTATTTTATTTATTTATTTATTTATTTTTGAGATATTAACCATAAATCACTGTACCTGCCATTGTTTGAAAGCATCTATTTCTTTGCAATTTAGCCATATTACATAGATATCATGAAAGACAAAAAAAAAAAAAAACTTTTATTTAATCACAATGGTTTCTGTTGTTTGATATTTAGTATTCATTCTCTGATCAGAGTGATTTCCTGTCTTGGTACATTGTCATACTGGGATATCAAAGGAACAGATGTAATTCTTCTTGCCCCAAGGAAAAGATTGTTATACATGAAAGGTGATAAAAAAAAAAAAAAGGAAAGAACTGTTTCATTCCTTGAAATAAAATTTTGTTTGTAATCCTGCCTCAAGTTTACTAGATAATTCATTCACATGTCAAAGGACAAAGACTGGTTGAATGCAATAAAGATTTGGATTCTGATTTCAGTGATACAAGATGAAATGCTGCATATCTCAAAACAATGTATAACCTTAAACTGATATGGTTATGGCATTCTTTTAGTGCTGCAAAAGCAATGTTCCAATGGAGTAGTTTAACAAAAAGAGGAGAAATCCAATCTGATGATTTCCTTTTGGTATGTATTAAATCTGTCAGATTGAATAAAGACTTGATGCATAATAGTTGAGAAATAGAAGCTGATATCTACAAGAACAAATGGGCTGTAAATTTGTAGAATATTGAATTGACATAGATACTGATAAAATGGCTTTCTGGATATAACAAATAGTAGCACATTTTTCAGAATAAATATGTAGGTTTGTATTTCTTCAGTTAGATGCCAGGATCAGCGTTAAACAGATTTTGTATATACAATTTTCTCTGTATTTTGTATATACAATTTTCTCTGTATTTGCCATATACAAATTGAGCATCTTAGGGATTAGACACTTATATAAAACCTATATCTATAAGGAGAAGAAAAAGGTGTAAAAACAGGAAAATATTAATCAAATTAATTTGTTTTCAAAATATTTTATTTTTCTAATTTTCCACAAAGTATTTTATTCTGATTATTTATTTCTCAGAGTTTTAGGGATATAAGAAAATTTGATCAATATTTGATTGAATATATCCTAGACACCTTTCCATATTTCTTCATTGGGGCTAAAGAAGCCAATACTTTCAATTATTTGCTGTTGTAAATAGTTGCATGGTACTTGTAGAAATTACACACTGCATGATTATAATTTCTATAAGAATATTAATATTTTTTTTTTTACAGTTAACCAGACAATTACAAAAACCTTTTTAAGCCTTTTTCACTCTGCCATTTGCTGTATAGATTTATTTTCATGGTCTTTTTAACTCTTTTAATCCCAATGGAATGTATATTGAAAGAAAAACTCAGTTTTTATATGATAATACTGTTGGGATATTTTTCTTCCATTCTTAAATCATTTAAAAGACCTTTTCAGACATTTCTTTTATAATCACTCTTGAAAGCAACTTTTCCATAATGAACCATCTTCTGCTATGTGCTATGATCAGTTGCATGGAACTCTATATGTGCTGATGTTTGCAAGGTTCAGTGATACTTTTAGACCATCCTTGTAATGCTTCTTCACCTTGTGGACTGGTTGTTTTCTTTTATATATATATATATATATATATATATAATGTGTATGTTTTTATATATATATATATATATATATATATATATATATATATAATGTGTATGTTTTTATATATATATATATATATATATATATATATATATAATGTGTATGTTTTTATATATATATATATATATAATGTTTTATATATATATATATATATATATATATATATAATGTGTATGTTTTATATATATTTATATATATATATATATATATATATATATAATGTGTATGTTTTATATATATAACACACACACATTTTCTACCTCTTATACAGGCTGTCATTAACATAAATATATAGACTATATATATCTGAAACAAATGGTTATATAAATCTAATATTGATTTTAAACTATTCATTATTGACCTAGAATGAAAGGATGTATAATTTAGACAAATGTTTTTCCTAAAATGCACATCTTTCTTTCTAGTATGTACATGTTCTCAGGTCTTTCTTTCTGCAATATACAGAGTATTTTCTGAAAGAACTGAACTTTATGTAACTAGATTGCATGAATTAATATTTTCTTTATTTTTTCAAAATTTTTCTTTATCAATTGTATATTAAATATGTATAGTTGACCTATTTGTCTTTTATTAACATTCACTCAGTAAATGAGAATAGAAATTGTCTTTATTCTAACATGTAACATATTTTATATTTATTTTTGGTATATATATATATATATATATATATATATATATATATAATTTCTCTCCTATATTGTTCAAGATAGAAAATATCAAATACTATATAAATAAAAAAAGAATTTTTTTAGTATCAGTCCATTCTTATAAAAAATAATTTTTTTTTAGTGAGATGTATCAAAGAAAAAGTTATCTCACAGAGAATGCTCAAACATCCCACCACATTTTATCAACTTATGCACATGATTTCTTAGAATCATCTGTTAAAGAACTCAGAAGTGGAAAAATTAAATTGAAAAAGATGGGCTGGAACTTTGCCACATGGACATTGTTAAAATTGGAAGCAGACCAATTATGATGAACACAGACACATTTAAAATCATTGCGAAAAACCTATGTAAAAACAATGAAATTTCTATCATCTCCTTGAACAAAGAAATGGAATATATACAATGAAAAATTTACATTGTTACTCAATGATACTTATGAGAAAATTGATGAATGCAAAATAATTTCAAAAATATAAAAATTTAATAAAGCAATTAGAAAATTAGCAATGGGAACAAGTCATTCTATACATTATTTGGACTATTGTCCTCATCTTTATCACTATATTTATCACAACGTTTCGGCCGTTGTATGCTCCGGCCTTCTTCAGGTGGTCCTTGAGGACACATGGCACAGTGGATAAAGGCGTTGGTTAGATCCAGTGACAGGACCCAAAGAGTGTGAGTTCAATACCCGGTTAAGGCAGTGGAGAACTTTCAGAGGGAAAATTAGCAGGAGATAGCTGATAACTGACATCCATCAAGCATGGAACTAGAACAGTCTACCCCAGTGAGTGAAATAAAGGGTTCAGTTCGACATTCCAACCACCTGAAGAAGGCCAGAGCATACAACAGTCAAAACGTTGTGCTAAATATGGTGACAAAGATGAGGACAATAGTCTGAATAATGTAAATAATATACATAATACCTCATTTCAGAAATATAGACAAGTCATTCTATAAATTAATAGAATGATACCCTAAAATACTCCAATTTTATGATTTGCCTAAAAATGTACAAATCCAGCATTCCAATGTAACTCATCATATCCAAAATTGGAAGTGCTCTGCACATACTGGCAAGAACCATAGCAAAAAAAATTCTCCTTGGAACAATTAGCCCATCCCATATTAAAAATTCCATTGACCTAGTTGAAAAACTAAGAGACATAAATCTGATAGATAAACATGTGACTAGATAACAAATCCTTTTTTATGAACGTTCCTGTTAGCAAATGTTCAAACTTTAAAGAAAAAAATTTTTGTACAATAAAAAATAAACCTCTTCAAGAGTATAAACAATGAACATATTTTTGATATATTGATGATGCTTTATTAATGTAACCCCCACAAACATTGCCTCATCTTGTAGATAAACTCACCAAATTTGGATGTACAGTAGAATTTACTTATGAAACAGAAAGAAATACATTACTTTTCTTTGATATCATGTTAAACTGTACTGATAATGACCTAAAACTAAGTGTCTATTACAAACCAAACTAATAAAAATGATCTCAAATTTCTATTCTCTACATAATACCAAAATAAAATCTGGAATAATAATAGCCCTCAATATTTACATGAGGAGAAATACATTGAAAATAATTTTAAGCTACTCTAATATCCTAATTGTTTTATTTTCAATGCAAAACAGAAGGCTTGTCAAAATATAACAACAAACCATTCCATCAAATTCAACGAATCATAATATATTATTCTACCTACTAACTCTATCACAACTGCAATTGCAAAAAAATTATCTAAGCTTAATATAAAATTGATTTTTACTTTGAAAATAATAAGAGACATAATTAATCCAAAATGAAATAATAATAAGCTAAAAGTTGAAGGTGGAATTTATTCTATCAATCTTGATTACCACAAGGAATACTTAGGAGAAACCTTTAGGAATTTAAATAAAAGATATGAACACAAGAAATTTTTTTACAAAAGTATAAGGAAACTGAATGAAATTGGCTAAACTACATGCCTAGACATGACCCCCCCCCAACCAATTTAAAAAAAAAAAAAAAAAAAAAAAAAAAGAAAATTTCTGCATTCTAACATCTTCAGTGTTTCCTGTCAATGCATAATTATAACCAGTGCTTGTTTTTGTATCTTCCCTTCCTCCACACATAATTCCATAAACAAAAGCATGTAATCCGATGAAGTCCTTCTAGAGGTTGAAACGTGTTAACAGAATTCTTTTCCACATTGTCATTCATTTGCCTTATATATATATATATATATATATATATATATATATATATATATAATATTACTTATCAGTTGATGTGATGTTACAATGCCAAATATTGTATAAGACTGCATTTCATTTTGTTTCGTTCAAGCTCATTTCTGCGCATGACATAATTGATATTAAGTCACAGCAGTATCTTTCGTTAATTCAGTAAAAAAAAAACAAAAAAAAAAAACAATGATTCACAACAAACTAATTTCTCTTGGACAGCAGAGAACTAGGTTCTTAAATAACCAAAAGATGAATTTCTTGTAAGAAATTCTTCTTTCGGTTCTTCAAGAACTTCTGCCCAACTGCTGCTGGGTTTAAGTCTACAACAAATAAAGTTGCCCCCCCCTCAAGTTTTATTTTAAGTTTCTGCTCATGTTTAGCTTTTGATTTGATTTGTTTGTTTTTCTTGAATTAAAAAGTAATCGAGGGAATCCATGTTCAGGTGGTATTTATTGCAAAAGGCCTTTTGACATCTGTTGATGACAGAATTCTGAGTTACAAATTTAATAGGGTTTTTAGAGGGAACACTCTGTTCGAATGCAAGTTTTATAAAAAATGCACAATTGAATATATAAGGAATAACAATTAGTTTATAATTAAACACTCACCTTGAAGCATTTTTGTTATTCTTGAATAAATCAAGAAAATCTTAACAATGGGTGGGTAAATAATGATTAAAATCATTGATTTCTGAGTTTTATTTAATATCGCAATTATTTGAGGTGTTAAAACTTTTACTTTTCAGCAGTTTTTGTCAAGGCATTTTGCAATATTATGACATGAACACAGAATTCAGATCAAGAATGTTTCTTCTGTGTTTTTATGTTGTAATCACTACTGGTTTGTGCTTGTCATGTTTTTTTTTTGTGTGTCTTACTGCAACCTTTTGTTGTTGTTGTCTCCTCCACAGGTTGTCACTGAACGCTTTAATGAACTTAATAAGGTGACTTGTTCAATCATTGACTGCTCCTTACTTTTGTTCCATTTTTTGTAATTACTACAATATTAATAACAATTTTTATTTTTCTCTCTTTACCACAAAAAGGTTATTATTTTATCAGCATTATTTTTAACATTCTTGTGGCTTTTTTTTTATTTTTTAAGAATATTGTAACTTTATGACACTGCAAAAGAATGTGTATCCTTTTTGTCCATTTCATAAAAAGAAAGGAATTCTTATATATAATTTCTAATTTTTAGAAGTGTACAAAGAAGAAAAATGACAAAATGAGAGAAAGCACATTAATATTGCGTGAAGCTTTTTCTGTTAAAAGAAGAAAAGCAATGGAAGCTTTTGAAAATATTTTCATGAGTCAATCAGTTATTTTGATTTGCTTTTGTTATGCATGATTTGTGGGTGGGAGGCATATCACTTAACTGAATGGTTTATCAAAATTTATCCATTAGTTTACTCTTGTAGTCTGTCATTTCTTGTAGACATTTTATGGCTGACTGTATAAAGTTTCAGCTTAGTTTTCTTGCATTGAACATTGTCATTGATCATTTTTTTTAAAGTGAGGGTAATGCATAAAATAATTTCTAGAGCCTTTTTGCAATATGGAATTGAGAGAAAAATATAACTTTCCTAATATTATTGCTCTTGCTACTGTTCCAGCCTTTTTTTTTTTTATCTGAGCCTGCTTTATGTGAATGCCTTTACAGAATTTTTTTTTCTTTAAAACATTTTTCTGTCCCTCTTTGTTATCCATCTCTTTGTCACAAAATAGTTCCTCCACTGACTACAATTGATTTGTCTTCTAATATCACTATTCTTCTTCTTTAAGAAGATTGATTTTGGCCCCAATTCAATTAAATGTTTCCTTAAGTTGTAAAAGGAAAAAAATAGGTCAGATATACATGGGGGTTACAATTTAATTTTTTTTTTTATTACTTCCCAACAAGTTTTTCAATTTCTAATTTTTTAAAAGTAGGACATTTTTTTTCTTTTATTAATAGTAAGAGTTGAAGATTTGGGGAATTTTGGAATTTGAAGATATAGTAAGTGGCTTGCTTGGTGATAAATGAATTAGTGGCGAGCAATATTTAAGTAGTTTTTAGGCTAAAACAGACTTTCCCACATGGTTTAATTGAATTTTAAAGTCTCTAAAAATGAACAAAATATTGATGGTTGTTTACATCATATATTCTTTCAGATTAATGCATTATTGATGCTACTGGATCTTAAGTCTGTGTAATGAGATTCATTTTATAAAGTAAATCATTTATCATGATTTTACTATTAATCTTTTTTTAAATTAGTAAATTTTATAATGGAATGTTAAATGTTGAGCCATCATTCTGAATACCCTTCTATTGTAATATTAGCCATTTCTTCATTTCTTTATGTGGAAACATTTTGGAATTCATTCACTAAACAGCCAGTTCCACTTTTGGTTGAAATTTATAAAATCTTTCTAGTAAAACAATTTTTCTCAAATGAATTTCTTACCATTTTAACTGGAGGAAATGAAAGCTGCCACTTCTTAGTTACTTTCACAATGTTTTTTTGTCTTTTGATCCTATTATATCTTATCTGAAGTATTGACCTTATTTTACAAATTATTTGGGAAAGTATCCTCATCTTTGTTGTTTTGATCACAATGTCACTTCTAATCTTTAATTCAATTATTAATATAAAAAAAACTTTTTTTGCTTAAATATGCCAATTGTTGGCAAAAGTTTAAAAATGTTAATGTCATAATTCATTCTGTTCAAAACTTGAACAACACACTAGTTGAAATATTAAAACAAGATCAGGATGAGATAATAAATTATGAATTCAGTGTCAATTTTTCTAAAACAAAATTTGAATCAAATGAGATTTAATTCAAAATGAAGGAGGGTTTTATTTGAAAATTTTCTTTAATGATAATTTTTCTCATAGTAAAATAATTTCAAGTAATAATAGGGACAATTGAGAAAAGTACTTTGTGTATAGCATGAAATAATTTACTAAAGCTCACTAACCTTATTTTAGTTTTAAAAAAATAACAATTCCATCTTCTGCTATAAATGACATCTTACCTTGGTCCACTTGTTGATTGCATTTGGTACACAATAACAACAAAATTAAGTTGATCACTTAATACTGCTTGTGTTGTACTTTTATAAAACTGTGTATATTATTTAACTATGAAAGACTATCAATTGATCAGTTTTATTTTATTTAATTCTTTTATACAAGAGATTTTTGGTTTTTCAGCAAGCATGATGGGCATAAATTCAAGCAAATTTTTTACCATAAAGTTTAATATTCAAAAAAAGGACTAAAATGTTATGTTCCTTTTCATTTTCTCTTAACCTGAAGTATCATGCCCATAAGTCTGTGTGGTTATTCCAGGGTTTAATCAAGATTATCTGATATTCAATGATTTAGGGAATCTACCAAAAATTGTATTTTCTTTTAGAAATGAAGTGCAAAGAAAGCAGTTGTTGAGCTGACAATGCTTTTCTTCTTATGTTTGCCTTTTTATGAAACTAATTTCACTTTGATGCAACATTACCCAATTTTTCTCTCCAAAATTCTTGTATAAGAAGTTTTCATTAGTTACATTATTTACATGTGAACGTTAGCTCAAAATCTTTGTTATAACAATATTTTGGCCATTGTGATCTCCAACTCTCTTCAGGTGTCTGTTGCTTCAGGTTATCTTCAGAGAATTTTGATCTCAACCCTTTATTTAATCTATGTCTAGAAATATCTTTGTTCTTATTTAGTACTGCTCAGCTATTGCCCACTCTTTTCATGGGATTTGATAGCCTAGCAAATTAAAGTGTTGGTTTGAGAAATTGGTGACATAGTAATTGTGAATTCAATCCCTGGACTGGGTAGTGCAGTCTTAGACTCAGTGGAAACAGGGTGAGCAATACCTGAATGGTACTAAAAAGAACAATATGAGATATATGGACAACAGAACAAGAACAATCTATCATTGTAGATTAAATTAAAAGTTCAGTTTGAAATTTGCTGAAGGTTACCCAAGTTGACAGACACCTGAAGGTTTGAGAAAAGCTGGAACTTTGTAATAATAGCAGCAAAGATGAGAATATTAGTCTGAACGTAAATATTGCCTATTTTTGTTTAAATGTGTGGAAATTATTTTCTTCTCAGAGCATAATCATTATTTTCAAAAGTTAATATCAGGAACAGTGTTTTATTGTAAAAATGTGGAGCTTTTGTCAATGGTAATGATTATCATTTTAAATGTTTTGGAAATGGAATAATGCCTTTAATTAAAAAAAAAAAAAAAAAAAAAAAAAAAGTCCTGATCTATGATGACAATAAATCTTGGATTTAAAAAAGATGCCTTATCTGCAAGTTATTAAAATCTGACACAAGGACAGTTTTATTATTTCAAACAATTATTTATTGGATTTTTTTAAGTAAGGAATGATATGAATATATTTACATGCCCAAATATTAGATGGCCAGATATAATTTTGCTGAGCTTTGAAATTAGCCTTGTTTGAATGCAAAGCAAATTCTTTTCTTTTTTGCTTTCTTTATTTGCAAAAAGACAACAGCAGAAAATATTGATGTTAAGCTATCACTTTCCTTTCTTGCATTTTTTTCTTTTTGTGTAAATATATAAATAGAAAAATTATTGAAAAACCCAAATTGCTTAATTTCCTTTCTAAAATTATTTTTTTTTTTACTTGCTTTTACTCTTTTATTGCAATTTAGTTAAGATATTGGTTAAGTGGGATGAATTCAGTTTCATTTTTTATAGAATGAGTACAAACTTCAAATTATTGCCCTTTACTAAAGTTTTTAAGATTTTACTTTTATAAATCGGAATAATGTTTCTGCAATAAACAAAAAAACAGCACCTAGAAATAAGAAAAGGAATCATTCTCTACCTTTTTTCAGGATGTGGGTAGATGTAGCTGGAATATTTATAACAAGTATAGTAGTAAATATATACTTCAATAAAAATAGTTTTATTACATTAATCTCTAAAATAGCAGGTTGAACTTTGTCTTATAAGTCTCATGAGGATCTCAAGTTTGAATATATTGCAAATATATTTTTTGATTTTCTGAACTTCAAATATTAACATAGACTGAGGTTTAAGTTCATTAAGTGAAATTAAAATGCTCTAAAATCAAGGTATAGTTTAAATGAATTTATTATCTATTTTAAAAAGAAAAATACCCATTTTATGAACATTAAAACCTTGACCAAATACTTTGTATTAACATACACACAAACGAGAAGGGAAAGAATGGTAATGGCTTGCTGCCAGGTGTTTACTTAGCATGCAATTCTGTTCTTTATTTTTGTTCTGTATTCAATATACATTGAACCTATACAGTATTTTCCTTTCTAACTTTGTCATTTGTGCAAATAGAAATTATCTAAGATTGTAAGTATTACTGATTGTTAACCAAGAACCTTAATTGAATCACCACCTCTTCATTTTGTTCTCAGCTTCCTGTTTTTGATTTATTAAAGCATGTAATTATATCCCCCCCTTCCTTTGCCCATGCATAATAAAGCATAACATGGAAACTAATCCTGACTAATAATTTTCAGCAGCCATTTTCTTTAGAAATGATAGGAATTTCATTTCTTCAACTCATTCCTTTGATTATGATGACCCAATTTTGTCTTATCTCCCTGGTTCTCTAAATTAATCATAAATCTATAAGCATACAAATAAAATACATTGATTGCATAACAAATTGTCTTGCTTGCTATATGTAAATTGGTATAAAAGCAGGTGATGCTTGATATAAAACTCTCAACTGTATATATTTATTTTTGTGATGAAATCTAATTATTTAATCTTGAGATTAGTTTACTAGCCTACATGAGAAAGGTGCTGAAAAAAACTGAATGACCTTAAACCATGAACCTTGACCCTGCTATTTCACATATTCATGCTGCAGTCCAACTCTTGGTGCATCATTTGTCAATTCCCCCACCTCCTCTCAGCAAAAAAAAAAATAAAAAAAAAATTGAAGTTTGGTCACTAAAATGCAGCTTTGTTTCTGTATCATTTGGAAATTTCTTCACTTTCGAATTGCTTTTTGGTTTGGAAACGGGAAGTAATCAAATGGCTGTGGTGAATCTAAATCCCAATTCTTCAAAACATCCATTGTCTTTTGAGTATTGTTAAAAAATAAAAACCTTTTAAAAGCTTCTCTTACTGTTTCTCTTTCAACAGCTTCTTTAATTGGAACATCGAGTTAGTGTTAGTATATTGCATAACTATTTAATTCTTCTGAATATAGTAATCAAAACTTCTTCCTTATTCTCTCTACCTGCCCTGCAAAAAGAAAGAAATCATTGATCTTTTTGTGCTGTAATTTGAATTTCTTTTGGTTATAGAAAATCCCAGTACTGCAACTGCTTGAAGTGTTGTTTTGGCCTCTAAATCATTGTGTGGTATAAAGTGTTTCATCAAGAGTGACAAGTTGTTCTCAAAAATGATCATTAGATCACTGAAAATGCTGTAAAAGCAATTTGAACATGTTGACTCAATATTTGTGGATGACATTTAAATATTTTGGCACCCACTTTCCTGATAACCTCTGCTTGCCCAACTGTTCATGAATTATAAATCCAAAACATTCTCTGGATAATTCTTTTGGCTGTAATTTATTGGTCAGCCAAAAGTAAGTCATGACCATGATCAACAATTTTAGGAGTTTGACACCACTGAAGACCTTTCCCAGTGTGTGTGTGTGCGCGCACGTTGTATTTTAGCTCAACTCCGTTGCTGAAAGTTAGCATTATAGACTTGGGTTAATTTCGAGTTTTTTTTTTTTGTTTTTTTTTTCTGTAGGAGCAGAAACTTCAAGAGAACTTGTAGTTAAATGCTTGAAAATTCTGTGCTTTATTGACCGGATTCAATCAATGATATGAAAGAAATTTTTTAAAAATGGAACAAGAATCTGACAAATTGTCACTTTACTATATAAAAGACCTATTTCTAGCTATAGTAACAATGCTCAAAGTTTGGGAACAGTGGCTGTAAATTTTTCAGCATCTCCTCATATTGTTTGAATTTTATATAAAATAATATTTTAAGAAATACTTGACTCATGTAATAAAGAGCACACCTAATGGCCTCTAAATGATATGAAGATTTAAAACGCATAGATGCCAAAATAAAATAGCTGAAATTATGTATTTGTAATGTACTGGTTCACAAGTTTGCTGGTGTTAATTATTAATCTTCAATATTCATTGAAATATCTATTAAAACATGTAAAAAAAATTTCTTTTACAAAAATGGAAAGCATGAATGAATTTTTCTAGAATATTTGCAACTATAATCTGTAGAGTAAATTAACTTTGTGTAGTATGGCACCAGGTCATAAGTTAGTTACTATAACTGGCATTCATCATTTATAGCTGAATACTAATCTGGTTTAACATTGGGAGATGATTGAGAACAGGTGCTTTTAACATCACTTGTTTGTAAGCAACTAAGATAACATTTAATTCTAAAGTTTTCATTGAATTTCTCAAATTTTAATGACTTTTTCAGTTAAAACCAGTAGGTTATGAAAAAAAGAAAAACCTTGACTTTTTCCTTTGAATTGGTAAAGCAATCATTTACTTCTCAGCAATTCTGTTAAGACCAAATTCAACCTTTTCTTTTAGATCTTAGAGCAGCAGTGCACCCAGATGCATTAATGTGCCCTGGAATGTTACCAGGTGCACACCAAGTAAGCAGAAGAGTAATTTATGAATTATTTTTATATTTTAAAAAAATCTTTATTTTTTAAAAACTATACACACCAAGCAAGTGTAATGTCTTAAAAATAAATGCTTATTTCAGGAAACTTCTATATTATTTTACTATTTTAAATTTCATGATTAATTTTTACTTATTAAAATTTAAAGTGCGCCACAGAGTTTTAGTTCTACAAGTGTGCCGCAAAGTAAAAAAAGGTTTAGAAACACTATCTTAGAGTATAGTGCAACTTTATACAAAAATTAATGGCTTAAAATATCTGGTTAAAAAAATTTCAACAAACAGATTCATAGAAAAATCTCTTGTAAAGGAATCTTAAATCTATCATTTTATGTAATTAGCATTGGATCATGAAGAGCTAAACATGTACATTTGTGTTGAGAGTTAGCATCCAATAAAGAATCAGTATTTTCTAATTCAAGTGAATATATAATCAGTAATCATGTGCATGTACATCATATTTCAAATACTAGTAGCCAGAAATTCTGCCTACTCTGCTAATAAAATATCTTACAATATTTTCCTTAATGTCTTTTTTCTTGAGCAAGACTCTTCAGCTGTTTTTACCAAAGTCATGTACAGAATATTGATCAGATTATTTTAAGATCTTTTATAATTTTAAAGATACTTTTTTTCCAATCTTTTATTCAAGTTTTAATTTGTTTCATGTTTGCTTCTCTTGTATCTTGGTAGTATCTTTCCATTTTTACCATTTCCTGAACCAAATGATATACACTGTAAATTTGACAATTCATCATCTTATTTTCCATCCAGTCATGCACATGTTTAAATCTGTCAGAATTAATCTTTGCTGAATAATTTTGTTAGATGTAATATTTAAAGTACGGAATAAAAGATAAGGTAAATAGTAGAAAGGGATGATCTACTGATTTAAATGTCTTTATCTTAACCTTTTACCTGTGAGTGACCAAATGCAATAGTTTTTATTTTTATTATAATAGATAACTGAAACTCTTCCTCCTCCATTCCTCTCTTTACTATTTTGAAATAGGCTAATTTCTTTTGTATTTTAATCTCTATGTACTATTTACTGACAATGATTGCTTTAGTGTTACATATTTGCAGCTGGCACATGAGCTGCTTGGTGTGTTAGCAGCAGTTTTAAAATTGAAATATGAAGATTTCAGATAAAAGCCTAATTTATTTTTCTTAATGATTATATTTTATTTTAGAGAAATATTGTGTGTATATGTATGTACACACACACACACACACACACACACACACACATACATACATACATACATACATACATACATACATACATACATACATACATACATACATACATATATATACATACACCTGCATTTTTTTGTCTGCTACTCAAGTATCAATTTTATATCATTGCAAAGATTGAATTTTCAAGTTTTATAGATTGAATACATTTTATGTTGCATCTCAATAAAAGTGTTGAAGTGATGACATCTGTTGTTGAATGATTGTAGTTGCAGCTTTGAATTTGTGCAAGCAGCAATAACCAACCATTACTGTACTGGGTTCTTGTATTTGTTGAATGCTTCAACTATTGAAAAGGAATTGTAAAATTTGGCATTCTATCCAACCTCACCTCTCCCAAGTGTTTATATGACCTGATTATGTCTCTTCTTTTGGCAACCTCCCTACAAAACCACTTTAGTAGAATCTTGATCTCTATTGACTGACTTATAAAGACACATGGTTTTTATGAAATAGTTTTTGATGAGTAAATGTAAAGTCGAGTAATAATGTTAGTTGTTGAAAATGAAATGGCAATGTTTGGGCATGTTGTCAATAAAGAACCTGGCATTGTGATCCTGACAATCTACTAGATCATGGATAACTTGATTTTTCAGTGACAAACTTAGAAATTGAAATTAAAGATTGACATGTGATTTTCAATTAATGTCTTTGGCCATTTTTGTAAATTTTTTCCATTATTTCTAAGAAACAATTCTAAGACCAAAATTAATGCAAACTTCCAAGAATTAGTATCTGTCTATATTTCTGAGATGAGGTATTATGTACACTATTTACATTATTTGGACTATTGTCCTCATCTTTATCACCATATTTATTACAATATTACGAATGGCAGGAATTCCTGTCATTGCAGTTTTATGATGAAAGTGTGAAAGAAAGAAATTTCTGCAGCAGTTGATGGATTAATAATCTTTATGCATTCTCTTCATGTTCAAAACTTTTGTTTTACACAATCCCTAGTTCCTCTCCACATCACAAACACTGGGCCACTTGACAAGAATTGCATAAATTTAAAAGAAAGTTAAATGCATTTTTAGAGACTGATAACATAATGTTAAAAATTAACAAATTAATTGATGTGCCATAAATACTTTCTCATAATCAACAGTTGCTAATATTAATTTTGTTTTTTAGATGAAAAACTAGAATGTATGTTTCTATGTAGAGCCATTGACATGTTTCTATTCTTTGTGACAGAATTGAAGGTGATGAATAAGAGATGTGTATTGAAGGTTTTATTGTATTGATTATTGAACATGTCTGTTGTGCAATGAATAGTGCACTATCTCCAAATATTAAAAAAAAAATAAATGACCTTAGTAAAAAGACAAATGTCAACTGTGTTTGTGTCCTGGAGAAGGTAAAAGATTTGATGAAAGGAGATATTTTTTTTTTTTTAAGCATTTCGCCCCAAGCAAGGCAGGAAGCCACTAGGACACAAGGGGTTACAGAAAATTTAGAGCAAGATCAGATAGGAGTGATAGAAGAAAGGATGAGGGTAGTGGATAGATCAAGGCAACTGGAGATGTTGATTGACATTACACTTGAATAGCTGGAGATTATAGCTCACAGGGAAACAGGACGAGATGCCAGGGCAGGGCCAACTACATTGCATATCCGCCTCTGGAGCCTATCAAGGACCCCGAGGCAAACAGAAGGGGCACCAGACCATATATGGCAGCAATACTCCATGCAAGGGCGAATTGTTGATTTGTAGATCTAGAAGATCGACTCCGGGGAGAAAAACTTCCTGGCGCGGCTCAGGGAGCCAACTTTCCTTGCAGTGAACGAGGCAATTGATTCAATGTATTTATTCCATCTCGGGTCAGCAGTCATCGTGAGACCGAGAAGCCGCAGAGAGTTGTTCTCAAGTTGAGCGTCAGACATTCTAATGGAGGGAAGGGAAGGATCTCTGTGGTGATTAATAGAGAGCAGTTTTGTCTTGGAAGCGTTGAAGTTGACCAGCCAATTCATGCCCCAGTTCACAATCGATTGGAGGTCCTTTTCGAGACGCACGGCCAGGCGAGTTTTGTCAGCGAGACTAGATTTGTTTTTGAGGCAGGAATAAATTGTGGTGTCATCCGCGTAGATGCCAACTTGGGAAGTTATTGCGTCAGGAAGGTCATTTATGTAGATAAGGAATAGAGTGGGGCCTAGGATGGAGCCTTGAGGAACACCTGCGTTCGTGGGATAGGAACTGGAGGAGAATCCATTGAGAACGACCTTCAATTTATGGTTTGACAGGAATGATCGTATTAGGTTATATAATCGACCCGTAATGCCATAACCCTTTGAAGATTATAAAAATAGTTTTAAAAACATTTACAAACCTGTTTTTATTTTTCCTCCAAAATGGAAGTTGTATAATTTTTAACACAAGGCCAGGTTTCTTGAGCACTTAGCAAAAATCAAGCTAATTCTGCTGCTTATAAGACAATCACAGTAATCATTATACTACCAGAAGTGTTCTGTTTAGATACAAGAGAGAAGCATCTTTATTCAGAGCTTTATTATAAAGTTATTTTTAACTAACTGGGAAATATATGAATTTTACTTAAAAAAACAGTAAGCAAAGTTCAAGATGACAATGTCCTTTTGATACTTTTCTTTTACAAAATAACAAAATATAATTATAGAGAAGTGGTTTTGTAAATGGATCTTGATCATAAATATGAAGCCATTAATCTCAAAATTTCCAGTTAAGCAAAATAAATTCTATAATGTAGCTGAGTTTTTAATATTGTTAATCTAGTAACAGTGTCTGAAAGTTATCATTTACAGTTGAGAAATTTCCATATCTGCAATTAATATTTGTTAGCATTTTGTTTTTTTTTCATATTGCAAGGATGCTGAGTGAGCCTTAGTTATAGTTTATGGAAGAGAAACCACACAATCTGGCATGATCAATTAATAGGTTCATACAAGAAAGAATCAATAACTGTTTATTTTTTATCTTTCCACAGGAAAAAAATACATACTTTCTTTTGGCAGCTGTTTGATTTGTACAAAAATGAAGACTTTCACCTTCATGTTTTTCTATTGTTATCCAAAGGTTTTAATATGTGATTACAAATTTTGTTTTTATTGCTTTTGTGTTGAGAATTTCATATTGAAGAATTATTGGATTTTTGATTTGTTTTAACACTTTAATCATTCAAATATTGTTTTGTTTTTTTGTAATTATTTTAAGTATTTATCAACCTTTTCATTGTATTGCTTTTCATTTCTAGAACCTCTCATCAAAGACTGGTGATGAAATCAGCGTTACTATGGGACAAGATATTATCCGTATCACAACAGAAAATCTGGTAGGTTCTTTTTGTCCAGCAAGCACTTTTATCAACCAACAATCTACTTGGCTAAAATAAAATTCCCTCATCATTGTATTATTCTTTTTCATTAAATGTTACAATTCCAACCTCACAATTTTATCTCTGCAAATGTTTCAAATATGAAAAATATAGAGAGAGTAAATTTGCTATGAAAAGATGACCTTAAAGAAAATACATCTCTTAAATGGTTGCTTGTGAAATTATTTAAAGCATTTGATTCACTGATCGAGCATAGTAGAAGGGGAAGGAAATCCCATATTAAGAATAGAATATAATGTCTGGAATTCTATTCCTTCATAATGGTGTATATGAAGAGCTCCTTTGATTTGTGGAAGTGTTGTTTTTATGCAATCTGGTGATTGGTTACATTTGTCTAAGATGCTTTAAAGTAGAAACTAAGAATATTTAAAGATTTAATTCATATTTTAGTAAATAAATTCAAACTATTAAGTTTCTTTGTATCCTGTTTTAAGATTGTTACTGAGGATAGTTTTTAGTTATTTCTAAGCACAGGAATTGGTGACTTCTTAAAATGTTATGTTTGCATGTTAACCTATTTTAGAATGTAATGAAAAGTAAAATCTTTATTGGCTTAGGCATTACCATTTCTTTTAATTTGGAGTACTTTCTTCAGTTCTTGCAGAAATTATAAAATCATTCTGTAAGTTCATGTATCCTACTTGTCAAACCCAATATACAATGAAACCTTTTCTAATTGAATGCATTGATCTTGAGTCCAAAAGACACAAACAGGCTAAAAGAACTATTTGAAAATATTAAAATAGTTATGTCATTCCTGAAATCATTTGGATTATATCTGAAAATATAAAAAAAGATTGTTCATTTTTCCTAAATATAAACCAAAATAAATCAGTTTTGCCATAAAATAATTCTAAAGAGTTGATATTCCGTTAAAATTCCACTTAAACTGTGAGTTGATAATAGTTGGGTCAAGAGCTTTTCAGCACCCTCTTGTGGACTGAACATTGTGCAGTAAAAATTGCAGATCAAAATTCAATTAATAACTAAGCAGCCATCTTATTCACACACACACACACAAACACAGATTAAGGTTCAATTCAAACTTTGATTTTTTTTTGATTTTTTTTTTTTTTTTTTTTTTTTTTAAATATCTCTAATATTTTTAATGTTTTATTGTTTTTACTTTAAATTTTATGTTAATCTGATGAGATGCACAATATTTAAAATTGAGAGCCTAACATTTTATAGTCTCTACTTTTCATCTCTGCCCATCTCTTTCTACCAGCAAGTTCTCTTTACTTTTATTTCCTAAATTTTTTTTATATCTGTCATTGTTATATACTGTACCTATGAATACTAATGGGTATGTTCCAATCCTCAAAAATATGATGGACACTATTGTCAGTCAGGGATAATATACTGTCTAAGTAATCCACCACTAGCAGTGGTTTACCTACTTCATGCTGCTGGCAAGTATTGTATTTTGTAGATGTTATAAAGATTACCATTTCATTTCCAACCTTCATTTTGGTTATTTCTCATTCAGTAACCTTTTATAGGTTACAACAATTGTTTGTCTTTTTAAGTGTATATTTGTGCATCTGTTTCCTCTCAATTCATGGGATGCTCATTTACCTTCCACTTGCAATAGTTTTTCTTTCATTATTTGTTATCCTCATTTATTAGCTTTAAGCTTTTCATTTTTTGTGTATCAGATATATGGGTTAACTTTCTTAGTTGAGGTGAGTGGGAGCAAAATAAGATACTGATTTTTATGGCATATTTATGGTTTACTACATGTGCAATTTTTTGTAGCATTTTTTGCTGATTGTGAGCAAAAAAGGTGGATTTTATATTAATATGTTTTAAACATTATTTTAGTGGATAGATCATATTGGAAATAGATGCCCCATTTTTATTTATTAAAATGTGTGTATTATATCAGCCTGTGCATTCCAGAAATCTTAGTAAAGGAAATGTGTCTATTTTTGTAGCAGGGAAACCACTGTGTGATCCAGTGTGCTTTAGCACTTGACCATGAAGAATAGAGAAATAAAAATAGGGTGTCTGTTTCAAATACAAAATATCCAGTATAATAATGTTTAATTTAATAAAAATCCTTTCTTGTGTTGTTGCAGTCGTAGTAATAATATCGACTTTTTACGTATAGAATTTTTTTTTCTGTTGGAGGAAATCTGTTATTAAAATCTGTATTAAAACTAGATTTATCCTTTGTTAATGTTCATTCCTGCAATTATTATATAAAACTGATCTATTTTTGTGTTTTTAAAGCACTCTTTGGAGATACTGTGTTAGACAACAATATTGACAATTAAGAGCCATGGCTCCCTTCCGCTTTTTATTTTTTAAATTATTATTATACACATATATATAAACTATGATGGTTTTGCAAGAATATGAACATATTGAAGATAATAGATTGTGAAAGATTTCTCTTTAGCTCTGACTTGAACCAATCCTTTTTATAATCACTAAAATGAACCCCCATTCAGCCATGATAAATTTTGTTAGACAAAGCAACAGCACTTGTAGCACCAACATCTGTGGTAACAATAATAAATATTAGTGTTGACTTGATAGTATACAAGCCAAGTGCTTATTGTACTCCTGGCCTCTGTCAAATCCATTCCGTCTTAAAGGCTAACAATCTTTCTTGCTTGACTGCCCAAGCTGTGTAAATTTTGTTCTGTAAGTTCTTCGATCTCTTTATTATCTGATCTGGGATAATTTAGAATGTTTGATAAAACTAGAACTACCTTTTGCCATTTTTGTTTATTCTAGTTTTTACAGAATTTTTTAATTATAACTTTAAAAACATTTTAGGTTGATTTTCATTTGTTTGCTGTTTCCTTTGTTATATATAAGTGGACATTGAAGTCAACACCCAGAGGTGACAGTCTATTTTATGCTTGAACACAATTGTCATGTCATGACAATTGCATTCAAGCATCAAACAGTGTTATCTCTGGGTGTTGACTTCAAAGTCAACTTTTATATTTATATATGCACACTATCCTTGATATTGAGCACTTTAACCAATAAATATAGCATACTTTAAAATTATATTTTATCACACACACACACACACACACACACACATATATATATATATATATATATATATATATATATATATATATATTGCACATTGAGTGCTGGTGTTAATAAAATAGGGCTTGATGTACTATAACAGTGCTCTTAGGTATATATTAATAAATATACATTTTTTCCTCACTGGTAGCACAACTCAGAATTTCATGCACAACACAATCTTCTGCTGCTGAGTAGAGACTGACCATTATTTAATTTAAATTTTAATAAAAATATTTGGTTTATGCAATGCTGGAGCAATCCACATATATCGGGATTACTGTTTTAAAAAAAAATTGTATTTAAATAGACGGAATTGATATTTTATATTTGAAATAAATGGGGATTAATGTTTTTTTCTCTAAACTTTGTATTAAAATAAATGGACCTTAAAAAAAACAAAAAAAAACAAACAATTATATATGCTTCAACATAAGTAAACAGAAGAAAATTAAAATAGGAAAGGTTATAATCTACAGTAGAAACTAATCTGGATCAGTGTATTTCAACAGGTATTTATTTTTATGCCTACATCATTTCTCTTGTTTAATAAGTTAGCATTATTTAATTGTTTTAAGATAGCTAATTTTCCTACAAGACATAAAATACATCTCTTGCATTTCCCATTGTAAGATTTGGTTTTAGCTACAATATCCCATGTGATAATGGGTGTATTACCACCATTCTTGCCAGATATGTTTAGAGAAGGCAGTGCTATTCATATATTTTACATTGCGTAAAGTCATTTGATGATGATAAAAACAAAATTTCCAAGGATTTTCAATGGACCCAATATAAAAAATTTTGACATCAATTATGAGGTTGGGATTTAAACCATATCACATTACAGTGTCTGTTCATTTTTACCTTTTTTGTTTGTTTCTAAATACTCTAAATTTATTTTATGGTTGCTAAGTTTGTATGCTTTTATATATTTAATTTTATTATTATCAAATATTTCCTTGTTGCTGGAGTTAGTAGATAATATAAATTGGATGGATTTATGCAAATTATTTAAAATACTAGGTGGATGATTGGATTCCTAATTAACATATCTATGGTTATGTATATTTTTGGTATTTGGTTTGTAATAACGAGTGCACAAGTCCAGGGTCACCTTGCGAATGTTCATCACTTTATTATTGGTGGTTGTGGTAATTTATAGTTTGTGATCTTAGAAGAATTTAATCAGTTCCCTTTTTGATTGATCTATGTTTCTTAAACTTGCTTTACAGTGGGGTATTACACTGTCATCTCTGTAGAGTCCTGTGTCCTTAATGTTGAAAAGAAATTTTTATTGCCACAATAACAAAATTCCAACCAGCCTGCATGGCCTACAGAATCAAACAAACCTATAGCAATGTGAAATTCTGTGTTGTTTCTTTTAGTCCACAATCATTATTATATAACATTATAATATAACCTATTGTTATTAAAATTTAAGTTATATAATGGTAGATTGTGTTGTGCATGAAACTTGGAGCCATGATACCGGTGAGGAAAAAATATTAACATCATTGATAAAGGCAATTGAGATGAGGCAAAATAAATCCTTGGTTCATGCCATTTCCTAAAGTATTACTTATAAAAGATACAGTGGTTTGCTGTCATAACACCCATCTCCATGGTTTTTTTGATACTCTACTTTTGTGTGTGTGTGTGTGTATGTATATATATATATATACAAAAATTTTTAATTGGTAGGGATTATTCCAAGGACAACTTTAATCCAATGAGATCTTAATGTAAGTTACAGAGCAATATATAATGAATTAAGAGAACACCTTAAAAATTCATATTTGTTATAATTTATTTCATGAATATTGTTATATTCCTCTCTTCAGACTGAATGCTTTTAAGAAATGGATTCAATCCATCCAGATATACCAGAATAAAAAGGAGAAACTTTAAAAAAAAAAAAAAAAGTTAAAAATAAAGTAGAAAAAATTTTAAAATTAAGGGAAGAAAGAAAGAGGAGGAGAGAAAGGAAAGAAGGAAGAAATAAATGATGAGCCAATAGCAAAAATAAATAGAATGACCTAGAAAAAAACTTTCTTAAAAGGGCTGAACAAGTTAATATCCCGAGTGGGGGGGGGATGGAAAAGGTTGATGGGAAGTAAGAGTTACAACAATTTCTCTAATGAAGTCATGTCATTTTAGATATTAATGATAAAAAAGTATACATGGCAATTGGGAACAGACACTCTACCATTATTGGCTTTCCTTCTCCAATGCTTCTTTAAGACACCAAACTGCTCTATCATTGGAAACTTAAAGATAGTGGCTTCACCCCACAAATTAAATGGGATATTGTTTTCAGTCTCAAAATCCCAACAATTTTCAGGTTAGATACAATCTATGCATACAGGAGAAGATCATAATAATTAAATATAAAAATGCTGACCAGTTATTTAATCAAAGAAATGAACTCCTTTTCAAGTCGACATAAGAACAAATTTAAAATTCCCTAAAAACATTGACTTTGGGGAGATATACACTTGAAATTTTTTTTTTTTTTTTTTAATTTTATATGGGTACAAACATGCATGTATGTGTATTCATATGTATGTATGCGCATATGCAGTTATATTGCTTGTCACACATTTTTTTATATATAGGTCTGTAGTTATATTTAATTATTTATGAATGTCTTGCTGATGCTTATATCATTTATAAGTTTTTATTTAATAATTTATATTTTATTATTATTAATAGTATTTTCTTTATTTTTATCTTTACCAGTTTCTATATTCTAAATTTGTTTCTTATAGTTATGTAAATTTATTATTTTTACTTATTGATTTAGTTATTTATTGATTTAGTTATTTATTGATTTATGTTGGATATTATTATTAGTTTAAAATGATGATTGCTATCTAAAATGACATGACAAATTGTAGCTCTTTTATTTCTGATTCCACTTTTCCTTCCCTTACCCAGTATATTAACTTATTCAGACCTTTTAAGGAAATTTTTCTGGGTCATTCTATTTTTTATTTTTGTTAGTGCCTCATTATTTATTTCTTCCTTCTTTCCTTTCTTTTTTTCCCTTTCTCTCTACCTCTCTTCTTTCTTTCTTCCCTTAAGTTTTAAAATTTTTTTTATTTTTAATTTTTAAAATTTTTCTTTCTTCCTTTTTTATTATTAATATTATTTTCTTTCTTTTTTCCATTTTTTCTTTTTCCTTTTTCCATTTATTTCTTTTTTCTCTTTACCTTTTTTCCTTTTTTCACTTTTCTTTATTCCTTTTTCCTTTTGTTTTTTCTTTTTCTTTTTTTCCCTAGTATATCTGTCTTTATGGATTTATTCCATTTCTTAAAGTCTGAAGAAATGAATATAACAATATTCATGAAATAGGTTATAACTGATATGGATTTTTAAGTTTTTTTTTCTTAATTTATCATTTTTATATATGTGTATCTTATATGTAACCAGATATAAGAAGGTGGTTATGGAGCCTTAATAACGTGTAGTGAGTTGTTCCCAGTGTACCAGTATCCTTATATATCAAGCATCTTAATGGCTAGCAAATATTTTAGTTTTTCTTTGATTTATATTTAATCTGTATTGTGTGTGATTTTCCTCTCTCTCTCATTCTGTCTGACAGAGTATGTTTTTGATGGTGTCATCATTTTTATCTTTTTTCTTTAATCCATTCTCCATTCTTATCATTTTTCTTTCTTTCCTTCATTCAAATTTTATCTTTTTCTTTCCTTCATTCATAAGTTGTTTTTGTTTCCTTCATTCACCATTTTTTTTTTTTTCTTTCCATTATCCCACAGATATCAGTCAGCTATGTGCCATGCACTTAGGCGATCATGTATCTTTTCATATATGACTGACGAGGCAGATTTTTTCCCACATTAGGTTGCCATTTCTTTCTGCAGTAAACCATTTGCCATCCAAGACTATAGAACCTAGTCTGTCCTGCTATTAACCCATAGGTGGGGGAGAAGAAGAGGATTCATACCTTTCCTAAAGGTATTAGTACATAAGTGAATGTAATGGATTCAACTGGAATTCAAACCGCTATCCATTACTCCACCATGCTTCCTTAAAACTATATTTTGCACACACACTCACATATATATATATATATATATATATATATATATATATATATATATATATATATAGAGAGAGAGAGAGAGAGAGAGAGAGCTTTACGTGCTTCACTATTTTTGGAACTGCTCCTACTCCTGCATCCAAAATTGGAGCAGACTCCCCTCATGCTCCCCGTTTTCAAAAAGGAACTGCTCCAGCTCCAACTCCATTAAAAAAAAAAAAAAAAAAAGCAGTTCTTTTTCAGCGCTCCATAGTTAAAATGTAACTTCTTTCATAAACGGACATTTATTGGTTTAAAAATCTTTCAAAAATAATATATATATTTGTGGCACATTATTTGAGAAAAATTAGCAAATTTAAAGTTAAATTAATCTGATTTGAAATGAACATTACTTACTTTATCATAAAAAAAAGTAATATACAGTCATTTCAACTGAAAAATGCCCCCAAAAAACTAATGCTAAATATTACATTACCACTGATCTAAAAAAATAAAAAAAAATTTCAAACATACTAGAAAAAATTTTTAAAAAATGTTCAAAATAGTTAAAAAAAAAAAAAGAAAATAAATAAAAAAAAATAATAACAGCATTTTTGTAATAAAACCTTGTTTTTTATTAAGTTTAAGTTATTAAGTTTCATCATACTATGCTGTTTTGTTTTGTTTTTTTTGCCTACTTTTTTTATGTAGTGAATGTAACTAAAATGAAGTATTAAATCATGGTTATTAAATTTGCTTATTAAAATCAATGCTAAAAACAAATAAAACATATTTTTTCAGAAAGCCTAGGTTTTATTGTAAAGAACACATCACAAAATATCAGTTGTTTTTAAGTAATTCCCAACTTAAATAAATTCATTTTCTTGAAAATATTTTATGGCGTCAAAAATAACCTTTACCATAGTTTGTTATACAAATAAGAATTGAAAAGATTCTGATAGATGTATTGTAAAACTTTAGTTACAGTTTTGGGGCAAAAAGTTATTCTTGTCAGTGTTCCAGTTGTTAAGGGAAACAGAAGAACTCAAAATTGATCCCTGCATTTAAGCATTGCATTAATATTTAAGCTCAACTTATAAAAGTTCAATAATAATTCTTTTACTTAATTTAAGGACAGTTTGATATATGTAGGCCCTTATTTTCTGTACAAACAATTATTTTTATTTCATGGGTGACTTTTGCTGGACTTTGCAATTATTAGGTTGGTGCAAAAATATTGTCGTTTTTTGACGTTAAAAAAATACGTCAAAAAGTGACTATTTTTGCACCAACCTAATAATTTTGATTATTCACAAATTTATTTCCAAGTTATAAAAAATTACAAAAATCAAATAGATTGAAAGATCAGAAGGTGGCGCACAAGGTCCATCACCCATCAGTGAAAGCAGTAGTCAACATCAGCGAATATCAGCTGAGTGCCTCTGAGGAGTCAGTATTGAATAAGGGTCTCAACTTTGCCACAACCATTAGGCAAGTGCCATACTTGGACATCATTGCCAGAGCCGAGGAGGTGGCCTTGAACATCCCTCAGGCTCAGGCAGATGAACAGAGATGGAAGATGAGACATACCTTGGAGAAGGCCAAGCTGCCCAGGTCTAACATAACAAAACTGGAGAGGCTGGCAATTGGATTCCCACAGAGGAACTAAAACATCATCATACTGCCAGCTGATAAAGGCAATGTGACTGTAGTGATGGACAAATCAGATTATACAAGAAGGCTAGAAGACCTTATTAGCAATGGTAGCTACAGCAAAGTAAAAAAGGATCCTACAATGAAAACACAAACTGTCACAAATACTAATCAAGAACAAGGATCACTTCACACCTAAGACATATAGGCAGTTATTGCAGCATTACACTAACCTACCTCACATATACGATCTCCCTAAGATTCACAAAGATGGTATTCCACTCAGGCCGATTGTTAGTTGCCAAGGCTCTTTGTGCCACCCTCTCCTAGTAGATATAATTGACTCATTGATCGGAAAGTCTCCTTCATATATCCAAAACTCTGCCCACTCCATGGAAATAATCAGATACTCCCATCCTATCCAATCAGATAGTGAGCTTAGATGTGGTGAGTTTGTTTACCAATGAACCCACGAAGAAGGCACTCTCTGTAGTCAAAGACAGATTGGCCTCTGACTCATCCTAGAAGAATGAACCAGTATTCCAATAGATAATCTGATGGAAATGTTGACTTTCTGTACACAAACAACACACTTCGGAATAGGATCACACATATATTGACAGGATGAGGACTTAGCAATGGGCTCGCCACTATCACCAACAATGGTGAATATATACATGGAATACTTTGAGAAAATAGCATTAGAATCTATATCTCTAAAGCCAACTATATGGTTAAGGTATGTAGATGACACCTTCGTACTCTGGCCACACCAGGAAAATGTTCAGGTTCTACTGGACCATGTGAACTCAATAAGACCTTCGATACAGTTCACTATGGAGAAAGAGAGTAACAACACACTCACATTCCTGGATGTTCTAATATCCCAAACAGAGCATGGGTTTAAGACATCTGTATACCATAAATTGACATTCATTGGACAGTACCTCAATTTCAACTCCCACCATCCATACAGTGTAAAGAAAGGGATTGTCCACTGCTCACAACACCGAGAAAAAGTCTTAAGTGGCGACCCAGAGGCATTAGATAAAGAATTGGTCAGTATAAGTAGTACCCTACAATGTAACAACTACCCAGGGTACATGGCAGCAGCCCCTAAAAACTGGGATAGGCAGGTACAAGAGGAGGACAACAACACTTAGAAAACAGTCTGCCTGCCTTATATGAAGGGCTTATCAGAGAAAATACAAAGGATCTGCAGTCCAGGGGTAAATATTTATTCAACAAAAATGGGGAGGAAGGGGATCCCTCATTGTTGAATAAATATTTACCCCATCTTAGGTGTTTGTGTTTGTGGTTCTTTGGTCACATGGTATAATTTTAGCTATCGCCTATAAATATGCGTTTCTCTTTGCCTCGTTAGCCGAACTTTCCCTGACGATCTGTTTAGGTGAAACCTAGGTAGGTATGTCTGGCTCACTAGGTGTATCTAGGTCTGCTCTACGGTTGTATTGAGCTCTTTTGTTTGTTAGTTGTTTACTCGTTTCGGGGTTTTTTCTTTGGGCTTCAGACCTGCATCTGTGCGATTTTTTTCGGCAGTAGTTCATGTTTGTAGCTCTTTCTTTTTTTTTTTAAAACCTTTTTTTCCCTCGAGATTGATTTGATTATTGGCAAATCAAAAATTCAAGGGTTTTTCGAAACGAGTCTAGTTATCTATATTTGTGTATATATATATATATATATATATATATATATATATATATATATACACACACACACACACACACACAATTCTGGTCCCAACCCACTTCCCAAATCCTAATCAAAAACAGATATATTTTTTTCTTTTTTACTCCCTTCTTGTTTTGCCCAAGATATTTTAGCACATAAAAATTGTTAAAAGTATCTCAAAGAGAAAGGGATATTTATGTCTGACATTTCTTGAGGATATGTTTCAGTTTCTTTTTTTTTATTCTTTCATTCTCATAGAGGGTGGGTAGATTTCATTTCACTGTCATCCACCATTTTACTCTTTTTTTTTTTTTTTTTTTTTTTTTTTTTTCCTTCATTCACCATTTTTTCTTTTTCCTTTCCTTCATTCATCATTTTTTTTTTTTTTTCTTGTAGGAACTTCGTGAAACTGTCAGTAAGCAAACCGAACAGATCAGAAAACTTAAGAAAACCCTCAAAGTTTATGCACGCAAACTCAAAGATGGTGAAGGTCTGTATCATTATTATTTTTTCTGCTCACTTTTTTCTCCTTCCTTTCATGCATTGATGATGTTTTGGGTGATTGTTTTATCTTTTACGGCCATATAACTTTTTTTTCTTTTTTTTTTTTTTTGTTTCATCTATTGTAGTATTTTTACTATTCTCTCATTTTGATGATTGCAATAAATTTTTTCATTAGGTGGGGAAAAAAAATGAAACAAGATACAATTCATTTTAGGCTTTGATAAATTAAAACCAAATCATTCTATTTGTTTTTGCAGACAGTTGATGTCATTTTTTACTTTCTGTCTTTATCAGTAGAGTAAAAGAAGTCGGTTTTCAATCAACAAAATTGTTGTATCTGACCTTTATTGATTCCAGTAATTTTGAATTAAAAACATTGGGGAGAATCTTTGATTCATTGACATCACTAAGTTAAATAAAATATTTGACTTAGCCATAATATAAAACAAAAACAAATTTTTGTTGTCTTTTTTTGTAAGGATGATAAATCTCGGAATGTAAGCGATCACAGCATTTCTTCTCAAAATATATTTGGTCAAATATTTTAATAAGGCCTTTTCTGAAAATATCAAGAGATTACAGATAAAAATGATTGTTTATCATTGTAAGGGATTGTACATTTGGGAAAATGTCCAATATGCTTTGTCTTTTTTATATAATTATTTGAACATAAATAAGTAATTAACACAATGTACAATCAAGTTAATGTTGAATTCTCATGTCTCTGCTGATGATAGGAAATGATTCCATGTTTTGTACTAACAGCAACTAACACTTAAAAAGTAAAATAAAATTACATTGTATGAAGAGTTCTTTGCTTATTGTGTGTGCCTCTTTAAGTACTCTATGCTTCAATTGTCTATCAATATTCTATAAGCAACACATTGATATTTAAGTTATAAGAAACATTCATGACTGAACTTTAACACATTATTTTTTTTTTCTATAAGTCTTTCTTGTGTAAGTTTTTTTTTTTTTTAAATATCCTTCAACTATTTTTTCTTGTCAGTTAAATTTTACCTTTTAACATTGTCTTTTTCTCTCTTGCCCACTCTGCAACATATTAAAAAATATATATGTATACCAGGTCCTTTCCGAAGATTCCAGAGTCTTGTATCGGCTACATCTTTAAGCCCTACGTCGGGTAAGCCACTTGCCATCTGCTCGTGCCCATTGATCTGTAGCAGCAACAGCTGCATCTTTCAGCATGAAACTCTGAACACTGACTCCATGCTCCTTGTACCATCAACTGCATCAAATAAGCATTTTCCATTTTTGTTTGCTCTTCCCTCCCCATCTCAATTTGTGTTTGTTTTTCAAAATCTTTTCTCTAAGTTCCTCCCATTAGTCTTGAAGCCTTTTGCTTTACTGTATCCAATTTTGTAAAAAAAATTTCTGTTTCTTAATTTTGACTGGTTATATTTTTATTCTTTTTATCTGCATGTTCTTTATAGTTTCATGAAATCCCAAGTTCTCTTCAACTTTGTTCAATTTATCATCTTCCTACTGCTTGAATTGCTCTGTCATTGAATTAACCTTTCACATATCATTTCTGTATGACTACCAAGGGATTTCTGTAATTGTGAAGAAGCAGATGAAAGTGTTAAGAAACCTGCTGTTAATCTTGTATGAAAAAAATGAAAATAAAAATAAAAAAAATTAAAAATTTGTCACTTTCTGAACAACACATGGGCTTATCATTTTACATGTGGACTTAGAAAGATCTCAGAAATACCACATTTTGGTTATGTTTAATCTCCTAAATTTAAGATGTCCTTTGTTTTTTTTTGTTTTTTTCAAAGGACAACTTATACAGGTTGGATTTTCAAGATAATGAGGATAATTTTATCTTTGTAATCCCCTCCCTCTATTAATAACTTAACAGACTGATAGCGCTACCATTTTTGTTATTGTGACAATGTAACACTTTGACTGGCAATTTGCTTTAGATTCTTAAATCCATCAACAAACATTGAAAAACATTTTTTTTGTAATTATACTTCATGAATGAATAGTTCCACTTATTTATGCTGGAAAACCAAAAGATGTGTTTAGATAAATTGGTGAGAATGTCAAGTTACATACTCCCCTTTCCCGAGTTTTTGCAGTAATAAACTGACCTAAGAAAAAAATGCAGTTTCTTTTTTGTATAATTTCCACTTGGCCATTTCCCACTATTTATGTCCTAAGAGGATATGACAATATATGGCAATAAATAACATTAGGCATTGTGAATTTTCAGAGAGTTCTAAGAGCAACAGAATCTGTAATTTGATGCCTTAACAACACTGAAGAAATATTTTCTTCCTTTGCTGCCAAACTTGAGGTTTATTCTCTCTCTCACACACATACACACACAGTCTCTCTCTCTCTCTCTCTTTCTCCCTCTCTCTACAATTTAAATTATAAAATATACTTGCATATGATAATTATAATAAACTACACTGACAACAAAAAAAACCCCAAAAAAACAAATGTCTGCTATCTTGACAAATGCTACTCTCTTGTAAATTAAGTGCAAATCAATTATCAGAATTGTCCTCATGTCATGACTTTTTGTTATTTTATTTTTTTAGATATATACCTAGCACATTTATGTTGAAAGGAAACAATGTTGTAATTAACACTAGGTCTCCCCAGTTATATGTATGTGCAAGAATAAGACATCTCTATTTTCAACAAACCTAAACTCTAATTAATTATTCTGAAATATGGAAAAAAAAAAAAAACGAAACATTTTTATTTTAATTTTCAAGTTGTTTAATTGATAAAGAAGTACTAAAAAGTTTTCAGTACTTCTTGTTTCTCCAGATCTAACCAACTTTTTTTAAAGCCTTTTTGTTTTGGGCTGACAACCCCCACCAACCCCAATATATTTATTGTTATTCTAATTATTACACATTAGATTTTTGTTCTAAGATTTAAACTCTAAAAACCCCAAATATTGTGTTTGAATTTGGTATCATGCTTTAGTAAACCCTTTTTTCTATCATAATATATAAACCAGAAAAAATTGGTTGATGACTGGGAAAATTATTTATTTGCTTAAATATCTGAAATCCCTCCACCTTGCTAAGATAAAAGTTTTAGACATTACTTGGAATTTTGCTTCCACTTCTAAGAAACTAATGAAGTCTAAGTGGATGTTAAATTTTTTTTTCACTTTCCTGGCAAAAATGTTAAAAACAGACTTAAAAAAGGGTTTAAATAATTTTCAAAATAGCCAAGAAAAATATTTTTTACAATATGGCATGGTGATCCAATTACCAAGAATCTAATCCTATTTGGTACTAGAATATTTCATTATTTACAGCAAAATAATGAAAACCTGTATTAGAACAGGAAATAATTGAATTTCATCATAAATGTTCTGTATAATTTTGTATTTTTCATTGGCATTCAGAAGTAAACACCCAAAAAACATTGAATATAAGGCATGTTTCAAACTGATGTTTTGCTTACAGTGCCATATGTTAAGGAACTCTCTTAAATTGATTATCACATGGCAAAACAAAAATTGAGAGACTTAATTCTGGTTTATTCAAACAGAGCAATACCCTTTCATCCCTAATTTTTTAAATGTGCATAATCCATAAAAAAACTCTATTCTTGTTAATCTTCATCCGTATATGTTTCTAACTAGAAATTCTTTTGTGGAGACTGAGTTTTGTCATTTGTATATGCAATATCATCTTGGTAATTTTATTTTTATCTGTCAGTTTTATTTACATATCAATGTGCACCATTATATGCAAAGTGTTTTTGCTATTATTCTTTAGATGATCATATCTGCACACAAATGCACATTGATCAGAGGAAATTCACATCACACCAAAACTCACCTGAGCACAAAAGGAAGTGAATGCCACTTGCACAGGAGAATAGAGTAGATTTTATGCAGAAGCTGCCACATTACTTTTTTGTGGTATAATAATAATTGCCAGGTACAGTCTTAAAAGGTAATCCAAAACCAGAATAAAATGAAAAGCACATGATATGCTATTTTGTTCAGCATTTCTATTCTAGTGCTTAGACTTTGTTCTGATTCACTTAAACAAATACATGTCCTTATTACTAAAAAGTAAAAAGAAAGCAATAAGTTGCAAATTTTGATTGATACATTTAGCCTATGAATCTTTTTCTGCCAAATTGCCTCAAAGCTTCTTGTAATATTTGTTACTATATGAAAAACTGTTTTTGACAGCTGAGCAACAATCAGCATCAGTTCTCAACTTTCAATACATTTTAAATAGTTATGAATTGTTTTTCCACGGCATTGCGTAAGGAAGCAAAAAATTTTGAGTTTTTTTGAGTTATTGAACTGAACAATAATAATGTTTGATTTTTCAATCTGAATTTAAATTTGCAAATGTTGAAACCCATATTTTGTTCTATATTAAAATATATGAATTTTGATCATACTAAAGAATTTTAAAGAAATCCCATAAATATTGTAATCTTTTTTTCCTCAAGCAGTGGCATTCTCCACTTTTCTTGTCTCTTGTTCTTCTTTTGGAGTACTGTAGTTTTTAGTCAGTCACCATTCACTTTGTTTTGTGTGTGCATGTATGTGCATCATTTGATGTTTTAATTTACATGGTTATTTTCTATTTTTATTTATTGTGGCCTTTATCTATTTTTAGATCTATTAAAATGCTTTCATTTAAACGATTTAAATTTTGCATTATTGAAAATCAAAGTAAGAAAAAAAAATTGAAAATATTGAATTAAGTAAACTAAAAAATAATCTTTTAAATTTAACATTGAAACTTGAAGTATTTATTTTAAAATGTTTTCCATGGAAAAATATTTAAAGAAAACTGGTCAGATTTTTCTTATTGAATGAATTTTGTAAAAATTTCAAATTGTAAATAAGCTTGACTAATGACATCTTTTCTTTTTTGGTCTCTATTTCATTGTTTTTTTGGGGGTTTTTTTTCCTCATATGCTGCATTGGTAATAAAACTTGGTTTGTCATATATAAAAAGTTATGTGAAAAAACATTTTTTATTAAATTGTTCATTGAAACAGCCATGGCTTTTTCCTATCCACCTTTTAAAGAACTCTTACAGTGATAAATATTATTGATGCAGTATATATGAACCAGCCAAATATTTTCTGGGAATACCCACTTCTTGCTGGATGCTTTGTAATTCTCACCCAATCAATAGTTTCTCAAACCTAAAAAAAATCACTCAGTTTTTACAGTTCAAATGTTGGATGTATTTTGTACTGGTATTCACTATTTATGTACAATGGTTTTATTCTCAGCAAAATGATATTATGCTTATAATATTTTTTCTTTTGAGGTTGTTTGATGATTTTTTTTTTTTTTTAGTAAAAAAAAACAAGTATGGAACTTGTTTTTTACTTGAAAATATAGATCTCTCTTGCTTTGGTCTTGTTCCTATCATGTTTACATATGAGAAATCTATTAATGCTTCCATTCATTGCATGAGATTAGGTATATTGTAGCAATGAAAGGTGGCTTATGAAGATCAGTTTACTTAATGGAAACCCAGTCTCTATCTTGTAGGGTTTTTAATCAATTTCCCAAGTACATAGAAGTTGGCAGAGCAAATCTTTTGATTCTTCTTAACTTCTTGGAACTTGGAAATAAAATTCCTGGAAATAAATTCTTACGAATGGTAATAACTGCAAACTGTCAAGGTGCATTTAATCAACAAAACTGAAAATAAATATTACACAGCTTGATGCAAGTATGTAACACACACACACAATATTTACTATAAAATATATATTTTAATGTTTTGTAATGCTTTCCCTTGCCCATCCAATTATTATTGAACTTTTGAATATAGTCTAATTCTTTGACTTTATAAACTGACATGCAAAAAAATTGTGACTTAATAATGCCTATCTATATATGTTTGAATAAGAGTAGCTGTGTGAAATGGTATGGAGTCTGAGATGCTACATTTGTTGTGTAGATAGATCTATCCAGGTATATTCCAGAGTTGTCCATAAATAAGTTGTTGCATGTGGCTACAGGAAATTTAGTAAGATCTGCAACATGTCTCTTGCATGCTCAATAAGGTTTAAGTTTAGTAAGTATGTATTAATGTATCAATTGAAAGTCAGTTGAGTATGTTTTTGCAACCAATTTTGTGTTCCCATATATAACAAGACAAGTATATTTGTTTGTATAACACCTTGCTGACTGACTGGATTCAGAGCTTTGTACAGTCTCCACCCACCTACACACTTGACCATCACCCTCCCCATCACAATGCTGGAAACATAGCATAACTAACATGACATGACTTATATGGTCCAATCTCCTTTGGCTTTGTTGAGGCACAGTAACTAATGCTATGGTGTCAATAATGGTACTCTTGTTGGTTGACAACTAAAAAAGTCTATGAAAGGTAGTGTACCATGTACAGAGTTTTAACTGAAAGATACTCACACCTTCATGAAATTGGGACATAATTTGATGTTATGTTCCCCTTTTTGTTGGATGCCTGCCATCCTCATTAAGTGCCTCTTCTCACATGATTTGTAAGTGCCCACTATTTTTACAGCTTTGATTGTTTGGAATTTCCATATTTTCTGATGTGCCATTTGTTACACTTAGTTGAGAAAACTCCACAACAGTTGATAGTGCTAGATATATTTTGGTCCAAACTATCATTCTCTGGTTAAATCTTGTCCATGTGCTATGGCTGCCATGACTGCCTCTTTACCTATTGCATCACATCATCATCCAGCTGAGTACATTTCTACCATTGAGGGAAGATGAAACAATCCAGTGTACTGCTTTCTCTAATTTTGTAACACTTTTGTTTATGAAGAATTATTTTGAGAATGATGCTGTTGTAATGCATTTAACTTATTTTCATCTCCATCCATAATTATGCTGCTCCAGCAGATTAGTTATATCATTTTCCTCTTTGAATTTAAGTCATATTTTATTCTAAGTTAATTTTGGCACAAAATGCATAGATTTTTTTTAGATTTAAATTTTCTGACTTGAATGAAAATTTGTTGTTAAATAAACTCTTTTACAACTCGCTCATTCAGTGCCCACCCAATAATTATATTTGAGCCTTTTTGTTATTTCTCAATGAATACTTGTTACATTTATATAACTGAAAACCTCATTTCCAAAGTCTTCATGGTTATTAAATAAAATATCTCTCTAATAATAGGAATAAATGTTTACCGAATTTTTAAATGGCTATTAATGTTCTCTGCTTTCGTATGGAGTTGCTCCTTTACTTTTAAACATTAGCATAACCTTGTTTAGCCATATATTCTCTATGAAAGTATAATGATTGCATTTAGCATTTAATTCCCAATTAAAGAAGTTGTAACATCAATGTTTATCTTCCTCTTTTAGTTGACTTTTTCTTTCCTTTTTTTGTTTCTCTACAAAACCCAGTTTTTTCACTGGTACCCTGTAATTGGGATATTGTCCATTTTTCCTTTTCCCACATTGAATATCCTGTCTCAAATAAATTAATCTTTATACTGTCTTTCTGCTTAATTTTTCTAAATCTTTACTGCATTTTGTTGCACCATGTTCTTATCTTTTTCATTTATAAAAGCCAAAACATTCACAAAGCAATAATAATAAACTTGTCATTCTTCAGCAAATGGTTTGAAATGTCCTGTGACTGGTGGGAAAAAAACATCTGATGGTAGGCTAATCAGTGCACTTATTCCTCTCACCTCCTCAGTATTTGATTATCTTCTCTATATTTGAAAGCCAACAGAACTCCTCCTCCTTCTTTACCTTTCCTCCATAAATTGAATATTTTTTTTTTATTAAAAACAAACAAAAAAGAATTCATAAAATATCCATTTGTGACAAACTATTAATGTCCTTTGGCCCTTTCTAAAATTTCTGACATATTCAAAATAATAATCTCAGCTGGGCTAACACTGTCCACCAGCTTTATAAGTGAAGGCAAAATATAACTGTCAATTTTTCTGCCTTCTGATTCTCAGGGAAATGGCAATATATATATGTGTATATATATATATATATATATATATATATATATATATGGATTTATACACACTGACTTTATTTTTCCTGGATTCCCTGGGGCTTTGTTATATTTTATCTTGATGTTTATAGAGACACTCATTTTTTTGGTAGATAAATTGGTTTAGATTCTCTTATCAAGAGTGCACTCTTGTGAATTGCTATACTAACCCAGCATGTTCTTTTGTAGATCTTGTATTTAATAGCTAAGAATTTGGTAACAACATTTTTAGGCACTTGATTTTTATCCCTGATCTTCTAAAAGAATGAAAAAAAAAAAGCAGATTGAGAATGTAAATTATTGGAACTTTACACTATGAAGATAGTTAAAGATTAATATCACATTATAAGATTACAGATTTCATTGATTTTTAACTATTTATATATTTTTATCTATCAGTTTTTAAAAATGAAAATGAGTTTGAAAAAAAAGCAAATTTGAAAGCAGTCATTATGCGAATAAAAAAATGTCCAAAGAGAATATTTTTATCCACATCCTTGTACTGTGAATAAACAATTTTGTATTCAAGAAAACTAAGTTGTATTAATTAAAAAAAAAAAAAACTTATTTTTCTTTCTAGTAATTATCTTACAAATGTGGTATATAAATATTAAATAACTGCATTAAATAGAAATAAATTTCATAAAATTTAATTCCAAAATTTAATTTTGTCTTTTTTTGATGAAACAAAAAAAAATCATCTTAACATAATTTTTCAGTAAAGTTCTTGAAGTCTTTTAGGTATTGTAGTAATGTTAACAATAAAAAAAACTTGTTCTAGATGGTCATCTGAAGATGGTCAGAAAGTTGTTAAATTAAGAGAAAAGAAAGAGCTCACCAAGATATTGAAATTCTTGCAAAAAAGCAAACCTAACTCATCTCCCAAAATGTAAACAGAGCAGCTATTTGTTTTAAAGTTGTACTTGAGTGTTGTAAAAAGCCCATCACATGTCTTGCTTGCATATATCCCCACTGCATAGCTGAGAAAATACAATTCCAATGCAAATATTACCTCTTTGTGGATTGGTACAAGGTTATAAAATGAATTTTGAACTTGTTGCATATGAAAATGTTCAGTTTAAAACTTAGATTTAACAATTCCTCTCACCATCTAATTATCTCAGTCTGAGGCTTTGAAAAATCAATTCTCATTTTTGGAAATTGAAGAACCTTTAAGGAAACTCTGGAAAACACCTATGTTGTGGCAGCCAGCTCATTTTCCTTCAGTTAAAAGAAATGTTGTATAACTTACTTCATATGGCACAAGGAATTGACATCAACTATAAGAATTGATTTCTTTTTCTGATTTACCAATATGCATTTCTTTTATAATGGAGAAAAATCATTTACAAGATTGTATTAATTATAAGGAAGGAAATGAGGCATAAAACTACTTTTAAAAAGAATTGTTTTTATAATTGTTTTCCAGATGAAGATGAATTTTGGTAACATTTGTTTTATGAGAAGACATTAACCTGTTTATAATTTTTTTTTAAAGTTTTTCACTAACAGAAAATGATGCAAATTAATATTTGTATATTTTTTATTTTTTTCCATAGTAGAATATTTCTTGTAGGCTAGCAACTAGTATTGTCCCCTATTTCAACAGAAACTACAACAGATACACAGAGCACAATAACACCTTTGCATAGAGCAAGTTTATTGTTCTAAAACATTTTTCTACCTAGGCATCACTATTGACTATGCATTTTTGAGGTATTTTTTATTTTGCATGTTGATTGTTGTGCAAAACTGTCTGGAATATGGTGTCTCTCTCTATTGGTGAAATGCAAATTCCATTATCTAATTGAACTCACAAATTCTATACATGTTCAGCAAGTGTGTGTGAATGTCATTGGTTGATACACTTCTGCTTCATATGTACTTTGATACCAGGTACCATTTTGCCAGACTGTTATTCAACTGCTTTCTGTAACAAGGCAAAAAATAATTATAGGAAGGAATCAAAGTGTAGTATCTGTTCTCCTCTGTGTTATTTCTACTTTTGAACAGTACATGATTCTGTGATGAGGGAAGCTTTATTGCGAGATATTCTGATCCTGTGGAAAGCATGTCCTTCATTGCACTAAAGATAGAGGTTGATGGATATACTGATATCTCAGTGTAACAATGGCTGTGTAGCCTGCAGTTTTGTTCTTGGCCAATAGAGACTCCTTTCCTTCCCTGTTAAATTAACCACATAACCACATTCTACCCTCATGGAAGAGTAATGTAAATACTGGAAAATTTTGATCTCTACTTCTATACCACCAATGCCTGTCTCTAATGACATGTTTCAATATAATTACCTTTATTGTGACCCTCATAAAATCTTTTGAAATTATTATTAGCAGCTCCAATGATAAATTGACACTTTTAGATGTCTTTCTATGGCTCTTGAAATTCATATAAAACCTTTTTCTTGATACATCTCTGTAGCAATATATTTTTTGCTTAACTGATTATGTAAGTAAAATATACAATCTTTTCTTTTACTTCTTGTATGATGAATTGATATTTTGAACTTTATTGAAATTTTAAAGTTCATGCTAGTGTTCTGTTATTTTGTGTGTCTTACAAGAGAATTACAAATTCTAGGTTAAATAATACTGATGGTCAATCTGTTCCTGTTATTAAACCCCAGGAGAGTAATTACAATCAAAATTGACCAAGAAAAGAAGTTCAGTACTCAATTATTTGAGAGTTACTAAATTACACATTTAACCTTTAATTTTCCAATTAATGATTTTTAAGCAATAATTTCTTAAAATTATACTTTTTTAAATAAGAAATGACTGAAGTTAACTTTATGAAAAATAACTTATAGCTTAATTTCATCAACTCCTGGATTATTTTTTTTAATATTTAGCTTCTATTACTTTGCAATTGCAAGCTATTATTTTATTGTTATTTTATTATTAGAAATAAATGTTTCTGATATTTAGACTTTGTTCTGGCAGTTATAAACTTTGTGATAAATTTTTATTAACTTTGCTTGCTTTCCAAGACTGGAATTTTAACATATTTTTTTCAAAGAAAAATTACATGAGGAAAATATTCCTATAAAATATGACTAACTTTGATTTGATGAATTTGTGTTAATTTATTCTTTAAATGACAAATCAAATTTTAAGAAATTTTTTATAAATTCTTTAAAAATCTATTTTTCTACATTGTGTATTTTTGATAGTTTATGAACAATTTGGTAATAAAAGATCTGAATCTATTTTTTCTTTGATTTTTCAAAATGATTCAAGAAATAAAATAAATATTCTGCACAAATCAATTTTTGTAATTTGATTTTTCCCAGAAAATCTCATTAAAATTGATTTGATATTTGTAAAATTGAACTCAATAGCAATTCTTAATTTATATATTTTTTTTTTCATTTTTCTCTTTTAATCTGTTTATTAAAAGTATATGAAATGTTTGAAATATCTTAGAAGTGTATGAAAACTCACATTTTGTATATATGTAAGTCTGGTTGGTATTAATTCCAGTATTTATGAAAATAAAAATCATGGATGTCGACTCGAGCATGTGTACCTATGAAAATAATGTTTATAGTAATAAGAAATAGTTGTAAGTTACAAGGGAATACTGAAAAGTTTTATTGCCTGATCCTCTTCTCAAAATCTTTATTCTGATGGTTGGTCTGAGAATCTTTTAGCAACATCACACACTCACACGGTACAGCAGATATACCTCCCACATACTGGTAAGACATTAGGTAGATGAAGACACCATTGCTACTGATGTGTTACCATTATATGGGAGATATTTCTGCTGCACCTTGTCTGTATGTATATACACACACACATCTATATATAAAAAAAATGTAAGTGCTGGCTGGTGGTAATAAAAAGGTGCTTTGTGTGTGCGTATATATATATATATATATATATAACAAATTTTCTATCAGGTAACATAGGTAAAAAAAACATTCATGTCATTCAGATAGTGTGATTATAATGGTAAAAAATAAACAAATAAGGATTCTAATCATGGCTGCCAATTTCATGCTTAGGTGATCTTCAAGTGCATAGTAAAAACCCTCAGGTAGAAATATTTTATGCCCTACAAATATGGAAAAATCTATAAACATTTAGTCAGTGGCTAGATAGCAGTTAGTACCTGTTCTCATCCTCACACTTTGAAAGTAGTTCTGACATTTTATTTGATAGCAAGGGAATTCAAAAACGTAACTTTGCTTTAAAGTATAATTCAAAATTTTCTAGATTCAGCTTTACAAGCAAATTCATATTTTATTTATTACACTTCCAGACTGTTCTTGCTGTTGTCTTTATCTTCCACAAATATATAGAAATCATTGTGCTATTGACATAAGGCCTTCTGAAAAAATATTTGTGCGTGTAGAATCTGTTTTTATAAGACATATTTGCTTCATCACCTTGGTGGTCTTTACACTTGATGGTTGACAATATTGGCAGTTAAATATTTCCTATTCTAAGGGGCAGTTATCTCTATTTCTACACAGTTTTATTTTATTAATATATTTAGGAAACAGACTTTTCACTTTTCTCTTTACACCTTTGTTGCATGGAGGTTTAAACCAAATACCTCTTCTTTTTTTGTTAGACATTTGCCTGGTTATTCTGCTATTCAAATTCAAATTTAAATTAGCAGTATATCCATCATTGCTTAATGTTATTTCATATTCTGCCTTCTCATCGTGAAAAACACCTAAGTCCAAGAATTAGCAGGTAATCTATCCTGCATCAATTTTCAGATCTATTTGCAAATGGCTTTTGAGTGTTATGATAATGATATAAATAAGGGTACTATTTTACTTCTTGTATGAGCTGTGTACATATTTCAATGAATAATAATGAATTAAAAACATAAATGCAACTGTCAGTTTTATGCTGTTTACTTTTCAGGTATATAGTATATAAGTCTAGTACAATTGGTAGACTGCCATTTTGTAAACATCTAAATGCTTTGTGGTTTCCATGTTTATTTAGTATCACTGAATTTGAAGTGGAGAATTTTAAGTGCTTGCATGCAAGGCAGGATCCAAAAGATGTACACCATAGTTGAAAGAAAAGTTATACATTTTGGAATTTTCCCGAGAGGATAAAATATTGAGCAAAATGTTTGAATTGGTTTCTGAATATAGGTATGACAATAAGTACTTGATATGCTACTTATCCTCAGATTATGATTAGAGACTCTTCCATACTTGTAAAATCAACCCAGAAGTTTCTATGAACCTGAAGAACACTGTGAACTTAACAGTTGCTCTTGTTATTCTTTTGTGTCATTAATTCAATTTTACTGTTATGATAGTACTTTGTTTTTGATATTGATCACTATTATTTATTATTAATATTATTACATATATAATGGCTGTCTACTTGTTTTCTGAGGAGACCTATCTACTAGGGTGGCTAGCACATTTGAGTTTGTTCAGTGTCCACTTGTAGTTTATACTGCAACTATGATGAGCGGGCATTAGTTACAGTTTCTAGAAGAGAGTGCACACAATCTGGCATGATCAACAGTTTGAACAAGACTGGTACACTTGAAACCTTGGTCCCAATGATTTGTGACTTTGTGCTAGCACAAGCATTGACAGCTTTCAAACAGTTTTGTTGACTGAATTTCATGCCCAAGGCTTGGGTCAACCTGTGTTATAGTTTTCAGGCATTTTCCAAAGGTGCTGTGTGCCTCTCCAGACCAATAACATGAGATTCAAACTTTGGTTTTGTGGTCAGAAAACAAACATTCTAACCACACACACACACACGATTTTCTGTTTCTGCTTGATTTGCTGTAAAAACATATCTGTGAGAAGTGAGCTCAATTTAAGCTGATCAAGATAATCTTGTTTTGGGTGGGATTTAACCTTGAATTTTGGGCCATGTTGGTTACCTTATCTTGATTTTTGACATGAAAATCTTTTTTCTTTTTTTTCTTTTTAATTAATTGCAGGAAAAGGAAATCTTTTTTGTTTAATGCTATTCAAATTCTGTTAGTATTGATCAGTTCCCTCGTGACCCATATCAATTCTCTGAGCAATGTAGATAAAGGTTCATCTACTTGTTGGGGCTGCAGATCTGTGATTGAAAAAAAAAGCCAAAAAAACAATTACTTTCTTTGTAAAGTATTTCCTGTCTGTTTGATTCACTTGATTTTATTGAAAATCTTGAAGGTTTAGGTGATATTCATTTAGTCTGGATATGGACAAAAATATATTCATTTTTATGATGCATTTTTTAAACTGTTGCTTGCAAACTAATCTTATCTGTTACTTCTTCCTTGTTAAGAAATATCAATAGAAAAAAAAACAAAAAACTTTCTTACACACACACACACACGCACACACACACACACACATATATATAAAAAGAGAGAGAGGTTTTTCATTATTAATGTATCATAAGTGTTGGGGGTCCTATGAAATTAATTTCAGTTGTAATTTCTATTTTTTCAAGAGAGAAATACTTTTAAGCATCTTGTTTACTGAGTCGATTTCATTTAGATTCTTTTTCTTTTTGTTTCCATCACTTTTGTTATTGGATATCCCACACTGTGATAATAGAAGATCTGTCAGGAATGATGAAAGGTTGTAAGAACCAGGGCACAAATTTACTGTGGATTACCTTGTGATCAAGTTGCTCTCTACACATTTTAATCTTAGTGAATTGTTTTTCTCCTTTGATCAGAGTAGCATTTTATATGTCAAAATTGTGGCCAGTCTCATTACAGTGAGAAATTAAAGCATTTAATGTATTGTTTTGTAAAATGTCCCTTTTGTATTCATATAATCTTTTATTTAGATTCCTTGAGGTTTCTCCTATGTGTTTTTGTGACAATTATTTCATGTGATCAAGTAAATTCCTCCTTCAAGTTTTAGCTTATTGTTTTAGTAGTGACTAAGTCCTTTAATGTTTTACATGTTGCAGTAACAAATTTTATGTTGAGTTTAGATAAGTTTTTTTCAATTGTAGTTGTGATAGTAGAACAATATATGTTTTTGATTCATTGAGTTTGTCAGGAGGGACCATTTTTCTATTTTTAAATATTTTATGAGACTTTTGTTTTGCATTGAATATAAAATAATTAGGGTAATGAAGATGCTTAAAAGTATTTTACATGTATTTCTCCAATTCATGTAAATATTGAAGGCTGAAAATTCTGAGTGCTCTTAAGTAGAATCCGGTGATTATAACGGATTTTATTTTGTTGTTATGATGGAAATAGAAATTTATTAGATCGTTTTTTTTTATGATTTCTGGTGGGCACCAAGTTTTAAACTGCTGTTAATGTGATGTGGTGTAGCATGAAATTTAGGAAAGGTAAAGAATTGTATTCCATTTCATGTGTAAATTCTATTGTATGTGTTTTTTATTATTATTATTATTCAGTATCATGAGGATATATTAATAGAGTATCATCAATATATTGGAAGTATATTGTTTGGGAAAAATATTTTGGAAGCGACCAAACTTGAGAAATTCTAAAAAAGAAAAATATATATATATATATATGCCCACCTTTTCACTAAAAGGTGATCCCATTGATAATCCAAAGTTTTGTTTGTAAAAATTATTATTAAATGTGAAATTGCATTGATTGATTTTTATTATCTTTGCTATTGGTAGGAAGAGGTTTATTTGATATTATTATTATTATTATTATTATTTTTTTTTTTTTTTTTTTTTTTTTTTTTTTTTTTTTAAGGCATTTTTTTCAACTAGTACTTTGGTGTACAGGGATTTTATATCTTGACTGGCTATGAGTTTGTCAGTCATGTTTTTTTTCCTTTAATTTTAGGCTGCCTGAGTTCTTTATATGAGATAGGCTGATTGTTCCAAGAAGAGGATTAGAATTTTTACCAGTTTGAGAGGACGCTGTCTATTCCTGAGATGATTAGGGGCATTGTGGTTTTAGGTAGACTGTAAAGTTTTGGTAGTCTATGGTGATATTCTATTAGTCTATACTATGATTTGTTTTCATTTTTAATTAGTTTCCTAATCTCCTTGTTAAATTTTTGCATTTCTGTAATTATTTTCTGTTTGTTTATATTTTTCATATGTGTTGGTATTTGTTGAGTCGTGAATTAATAGTTTCTCTACATGCATTCTTATTCATAATCACAATCCCATTTCTCTTGTCAAAGTAAATGATGTAGATTTCCTTGTTTAGTACTAGGTTCCTTAGTGCATTTAGGTGTCTCTATAGTAATCTGTTTTTGTTGTTGGTTTCTATAGTAGCAATGAAAAAAAAAATTTAAGATTCTCAAGCATCCCTTGTTCATGTGCTTGTGTAGTCACACCAACATAACAAATTTAATCCAATGAAGTACTAAAGGACGAAATGCATCACACAAAAACTTTTTTCCACTTTGTCATATATATATATATATATATATATATATATATATATAATTTTCATTAAAGATAAGTATCTTCACTACTTTGCTAAAAAAGAGGATACCCTGATAAAAAAAAAAAATGGCCCCAAACTTGATAAACAATTTTATCAGACAAATATTTATTAAGAGGAAAGTCCAAAGTATTTTTTTTTTTTTTACATTTTTTTAATCCTTCCTAGCACAGCTGAAACTTAAAGTTAAAAATCTTTTTTTTTTTCTTGACATTTATATCAATGTATTGATAGCTAATATCAGGGGAATTTATTGGATGGAAAGACAGAGGTGACAATATTTTCGAATTTTAAGTGAACCAGCTTATTTAATTATACAGTAATTTTTAAAAATTAAATACTTTCAAAAGTCTAATTTATTTTTCTTCTTCTTTTTTTTTTTTTTTTTTTTTTTTTTTTTTAGATATTTTTTTAGATATGTCCAAAGCCTGCACTGTTTCCATCCCTAAAATTGAATCTAAAAAAGAAAATAATAATTACAGTATGTCTCTCACTGAAAAATATTAAATTATATTTAAAAAATGAAATTAAAATATTTAGTGAAATAGGATGTAAAAAAGAAAATGAAAAATTTTGAAAATGTAAAAAAGCAATTTCTGAGGCCTGATCCTCACTATCAGGAGAAACAACTCGTAAAACATGTGACCTATTATTTCTGAATTGTCCATCCACAGCTTTGGAAAAAACACTTTTAATACATTTTTTTGCATATTAAAAATATTTTCATATTGCAGATTGTAATAAGCTTTCAAGTTTATGATCTGGAAAAATAGATCTTTTTAATAACAGCATTTCCAAAAAGACAGAGATTCAAACTTAATTTTAAAATATTTAACAACTTTATCACATTTTGTATTTAAAATTGAAAAAGAAAACAATTCTGATAAAAATTCATTTTTCATTGGAAATATATTTTGACAATAGTGTCTTTAACACATATTATTCATAAAAGCCATTAAAAGCTTTTCCAATTAAATAATGTCTTAGTTTTATTGGTTTTTGTATTTTACAATTCAGTGCTGAATTTTGGGTAGAAACTTGTTTCAATTTGCAAAAAAAAAAAAAAAATCTATTATTTATATTCTTCAAAATCTTCTGCTTTTAACTAATATAATTACTAAAAGGCACAAAGTCGAATTTTTGTGTTTTCAAAAAATTTAGTGGTGGGGGGTAACTTATGTAAAAAGAAAAAAAAAACATTATTACCATGACTTTCTAAAAAAACAAACATTTTTTAAATAATTTCATTCATTTGTGAATAAGTTCTGAAAGTTTCACTAAAATTCAACAATTATTTAACTTTTGCAAGAATTTCCAAATTAACTGAAAAAAGTTGCTAAAAAAAACTAATGGTGAATATTACATGACTGGCAAAAAAAAAGATTTTGAACCAAAATTTCAAATGTGCTAGAAAGGAATAAAAAATTAAAAAAATATAATTTGGTCTTTTCTCTTAATAATAGCAAACATTTTGATGATAAAACTTTGTTTTTATTAAGTTTGGAGCCTTTTTTCATAATGCTATTCCCCCCGCCCAAAAAAAAAAATTATTGAAGATACCTAGTTAAAGACAATTGACAAGGTACTGTGATTAAGCTTTTTATTTAATTTTTCTTGTGTTCATAAAGTGTGTATAAACTGTCCAAAAGTTCTGCATATCTGAGTGCTTTTGGCTATTCTTTTAGCCATTATCAGTGATGATTTTTTTTATTTTTAACTGAATGTGTGGGTTTTTTTATCTATGTATCTGAAGTTATAGGAATGGTTTATTTTCCAAACATGGTCAGCATGTTGTAGCTGTGTTCATAGTTAAAGTTATTGAGTGTTGGCTTTTCTTTTTTTATTATTAGTGCTTCCATTATTTTTAATCTCTTTTACATGTGGATGAGGCTATTATACTTGTGTTTTCTACTAGTATTTTGCAGTTGAAGTTTGATAGGTTTCTGTAAATGAGTCTTAATTGAGCTATGATCAGATAAGTGTAATGTAAGTCATTTAGATAGGCATGTAGTGGTATGACCAATATAATTATGAGCCTGGTTTGATCAGGAACAAAGTTCCTTAAGGGTCATGTAAAGAAAAGAAAACACTTGTATGAACACAAAAAAAATTTAAATAAAAAGCTTAATTGCAGTACCTTGTTAGGTGTCTTTAACAAAACTTGTACAAGAGAGAGATTGCTGCCCAAAATGTACACACACACACACACACACACATATATATATATATATATGAATTAAGTAGCATAACTGTTGATAGTTGATCTAGAAAGTTAGTTTCGGAATTGAAGATGGCTAGCCAAGACAATGTTCTTATTCGGGTATACACTTTTCATTTTTTCCACTTTCCCACTTTTTAGAAGTGAAAGTTTGCAACAGTCTCTTGCACCTAAGCTGTAACACCTTGTCCATTTGTTGTCATTTTAAGAAAATTAAAAAAATGCTAATGATTGTTTTTATTTGATCTTTCTATAAGCAAGATTACTCTTCCCATATCAAATGGTTGCAGTGTTCTGTAAATTGTCAGCTTGATCTTAATCTGTAAAACTAAACTGAATTTGAAAAATGAGTAGATGGAATTTTATCAATAATCTGATTAAACAGTCTGGACTAAATACTATATTGTAAATAATTCTGATTGTATTATTGATCAAGGTGCAAAGCTTAATTCTGTTTATATTAGGTTGGTGCAAAAATAATGACGTAATAATGTCGTTTTTTGACGTTAAAAAATACGTCAAAAAACATTATTACTTCATTATTTTTGTACCAACCTAATGGTTACAGATGATTTTTAACTGTAAACCCTATTCACTTCTGTAGTTTTAAGTGTTCCATGTTGAGGTATTTGTAATAGATCTTAAACACCTTCAATGTGCTCTGTTATGTTGTGGCTTTATTCTTGCTATAGTTGATAGCATTTAGACATCCATGTTTTTCCACCCTAAATATTAAACTTTAATAAATATATAAGTGCATTAAATTCTTTAAACTTTTATTTCATAAAAGTTCTATCTATATATTGGGTTGGTGCAAAAATAATGTCGTTTTCTCACATAATATTATGTAGAAAACGACATTATTTTTGCACCAACCTAATACTTTAATCTCACTCTATTTGAAACTTTTATTAAATACACATGTATTTGAGCCACACCTCACTTCATGTTGGACTGACTCACTTTCTTTGTTTCTTTTTGAAAGCTCTTATACACATTACCTTTTTTTTTTTTTTTTTGTTCTAATTGGTATCACCCCATGTAATGCCACTAAAACACAAGGGGTGTGGAAGAATTAGGAACAGAAACAATAATGAGCAGGAAGAGGAAAGAGTAATCAGGGTGACAGTAGATAGTGATTGGCATTGCATTTAAATTTTTGCAGATGAAAGTAGGCTGAAAAGCATGGAGCTGAAAGGAAGTTCTACAAGCAAGAAGTGTGAGTAAAGAAAATGTTAGCATAGAATTTATGGTTACATCTAGCCAGCTCAACTGAAAATTGATGAGATCTTGATGCCAGTCTACTACTGCACTTAAATTCAAAAACTTTAGGTACCATAGTGAAGAGCTCATACAAATAATTATGATTGAAAGTATTTATAGAAAAGACAGGCAACTTTATGGTGGTGGAAAAGTGACTGAAGCAAGCTACCAGATCAGGACCAATAATATTGCTGATTCTTCTTTGGATCTTATCAAGTTGCTCAAGGTAAATAGCAGAGGTACCAGACCATATGTGGCATCAATATTCTAAGCATGGTTAAATGGGAGAGTTATAGATATATAAAATAGATTCTGGAGAGAAAAATTATCTCGCCTGACACAGTGAACAGACTTTCTTAGCAGCTGATCTAGCAATGAATTCAATATAGTCTTTCCACACTTCAGAGAACATGAGCACAATAAGTCACTTTCCTGGAGGTTAGCATCAGCCATGCCAATGGAAGACATCGGAGGGTGGGGTCTCTCAGATAATTAATGAAGAGAAGTTTAGTTTTGGAGGAGTTAAAATTAACAATCCATCTTTTGCCCCAATTAACGATGGACTTGAGACAGTTTTGGACATTGGCTACCATTTTCACCTTGTTGGACTGAAGACTTACAATCAAGGCAGGAATAAATTGTTGACATCAGTGTAGATACCAAGTTGAGAGCTGATATCACCAGGAAGGTCATTAATAAAAATTAAAAACAGAGTAGGATCACAGATGGACCCCTGGGGAGCACCCACATTAGTATGAATGTATAGAGGTGAGTGGCTGTTTAGGGTAACTTTTATTTCATGATTTGTTGGGAAAGCTTGGATCAGTTCAAAAAAGTATCCAGAGACACTGTAACTTTTTAGCTTGTGGAGAAGACCTGAATGCTAGACACTGTCAAAGGCTTTCGAGATACTACAGCCTAATTTTTTTTTTCTTAATATCACAAATGTTTGATTTTCTTAAAATTTGATTCCAAACATGCTTTCACAGCAGATGACTCTGAGAATTCCTGAATTTTCCTGTTGTTTATATTTTCCAGGGGTGGGGGTTGTTTTAAATTAACAAAAATATTTAAGTTGTCTGCTGTCTTATGATGCAAGTCAATCTTTTTACAATAAAATTAGTAACATTTTCAGGATTGACTTGTATAGCTAATATATTGTGAGATTTTATGAAGACTCTTTAAAATAACATATTTAGTGGTGCAAAATTTTACTATACAACAGAAGCAATTTTCATCATATGGTAAATGAATGTGTACTATAGTTAATGATATTTATTTTTTAATTTGAAAGATTGCCATGGGTTTTAAGCTAAAGAGAATCAAGTTATTGAGTAATGGAAAGAAAAATCCTTGAACAATAAAAAGAAAAAGGAATTTAAAACATTGGCAAGATATAAACAAGAAGAAAAAAGAATCTGCCCTTAAAAATGTGACAAAGATTTTTACAAAAATTAAAAGGTTAAGGAATATTAATTGACCAGTAAGAAAAAAATATTTGAACAAACTGGTGTTGCAAATATACACAGAAAAGATGCAGAATCTTAAGAAAACATAGAAACAACCAAATTACTACCTTTTTTTTTAAGTAAATGTCACAAAGAAAAATGGGTGAGTTGGATGAAGGAGTACATGAAAACTGATATCTCAACAATATATATTTTTTTTTTTTTATTTTTTTTTTATTTTTTATTTGATGGCTGGGTTAGAGAATAGATCTTTTATGGAAGTAGTCAACCAACATGACTGAAAAGACAGTAGGAGGGGATGAGTAGTGATTGGGACTAATGTAGGCAGTAGAATTATTGGTCTCGTCAAAGTTGGTGTTAAGATAAATGCCTAAGTTTATTGGAAGTTCTTAGATCATTTGAATGGTATTTATCACTACAAAGAAACTTTAATCTAAACAGTATATTCATGTAAAGCTGACTATTGCCCACCTTGTCAAAAATGATTTCAAAGACAATCTGTTAATAGATGGGCTCTTACTTTCCAGATATTAATCGAATAGAAAATTTGTGATTCATCATTCAGAGATGTATATAAGAATGAAAAACAATATTTAAGCAAAGATCTCTGAAAAGCTATAAAAACTGATACAACTAATGCTAAAGTCAAAATAGTGGAAAAAACAAAATCAAAGGTCGATAGACTAATGAAGGTCATAGAATGTCAAGGAGCTTCATATTAACATAAAAAATAATCAAATAATAATTTAATAATATTTTGTTGAAATATTTCTTTAATATTTACTTATAATCAGAAATTTATGTTGCATTTTGCTTGCTAGCTAAAAAATAAAGCCAAGACATTATTTTTAATAAGGATGGATATCATAAGTTGAAACTCACATAATGTATTACTCATCTAATTATGAATATATCATGAACATTTTACCAATATTGGTTGGTTAATATCAATTTTATAGTGAAAAATGAAATGCCTAATAAAAATGGATAGTGTAGTAATTTAAAACATTTAATAGGAAAGGTTGGCATGGGAAAATGGAATCTCTAAAATGTGCTTTAATTTCATTATGGTTTGTTTATGTTCATTTCATAGTGATGTTCTTAAGAAGGATATGAATCCACCTTTCTCTGCAATTTGTTACCAGATATCTTGTCAGTTGCATGCAGGATTCAGACTTAAATTTTGGATAAAGTACTCTCATATTTACCTGCTTCTGCAATAGTTGAACAAATCTATTGTTAGCCTTGATAGATGCAATCATGATTTAACTTTTAATCACTATTTTTAGTTCAATTTTTGAACTAAAAATGGTGATAGTCAATTTTTGGTATTTGATAAAAAAAAAAAAAAAAATTTGTGTGCTAAGCTTAGAAAAAGATTAGGTCTTGTGCTTGACTAGGGGTTGAAAAACGTTTTTGAGAAGTAGGGAAAATTAGCACTTTTTCTTTTTTAAGACTTGTGCACAAAGACAAACTCTTTAACTTTTAAAGTAACTTTTTTTAAACCATTTTCTATAATATTTTCATATTATGAATAAGTGTAAACTCTAACCCAATTCTTTTAGCATTTGTGTTAAAGATGAAGACTCAATGAGAATGATGAATTTTATTTTTCCTTTGATAAAAACTCGGTTGGACTATATTTCAGAATCTGTTTTCACTGATCAAAATTGATTGTAAAAGTAGTCAATTAAGACAGACACAAGTTTATTTTGATTTGTCTTCAAAAATGGCTCCTTCAATAAATACAGTGTGCCAAATGCTGAAATTGTTGAACACAAGATTTTAAAGCAGGAATATCCTTTCTCTTGGAGACTTTTTAATTTTTTTATCTCTATAATTTTGCATATAGTAATCTTTCTTCATGCTTATTTATTTTCAATAGACAAATGTTGTTTTTTGTTATGTATATAATATTTATATAACTATTATTTCAGTATAATATTTATATAGCTACTATTTCAGTATAATAGCAAATTCCAAATAGTGAGCTGGATGAAATGTGACTGGACAGATTTAATCTAGTACAGTTGTTAGTAAATTATACCAGGTTTTTCTCTAATTTACTTACTGACTGAAACAGTTGTTTGATTTTTGAGCCAGGATTGAGCTAAGATTTTGAATTAGGACAAGGCCTCTTCACTTAAAAGATGGGCACAATGCAATCTTTCCACCTGTCTACTGATTGATAAATTAATGTACTTCTAAAATCTACAATGCTTTCATATTTAGCTTTCTATCTTAGTAGGTTCCTTACCTGAATTATGTTCTCATCTATCTCAGTGTTCATCACTTGCAACTTATAAAACTGTTAAGCATCCAAGTCTGTTATAATTTCAAGACATTTTTAAAGTTATTTTCAGCTCTGTGGCCACAGTGTTTTTCTTTATTGATATAAAAAAAGAAAGTAGTAACAAAAAAGTTACTTCCAACACCATAGAGCTGTCAAACTGTGTCCAACCATTTACTATTGTTAAAATTAGAATTTGTAATTTCTTTAAATATACTGCCTTCACCAAAAATATTAATGAAATTTGTCTTATACAATCTTTTTTTTATCTTTAAATTTTGTTCCCTTTCCTAAAATATATTAATAAAGATAAATGTGTGTGTCAAACATGTGCGGTCTGCTTAACCCTTTCAAGCTTGAATTTACTTCTTAATTTGTCCAGTTTTAAATTAACTCGAATTATATTTGTATGTTATCTATATAAGTTAACCTCTTGTATACAATATATAGTGATTTTTCTAAGCGCAGCTTAGATGTGGCACAAGGCTGAAATTATGGAACACCCAGTGAGGATCAAACTTCTCAGTCATAATTATTCCAGTAAGACCATTACACTACACCCCTTGTATACTGTGTGTGTAATATTTTATATATATATATATATATATATATATATATATATATATATATATATATTCTGCATACACAGTAGATACATTAACTGTAACAAATATTATGGGACAGGTAGAATTATTTTCTTTTTATTTGGTAAAATATTTTTAAAAACTTAAATTTTAAAAGTACATTTTTCAGAAACCTATAATTTTGATTGTCCCTCCTTTCATTACTTTGCATGGGCATTACAACCTGCCAATACCTCATAAGTAATTTAGAAAGAGAGGAAAAGACATTATTTGGTGAAATGGAAAAGTTATCAATTTCAAATCTTTTCAAGTGTACCCACTTTTTAAAATAATGGCCTGCATTCATATTTATGATTGCTATTGCAATATTTTGTTAAAGTTGTTAAGCTCAAATATTTAATAATGCGATGGAGGAATTTCTACAGATATTTCATTGTCATAGAACTCTCCATGAGCTTACTCAGTCATTAACTTAATAATTTTTCATGAGTTAAAACTAATTGTTATTATTATTACTCGTATATCAGTGCGTAAAGTCAATTTTATATAATGTACTTCCTGATATAAAGTTAATGACATTTCTACTGGTAATTTGTTTGCTTTAGTTCTTGAAAAACGACAAAATAATAAATAAATAAAATGTTTTCAGTCAAGGAAACTGAAGATTTTCTTCTTACTGATCTACAAATAATTCAGTTTAGTACACACCAAAACTTATAATTGAAATTCTGATATTCATTTTGTAATTTATTTAAACCCTCCCACCACCTCCAAGTGATTATACTGCTTTTGTATGCAACATTTCAGTACTAAAAACTGAAGTCATAAAAAGGCAATTATTCTCTGAAAAGTCATTAATTAGAAAATGTTTCTATAAATGTGATAATTTTCTTCCCTTCCAAAACATCTTCATTAAAAACAGGAGAGCATCTTTTTATCATAATCAGTATTAATGTTAAAATTCTAATATTTGCTAAATGTAGAGTTGGCCTGATAATTAGCAACATAGGAATGGCATAGTGTCCTGAAAATCCAAGAGTTGATTCTGAATGTGCCATCTTAAATTTAATATAGACACCTATAGAAAATCTATAAAGCTGCTTCAAAGGATTTTCAATGTAAGGTTGTGTTCTGAAATTATATCTTCTAACTCACCATACCTCCAAATCATTATAAAAGAGGAATGCTTTTTATAGGTTGTCAAATGTGCTAATATTAAGATGACTGGATGCTGAAAGGTTTCCCATCTAACCAAGAAACCTTTTAAAAAAAGAAACAACAAAATTAGTCATTTGGTCATAGTTTCATAAATATCTTGGGCTGATAACTTTCCAGCATCCCCTCATATCTATGTATATCAATCTGTTCATACTGTAGAGGTTTGGTTCTTCAATCAATAATTACAGATTTTAAATATTCTTCCTGGTATAACATAGGCTATTACTTCATTTTTGGTTTCCTCTTGAAGCTCAAAACACAAGACTCATAACTTGAAACTATTTCTTAGGTGTTGAATTATTGAAATTGTTTTTTGCTAATGTTTTATAGAATTATGTTAAAGAAAAAAAATAGACATATGTTGATTTGTTCTTTTCTGTTTTTGTTTTCCTTTAGCTGCTGAAATTGCCGCAGAACTGGATCGTGACGAACAAGAAAGCTCAGGAGTGATGGCTGCTGTAAAGCACCAAGAGAGAGAGTATCTTGGTATGCTTGAATACAACAAACTGGATGAGAGTGCACTCATTAAGAACCTCATACATGGTGAGTGAGATTGGATGGACACGAGGAACAGTAATTGTTAAATTTGAAACAGATAAGCTTGTGGGGTTCCCACTATCAATAAACATGTCTAAAGGTTTTAAGAGTAAAGAAATATATACAGCAAAAAATCCCAAATTACCTCATGTTGGTATAGTTTATTTCAGACTAGCACAGCCATATGCCTGTCCTCTTCAGTTCTAAACTAATATATATATGTATAGAAAGACAGAGAAAGAGTGGACCTTGAGGTCAACACCGAGTGATGAGTGTCTTTCATGTTTGAACACAATCTTCAAAGATTACATTCAAACATGAAACAGACTGTCGCCACTCGGTGTTGATCTCAGTGTCCACTCTTATATATACTCACACTATCCCTGATATTGAATACTTTTGACCAGAAATATAGCATAAGTTAAAACTATATTATTTCCCATGTATGGAGTCACTGAAAAATTTTCAGCTTGTGTGCTTTTATATATATATATATATATATATATATATATATATATATATATAATATATATATAGAGAGAGAGAGAGTTATCAAATGCGGATCAGAATACTCCAAGATGATAAAATAACTAATAAAAGTGAAACATGTTAGATTGATATGTTTCCTATTTTTTCGTTATTTTATCACACACACACACACACATATATATATATTTTTTATTTTTTCTACATTCAACACCATCACTTGAGAAGACACCAGAAGTGTTGAAACAAAATGGCTATTTTTGTAGTGATTTTATAACATTTTTATGTTATAATTTTCAAATAAATGATTATATTTGGTCTCTCGGTCTCACGTTGACTGCTGACCTGAGATGGAACAAGTACATTGGGTCAATTGCATCATCCACCGCGAGGAAAGTTGGCTCTCTGTGCCGCGCCAGGAAATTTTTCTCCCCTGAATCGATACTTCAAATATACAAAACGACCATCCACCCTTGCATGGAGTATTGCTGCCATATATGGTCTGGGGCACCTTCTGTTTACCTTGGAGTTCTTGACATGATCCAGAGACGGATATGTAATGTGATTGGCCCTGATCTGGCGTCTCATCTGCAGCCACTATCTCACAGATGCGCCGTCGCCTTTCTCTGTCTCTTCTACAAATACTTTCATGGTACTTGCTCCAATGAGCTGTTTTCACTGGTTCGTAGTCTCCATGAATTCAAGCGCCCTATGAGGTTGGCATCCCGCTCTCACCCTTACACTGTAGAAACTTTTAAATGTAGCCGTCTCTTTTACTCCAATAGCTTCATACCTCGCACCTCTCGCCTGTGGAACACCCTTCCCAATTACTGTTTCCCTCAGAGCTATAATCTCCAACTATTCAAATGTAATGTCAATTGACATCTCCAGTTACCTTGATCTACACACTATCCTTCCTTTCTTCTATCACTCCTATCTGCTCTTGCTCCAAATCTTCTGCAACCCCCCTGCATCCTAGTGGCTTCATGCCTTGCTCGGGGCGCAATGCTTAAAAAAAAAACTCTGTATTGAGCACTCTTTTAAGAATAGTATTTGTTGGTTATTGGAATTTATTCCATATACACCAATCCTACACTTGGGTGTGTGTGTATATATATATATATATATATATATATATATATATGACATGGTACTTCTAATTGTAGTATGTGTAATACCCAGTTCATTCATGACTCGCTTATTGGATAATGCACATTGTACAGCAGGATATAGGAAGATTTGTTCACCTTTTTATGTAAAGTTCAATATGCTCAACATTTGAATTTATTAGAAGTAGTTTATATGAAGTTACATCAGCCATATCTGTGCAAGCAGAAAGAGCAATTTGTTTATACTCTCTATTAGGAGGTTTGTGAGTAAAATATTTCCATTTTATATTCACTTGGAACCATTTACATTAGCCTTTTTGCTCGTATACTCCCACTTTGTCTTTTTCCCCACTTGTTTTATTAATAAATTTGTATTTTAATTGTGGTTCTTTTTCTCCTCCTTATATTTTCTTGCAGTGCGAACTTTTGTGTTTTTTTGGTCAATTAATATTTATCAATATAGTCTGATAATGTGTTGATCAAAAGGGATCCTTCAAGAAAGAAGAATGCTTTCTTGTGTTTTTAAATCTGTGTCTGTGAGTGTGCTAAGCTTAGTATGTACACCCAATGAGTATCAAAGTCATTCCATTAGCAAATTTGTTTATCATTGGTAGGTAACCCTACTTATGGGAGACACTTTCATTTTCTCAGTGCCTTCTAGACTTCCTTAAAAGTTTTCTTTGTTGTTTTTTTTAACTTCTTTTTCTTTTCCCTTTCTCTGCAGATCTCCAACCCTATGTGGCTGAATCTATGTTGCCTGGCCTCCCAGCTTATATTATTTTCATGTGTATTCGTCATACAGACCACATTAATGATGATGAGAAGGTGTGTTCACTCCTCACAGGAGTTGTCAATGGAATCAAACGAGTGGTCAAGGTAAGAGGGGAAAATGTTTTTTATCTGTTAACTCTTTTAAATTGTTAGTAATAATTTTTAAATAATTGCATGTTTTGACAGATGAAAAACATAGCCTAGGCAGAAATTTTGCTGTTTCAGAGACATAGATGTCATGCTAAGGAGTGGTTCCAATTCTGTTTTTTTTTAACATTTCATTATAATAAACTGTGACCAATTAATTTTGAGTTGGAGATTCTCAGTGCAAGTTTATAAATTAAAGTTGTAAATTTAAAGGCATGACATTTAAATTTGTATCAATGTCAATAAAAGGAAGTGGTAATATATAAATATATTAAAGCAACTTTGAGAAGTAAACAACATTGTTTTGAGTACAATTTATGCTTTATGAAATTGCTTAATCAGAATTTAGGGCAGTAAAGAAAGAAATATAAAACTGTGATTAACTTCTTTTTAAAAGTGTGACTGGGGTTTGGAGTAGGGATAAAATTATTGTAAAGAAGTTGTGCCATTCTTTTGTTTAAATCTTATGATCTTTGCAATGAGCATTTTATCAAGTTTTTTTTGTATTCTGTCCTGATTTAAATTTCATTCTTTTCAGAAATCAAACAATGATGTTGAGAGAATGACTTTGTGGTTGGCAAATGCTTGTCGTTTGTTACATAATCTGAAACAGTATAGTGGAGAAAAGGTATGTAATATCTCTTTCCATGTCTGTTGTTGAGTGTAATCGAGCTATAAATGAGACTATAGCTGATATTTCTCATAATGACTTGCATTGAATAAGGAAAGATGTGTTGTTGCTGTGTCCCAAATAAAATGGAGACAGAAGATAAAATTAATTCTTAGTAACTGTAGATGACCCAGGATTAATATTTAGGGTGATGACAAATATTTTTATTCCATTAACAGAATTCAGAACACAGTTTGTACTTTCCAAAAATACCATGAATGAACGAGAAAAAGAGTCTTATATATGGTAAATAACAATGGTAAACTTTTATGTATTAACAAGCAAGCAAAATCCATACACAAATAGGTATTTACAAACTTTTACAAAAAGGTTTTGGTAAAATTTTGTTTAGTGATTGGTTTTAAGTCAATTCTGAAAGAATGTATGTAGGTATATGAAAGAAAGAATACATGCTGTTAAAAAAGAGAAGGTTGGTTCATGTACATATGTTCTGAAGAAAAACTTCAATTAATGGTTGTCTCTGGAGCTGGTGGATTTGTGGCAGTCAGCCATGTTCCTTTGAAGTTGCCCCAGTACCTGTCAAGCCATTTGGTAAAAGTAAATTTTCTACTACTCATTGCTTTGGGTTAGCAGCTTAGTTTCTGTTTTTGGATTAACTATCAGCTCGCAGGCTTAAGGGTTTTGAAGACTAAACGGAACTATCTGATTAGTTAATATTCTATCTGAATGGAAACTTAGTTGGGTTTGAAGACTGAATAGAACTATTTGATTGGTTAATATTCTATCTGAATGGAAATGTTTTCTATGCTGGAAAAAGCAAACTAGTTCAAATGACATTAATTTTCTTTTGCTTCTAAAAACTGGGTGGGAACGTTTCTTTCTTTTTTGTAATATATATTGTGTATATTTTGGTAGCCTTTTTTCATTAAGTCATGTCTCATTAAATAATTTGACAAGTTTTGTCTACTTTTTTTTAATATGATCCTCTTGTAATTATGAACAAGTTTCTTAGTATACCTATTAGGTTGGTGCAAAAATAATGTCGTTTTCTCACATAGTAACATATATGAGAAAACGACATTATTTTTGCACCAACCTAATATTAAAGGAAGAAAGTAAGCTACCATGTTGATGTATATTCATTTTATTCAGAGTAATTTCAACATTAGCACAATGTTGTCATCAGGGTCTTGTTTTTTTTAAGACAAAAATTTGTTGTGTTCATCATTTTTCTAAGAAGAAATTGTTGAAGAAATTTTGGTTAATTTGCAGTGTAACACTTGCTCCCAGTTGGAATTAAAAAGTTTCCAGAATACTTACATTTATGTGTAATTGTACATGCTCCATTCGAATCTCACTTGATAAATTTGATAAAATTTACCATTTTGGAGTTATTGACAGTGAAACTTCAGATTCATTTGTGTCGCAGGCAGCCGTTACTGGCATTGTTTGCATACATTCACTGCAGAATAGCTATCAGTGTAGGTATTATTGCGCAAACTGAGCGCATCTACGTAAATAGTTCTTGTATGCAGTAATTGAGACAAATTTAGACAAGAAAGATTAGTTCCACACTTAGCTTTCCATAGTTTTCCATGTTTAACTTTCTGCAGTGAATGCATGCAAAGAATGACAGTAATAGCTGCTGCTAATGACGCAAATGAATCCAAACTTTCACTGTCAATAACTCTAAAATGGTAGATTTTATCATATTTATCAAGACAGATTCGAATGGAGCATGTACAAATACTCTTAAATGTAAATATTCTGGAAATTTTTAATGCAAACTGAGCGTGCAAATTAACCAAAATTTTTATGTGTGAAGTGAAAAACGCTAAAGTTATGTACTGTACAATTTGTAAATTTTATCATGTAGACGCATGTGCAAACGTCAAGGGAGGTAACTAAGTTAAATGTCTAAATATTTTTAAAAAAGAAAAACTATTTAAAACTATTAGTTTAAACATAGGTATTTTAAACTATCTACTGTAAACATTTAAAAACATTTGTGCAGTATTCATAATTAATTTTATTAAGGGTTGGTTTCAATTTTTTTAATATAGATAGCATCAATAATTTTTAGTTTATATTATTTTCACGAAAAAGTATAGATGTATTTTCAACAAGAATTTTCCTAAATTGCGAAATTGGACAGGTATGCCATTGTAAATGTTGAGAGATGTTAGATGGCATCATTCACATGAAAATTCAAAGTTTGAGACAACATAGTCGTGATATGATATATTATTTTTTTATTTTTTCTGTTAGATATACAATCTCCCAAGGGACAATTAAATTTATATACAATGTTGGTTTTCTGCAACATGTTAGTTGGGAGGGAGGAGTCATTACAATGACAACATTGTGCTAATGTTGAAAGTACTCAGAATAAAATGAATATGCATCATGGTAATATTCTTTCTTTCTTTAATAAAGATAGTAAGAAATTTGTCCATAATCACAAGAGGATCCTATTAAAAATAAGTAGATAAAACTCGTCTAAATTATTTAATGAGATATGTTGTTATTTATTGCGTTTTTTGTTTTTTAAATTTGTTTATAGCTGTATTCTGTCAGTATAGTTTGTGTTAATTCCTGAACTCTCACAATCCCTTTCTTCTTGATTTTTAATGTACAATATAAGTAAGTAGAGAAACTTACTGAAACCCAGTTTTGGGTAAAAGAAAAAACATTGAAAAATGTCCCTATGCTCCAGAAATGTTTAATTTGTAAATATAGAAAACAAGTGGAGTTAAGTGAAGTCAAGAGAAAGTCAGTGTGTCATGATAAATGAAGAACTTGTCTCCACAAATGTAGTTCAAATGTAGATGGCACTAAAAATCCAATTGTCATTACTGTTCCTATCCTCTGCCTTCACTCACATTACATGCAATCACAAGTGTCATTGTTTTGGCATGTTTAATAAATCCTCTCTCATAACATTGAGTTGTATTGACAGAGTTTCTCTGTTTATTAACATTAGTCACCCCCATAGACTTCCTAAAAAAAATGCATTTTAAATAATTTTAATGTTTTCTTTGAACATTAATTTTGGATTTATTTGAAATATAATAATGTTAAAAGAAAAATTAATTTCTGTATGTAAATAAAGATTTAGGTATTTTTAAAACATTGTGAGGTTCATTCCTCACTCATCAACTCCTTGAACAGCCATTATAGAAAAAAAAAATGTAAATAACAAATTGAAAAATCTCTTAAAAATCCAATAATTGTCTTAGACATGTTTCAAACTCAGTAAAATTAGAAACTGAGTGGATATTGTAAAAATAATGCTTATCTTTTGTTTAAAACATAATGGATATATTCTTTTAATAGGGAAAAGTGTTTAATCAAAGGTGATAACTTGGAATTATTTCCCTTTTGAACATCGATACAAATGTAATTTAACAGTTGCTAAAATGAAAAATGGAAATTCCTTTAAGAAAGGTTTACACTCAAAAATAGCATTAAATTTTACATTTTTTAATTTTTCAAACATCTCTTTATTTAAAAAAAATCTCTTATGAATAGCAATGGGCTGAATTTCAAAATCACACTAAAAATTTACAAGTCATTTTTCAAAAAAAAAAAATATTGGCTGTAGTTTTGTTTCTGTTCAGTATGAAAGAAAATAACTTTATTTTAAATTATGCAAGCACTGTCAGAAAAATTTATTTTTTGAGTTTTATTGAATTATTTTTGGAGAGGTTTAGGATGAATGTTTTATTTATTTGTTTGTTTGTTTTGTTTAACAGCATTCCAACCTTAGTGGTCATTTTATGCCAAAAATGATTTTGGTATAGCTGGCAACATTTTTTTTTTTTTTTTTTTTTTAAAAATGTACAGCTGGCAACATTATTTTTTCAAAAATGAGTAGCTGGCAACATTATTTGTTTTTCAAAAATGTATAGCTGGCAACATTATTTGTTTTTCAAAAATGTATAGCTGGCAACATTATTTTTTCAAAAACGAGTAGCTGGCAACATTATTTTTTCAAAAATGAGTAGCTGGCAACATTTTTTTTTTTTTAAAACGTATAACTGGCAACATTATTTTTTTATTTTTTTAAAACATCATCCTTTCACAGTGTTTTGACCCCAGTTACAATTCCATTGAATAAGATTTTGTTAAAAGACATATAACTGGTAATATTTTTCTTTTTTTAAACGCACAGCTGGGAATATCATTCCTCAAAAAAGTAGAGCTGGTAATATTATTTTTCCCAAAACGTACAGCTGGGAATATTATTTTTTCAAAAATGCATAGCTGGTAATATCATTTTTCAAAAACACACTGCTGGCAATATTATATAGCTGGTAATACTACTTTTCCAAAAACGTATAGCTGACAACCTAAATTTTTCAAAAATGGCCTTTCTGTTGGATGTAGTTTATCACCATACCCATGGACGTGGATGCAGTTTACTGTCATACCCATGGACTCAGATGTAGTTTATCACCCATGGACTCGGATGAAGTTTATCGTCATACCCAGGATGCGGGCTAGACTGGGAGTTCACTATTTGCCCATAGCTGGGACCCTAACAGGTGCTACCACCCTGGGTCAGGGTGGATCTGGGAACATCAGCAATTAAGAGGTGGTTCCATGCTCCTCAAAACCTCCTGATCAGAGGCCTTCCTGTTGGATGCAGTTTAACATCATACCCAGGACCGAATGTTTTATATGTTCACACTTGATATTGCATGAATCTTTTCATCTTTAAGCATTTTCCTTTATATAGCTGAAAAAAACTTTTATGTGTCTCCCTCTCCAATTAAAAAGTACACACGTGACATAGAAAAGATGGTGGGTGAAATATTTGCATAAAACTTTGTAATAAAATACCCAATTCAGTATACAATTGATTCATTAATGAATAATTACTGAACATTTTTTAAATCATCTAATATTTTAAGATAAGGTAAAGATTTTTCATTTCCATTAAAAAAAACAAAATCTCATCCATTTTGGCTGTACCTAATTAACATTTCTGAAACCTTCAATGAGATTTTCATGAATTACATATCAATATTGTTATAGCAGGAACCTGGAATTCTGTAGCACAGTCACTGGAAACACCCTCACAATGAATTCTGGTTTAGTATGCACTGATGTGAACTACGCTGAACACACAGATTTATTCTGCCGACTCAACAAAAACTCACCTTTTTTTTTATGTTCTTGCCAAGCCAGAGAATTCGTATATTAGACATGCTCTCAGCCTTGATCTGACTCACTGACACATGCACCCTGTCATTCCGGCACTGATGCTCGGATAGTCTGCCTTGCTAACAATCCGCTTGCACATTTAGGCTATGCTACTCTAGCCCTCTTAGACCTCTGAAATAATTCTCGACACTCCCCACTGATCTCCTGATCACAAAAGTGGCAGCTTGGCTGTGATAGTCTTCACCGGGTGCTTCTTCACAATGGTGGGGAGGGTAGTTCTGCTGCTTCTTCAGGTGAACTGTCCAACTGAGGTGCTAACACTGTGACGTGGGCGCATATCTTTCATGTGGTGGGGCATTCCATTCACTAGACAGGACTATGAGCTAATTATCTTCATTACCTGACCCCTACCAAACTTTGTGGTACCCCAACTATGCAGAGTCTTGAGCCACACATGATCTCCAACCTGGTAAGGGCTACGACCAGGAACTGAGGGTGTTGTCACAGCATCAACCCTCCTCACCCAAACTTCATATCGGTAGATCGCATTGGCCAGTGCAGTCACATTGTGCCAGTAGACAGCCTCCTGTATGGAACAGACAGTCCATTTTTATGTGCAGCACCTTGACCTGCCATTGGAGAGCCAAATTAAATCCTTTTAACATGGCATCTTGTTTGGCCATTTTGTGTTGGGCATCATTTTCAGGTTGCAGACAACTAGCATCCTCCAGCACAGTCCTGTGCCTCTCCAACACTACACCAATTCCTATAGAACTTGCGCTGACCCACATGTTCAGCTCCCGACCATCCACACACCAATCCCCACAATCATTCTGCTTCACTGCATCCATGGTCTCGAACATCATATGCTGGAGGAGGGTATCCTTCACTTCATATTCCCAGCCCTTTGTGACCACACTGGCTCTCCTCTTGATAGTTCCACAAGCCACACAAAGCCACTAACACACCAAGAGATGCCCGACACAAGGAGAACATGGTCCATCATGTAACGATGTTGGGAGCTTCTGAGACCATTCTTCCTCGCTTCCACCATGTTCCATCCGAACGGTCAATCCCAGCACCAGTGCACTGTACTCCAACCTTTCTGGATCCTTGCATTCCAGCCCAAATTGAGCCAAGTTTTGTCTGACACAGATTGCAGGCATGACATCTTTGTTGACATAGATGCTGTCGATGTAAGCTGATGCTATGTGATGTCTTCTTCCTGCGACATTAATTTGCTGACAGTGATAAGGGGGCCATGTTTAGGCCAAACCCCGAACAACATGTCAGCCAGTACTGTTTTTTTTACGGTCTGGAATAGCCACAAAGTCTTGTGGACATGTACTTAGAGGTATGCTCTCCTGAGGTCCAACAGAGTTACGTTTGAATCTTTCTGCTGACATTCGCATAGCTTAGCTGCACAAACATCTGCATTAGCAGTGAACAGGTCAGTGTGATTCTTGAGTTCCTGGAAGTCCATCACAGGATGCACCTTTTCTTTATTCTGCTGCAGCATGGCCATCAGAGGGGTTAACCCTTTGGGAGGCCCCAGTCTTTCTTCTGATTATGGCACAAGCCAATCATTATCTATCCATCTGTGGAGCTCCCACTCATAGTTGTCACAGATCTCTGCTGCTAGCAGGTATTCTGACACTCCATTTTTCAGTTCTTCCAGTGCGTGGTCCTCTGACCACTTTCATGCCACAGTCCATTTTCAGTTCTGATGGTCAAAGGTGTCGGTGAAATCGGGTTCATTGATGGAAATGACTGTAAACATAGTGACTTTCCCCATTGCTGATCTGTGCTGATCCTGTTGGCTCAACAACAATGCCTCACAATGCTTTTATTGCATTGATCCCTGACAGCAGGTCAAAACCCAGTGGTTTTCCATGCGCCACCAGAACATTAACTTTGGCAGAATCACCTTTGTCCATGGATATAGTGATCAGTCCAATACCGTAACACACATTGGATGTATTTGTAATTGTCCTGACATCCACCCTTTCCTGCCTCCAGGATCAGCATCAATAGGCACCTACTATTGATCGTGAGCAACCAGTGTCAATTAGTGCTGAACACCACATCCCATCAGCATAAATGCTCGTCTCTGGGAGCACCATGTTTGCATCATGGTGGGAGAGAAAGCTGGTGATGATACCTCATACCCTGGCTTGTTTACCTTACAGTCCCAAGCCTAGTTTCCAACCTTGCTGAATTGATAGCAACATGTTCTATGCTTTTTGCAGTCCTTTGCTGTGTGACCTTTGCCGCTGCACCTGTAGCAGGTTACACTGGTGCTGGGACCACTCTTAGTAGGGACTATGGTATTTCTGCGAGGTGGGCACGCGGCTCTGAACACCATTTGACTTTGGTTCCCAGCCATCATCAACAATTGTACTCTCATTATCAGGTCAACCATAGGTAGGATGTCAATGTTTGGCGCCAGTTGAAGTCTGGTGGAGATGGCATCAGGGAACCTGATGACAAAAGTAAGTTTGGTTAGCCTTTCCAGCCCAACTCCTTCAAACCTGGCCAATCAGGTCAACTGTCTGATCCTGTTTGCGTACACGTTTACCTGCTCACCATCCCTCCTGACTAGGCTCAGCTTCCTGTATGCTGTAAACACACCATCGGAAAACACCTCCTCCAACTGGGCCTCTATCTTATCTATATCCCTTTGGTCATCTTCATCCATCTCCATGTAGAGAGCTAGTGCATCGCTCTCCAAATACAATGGCAGCAGACTTGCAAAATCATCCACCAGCTGAAGTCTCACCACCAGCCTCACCTTTTTCAACCATTTTACTATGTCTCCTTCACCAATAAATGGCTTTATCATGTCCCTGCTTATGTGCACCTTCGCCATAGTAATGGTGACAAAATAGCTTATAGCAGGAAACCTGGGATTCTGTAGCACAGACACTGGAAGCACACTTGCAATGAATTCTGGATTAGTATGCACTGATGTGAACTATGCTGAACACAAAAATTCACTCTGCTGACTCAACAAAAACTTGCCTTTTTTATACATTCTTGCCAAGCCAGAGAATTTGCATATTGTGTATGCTGTCAGCCTCAATCTGACTTATTGACATATGCACCTAGTCATTCCAGCACTGATGCTCGGATCGTCTGCCTCACTAGCAATATGCTCACACATTTAGGCTACACTAATCTAGTCCTCTTGGACCTCTGAGATAATTCTCCACAGTTGTTAAGATTGTGATTGCCAATAATGAAATCTGGTAGGGCTTCTAATTCTCTGAGGATTGCTTCACTTAAAGCAATAAGTTGAATAAGTCTGGTGAGAAGACACATCCTTGTTTTATGCCACTTTCTATTTTTGTTTATTTACTGAATTCATTTTCTATCTTCATGCAAAGCAGTTTGCTCCTAGTATAAGTTCTGGATTATTTGAATATTCTTCCCAAATAAATCTAGCTTACCTAGCAGTTCCAGCAGTTGTCTTTGATGTACCTTGTCAAACACTTTTGTGTAATCTATAAAGCATAAATATACATTTCTTTACATTCGTATTGCTCTTTGTGATATCATTCAGAGCATAAATATTGCATTCCTTGTTCCATTATGAACAAAGCAGCACTGTTCTTGTCCTATTTCTGATCTAATTCTGCTGCTTCTATTCATCAGAATTTGGATAAGTTTTGTTATGTGGTTCACTAGTTTCATTGTCCATTGAAGTTCATGTTCGTTTACCTTTGGCTTCTTAGGTAAGGGCTATGAAAATTAATCTATTTTAGATCTGCCTATAATGGCTTTTTCCTCTCTTGAAAAAAATTCTTTTAAGACCGTGTGCAAAATTTCAAGGGATGTAACTCGTATTTTACAATATTTTAAAATGTACTCAATTTAAATCGTTTGTGAATCTGAAAAGAAATGCATTTAAAAACTGTAGGACAATTGACCTGATTTTTACGAGGTGTCAGACAGAATTTGTTAAACAAAGATATTTTTATTAAAACATAACATTGCAAACTAATTAGACATTTATGAAGGGGATGCTGAGAAGTTCTTAGTCAAAGAATGGATTCTGAATTCTGATGTTTGATTAGATTTTTGGAAGTGGGTTGGACCAAGAATTTTTTAACACTTCATTGCACATGCACACATACACATTTTTTCTTAGTCTACCATTAACTGTGACAGAAATTTCTTTGCTTTACTGTTCAGCAACAGAATTGCAATGAAAATGAAAATTTGTTTCATCTGGAGTTAATGAGTTAACTGGTACCCATGAAAACACCAGAATCATGATGACTGGTGATGTGATATTTCATTAAGTACAGGTCAATATGGCTTCATGCCTTTCCCAAGTAAAATAATCATCCTAGTTTGAAATTGAACTCTGTTCACAGATTCTATATTTTAAGTTGATAACTATTAGGCCACCTTAAATAAACTTTTAAAATACAAGCCATTTAAAAGTAGTTACTCATGAATGAAGGTATTTATCCATGGTTTTTATTATTATTTCGAATATGGATTGGTAATTAAGAAAAAACTTGCTGTGAGATTTGAAAACATTCTTTATCTTTTGGCTTTCATAGCTAATCTGAAAGGCAGTCTGCCAATCTGTTGGAGTCATCCAAGTACACCGATAAAACTGTATTCTTCATTTCTCTTGATGTCATCCATCCTGAGCTGAAAGGATCCATTGCTCATGTAGTGTTTTATATTGAGATAAATTATAACTTGTTTTCCAGAGTTCATTTTTGTTATTTGTTTCCTAAATGCTGTTTAGAAAGTGAATCAAACAAGATTAATCAGTCTCCACTCTCTTTCTCTCTCTCTCTCTGTTTTCAGCGATATCAAACTTCAAATACTCCTAAACAAAATGAACACTGTTTGCGCAATTTTGACTTGTCAGAATATCGCCCAGTATTTAATGATTTGTGTGTCTACAATTATCGTCAGTTGATCAAAGTTATGAAAGACAACATTGAGAAACTTATTGGTAAGTGTGACTTGAATTTTCTGCCTTGTTACACATTGTGTGTGGGGTGCAGTTTTGCTTTTGTAGGCTCAAAAATAAACCAAAAATGTTGGCATTGAATATGGAAGTTTTAAAAGGAGAAATTAGGTTGTTGATAAGTTTAAGAAGAGTTGTTAGCATTGGAAATTATTTAATGGACAACTGAACACTTTTTTTTTATATATAGTTTCAAGACTTTGCCCATTCACTTCTTCAGCCATCATTAGGTATTTTGATTGGGATTTCTTGTGTTCCTGGTTTAGAGAAGCACCATTTTATCTGTGTATTTAGCATTGCTAAAAAGAATTGATCTAGTTGGTATATGACTTCCCCAACATGACATCAGCCACCATTTTCTGAAGAATTGTATTTTCTAATTTTCTCATGGATTATCCAACCAATGAAGGCATTGATCAAAATGGGATAAAAGCATCAAGGTGGAGTTTAATTGTCTGAAGTAAATGTATTGATGCTCTGATAGATTTAAAAGTTCTTGGATTTAATATTCATGTGAAATGCATACTTAAGCATACTTTTTATTTTTATTAATTATTTTTTGTATGTTTATCTTTCTTATAGTTCCAGCAATTCTGGAACATGAAGCCATTGCTGGTTTGAATAAAGATGACCGCAGAGGCCGTGTACCAACCAATGAAACGGAACCTGATGCTTTAGACAACCTACAGAAAATTGTATGCGCCACTCTTTTACACATTAATTTATTTCTCTATCAAGTTAGATTTATTTATTTCTATCAAATCAGGTATCAGTCTTACCTCTTAATTTATATATTATGAAATCAAGCAAAATGTCAAATGATATATTCTCAGTATATCAATTACTGTGTATATTCAGATTTGTATTTTTTATCAGTGTTGTTTGAAACTAGATAAAAGACAAAATTTTAAATACAGATTTTCTACGGCTTGTCTTCTTTAAAAGTAGTGCAATTGACTTTGATGATTCCTTTTCATTTTGACTTACAGTTAGTCAACATACAGAATATTGTCCCATGTATTTGACTTTTTCATTTTTTACCATCTCTCATTCTGTGTGTGTCTTTCTTTGTCTCTCTCTTGTATTGTTTTATTGCGCCTCTATAATTCTGTGTCTATCATCTCTCTATCTTTCTCTGAATAGCATCTCTCTTATTTCTTCCTCTGTTGTTCTTCTCTCTCTCTGCTTTCTCACTTTTTTCTCCATCCTCTCTGTCATTTTCCTCTTTCTCTCTCACCTGTGGCATGGATGTGTGGGTGATTTCTTGGTTCAGAATGAGAAATTAGACAATACAGTTTGAATTCCTATCACGTTTGTTACATTTATTTATGTGTAAATACTCTTGGGAAAGGTATAACTCCATCTTCCCCCTTAAGTATGGGTTAAATAGTAGGTCTTGTGAGTTTAAAAATCATTTTTTTTCTCAAAAAATTGTGAATGCAATATTCATTATTAAGAAAAAAAAAATTCTTAAAATCCCAAATATGTTTCAGCTTTAAATAACTTAAGAAAGCATTGATAAGCTATAAAAAATCAATCAATCCCCTACAGCATACTCCTCTCTCTATTGCTCCTCTTCTCCGTCTTATCCCTGTCATTCACTCACAAGTCTCTCTGTATTTTTTTTATCAGTGTATTGCTCACTGCTCCATCAATTTTCTCTGGTAGCAAAATTTATAAAGTCCAGTAAATATTTACAAAAAACTGCTTGGTGTGAGAGATGTGTCTCTTCATAAAAGCTTGCAGTTGAAGGCAATTTGAAGAATGAAATTTTATATATGCACACACACACACAGGGTTGGTACACCTGGAAGAAATTCTAATAACCAAAAATGCTATTCTTAAAAGAGTGCTCAATACCAAGTAGAGGTATGATCAACCAGGACTCCATTTAGAGACATGGGGCCTAGAAGTATTACTGAGTTTCATGCCAACTGCAATCATTAGATGATTATGATCAAAAAACGGAAATATGAAAAACCATATTAAAATAATCTCACCAGAGGGAAAAAATGACTTGTGAAAAATGCATGGTGGAGAGGGGGACCCTCTCTAGCTGACAAAATGTAAACAAAATTTGTTGCTCCCCCATGTATCTAAAAAGGCAAAAAAAAGTCAATTGTGTTCATTATGCTGTTTGTTATTACATGACATAACCACCATTACTAATTAATTTTATCTATTGAGTTAATCCAAACCTGTAATATTTCCTATGTCTAAGCCCATCTTCACTTGTCCATCAGAAATGAATATGTTATAAAATTTTCTCATTGGCTTTCAGAAAATTTTAAAACTTTTCACATTGCCTTTTGCAAGGAATATTTCTGAATTATATTTTGCATTTTACCAAAATATGGGGAAGTGTAAAAAGGATGGTTTTTCCATTGACACTACTATTAACCTTCCATTCTTGGCAATGTTTGTTTTAAATAGCATTGATTAGAATTGTAATAAAACCTAAACATATGATGAAAGTGAATTTATACATTTTTTTTTTTGTACTTGAGAATTTCCAACAAAAATATCAAACACCAATTTATTTATTAGATTGTTTATTTACCAGAATAATTTTATATATTTACAAAATTATAAATCCAATACAATTAAAACTAATGTGATTTATCAAGTTTGAATCAACTTGCCAATGTCTTTCCAACTATTTCAATAAACAATCTAATAAATAGTATTTGTTATTTTTGTTGTTAATTTTCATGAACAAAGAAAATGTATAAATCCACTTTCATATGGTTAGGTTTTATTACAATTCTAATCATGACTTTTTTAAAACAATAAACATTTCTGAGGAGTGAAGGTAGTTAAAATAATAGTAGTGTCAAGGGAAAAACACTCTTTTTTGATGCTATGTTTTTTTTGTGAGCATGAGTTTGTTTTCCAGATTTTCTTTTTGGTTTGTTGACATTGTTCTATTTTATGCGCCACTTTTAAATATTTTCATTTGCATTTTTGTCTTTTGCAATATAGGAAACCTTTAAAGTTGATTAATTTTATAAATAAAAATATTTGTATTTATTTCTATATAATCTTTCTCCAAGATGTAGCAGTTGATCTTTCTAAAAGGTCTTCAGTATAAACTAAAGTATGAAAAAGTTAACAAAATTACATTTTATATGCATAAATTGTAATATTTCTTTGACTTTATCTTTTTCATATGTTGAGGTTTTTGTCTAATGTGTACAAATTGTTGTTCTTTAGATGAGTCAGTATCTCCGTGTTTTGAGGAATCATGCAGTTGATCCAGAAGTCATTACACTCGTCGTCAAACAGGTAACAATTCGTACTGGATTATTTCCCTTGCATGTATATGAATAACTTTTTGTGAGTTACCTTCCTTGAAGGTAATTCACTTCGAAGTATGGTGATTTTATTTTAGGTTTATAAATTTTTGAAGTCTGTATTTTAAGAAATTGTTAATTTAATATTTAAAAAAAAAGAAGTTGAATATTATTTAAATAAACTAAATATTAACTGATTATTTGAGTTCTGTTAAGCTTGTATTGCTAGAATGCAGACCAACATCTCTCCTCTTCGTTGCAAAGGCTTATATTAATTTTCGAAAAAAAAAAATGTAATTGAGTGACCAATATATGCTTTAAGGATTTGAATATCCTTTCTTTACACATTTTTAAGCCACCTTTGGGCAACTTGAATTATAACCACTGAAAAGTGTTGCATGCTTAAACCATAAATAATAACATTTATTAAGTTGTGGAAAAATATGAGAAATATTTTTTAATCATTGCTGAATATAAAATTTCTATTTGCTGCTGTTGTTTTTCTGAGCAAAAATATAATTTGAAGTTTGATATTGATTCCCTGATGCCTATTTTAACGGTGTAATGTGACAGGAAAAGTTTGACATTAAAAAACAAATTTAGAACTGAAACTAGTGATTTGGAGGAACTTTTGAAGTAAGATCCAGCACCAAAAAAAAAAAGAAATTGGAGAAAAAAAATTAGAAATGAATCAGTGTATTTGTTTGAAACAGAAAGAAACCCCCTCTTCTAGACGAAGAAGTCAGTTACAGTGTTGCAGGATAATGTTTGAGTTGAAAATAGAATGCAACATATTGATCATCAAAATTTAACTGGGAAATTCTTCTACATACAGCATAATCTGAAGGTAAAAGGTTTCAACATAACCAAGAATTTAATGATAACTGATAAGTGCAGAGAAATTATATAATACAATCAAATTTAATATTTAAAAGAAGTTTTATTTTTTAAACTCAAAATCAAAGATGTTTTATTTTTTTTTTTTCTTTGTTTTCAGTTATTCTATGACATGAATGTGAAAGCTCTGAATAATTTACTGCTCCGAAGAGACATGTGCAATTGGCACAAAGGAACCCAAATACGGTAAGTAAACCAAAACATTTTCACAAGAATTAATTTCTTGTAGGATATTTTTGTTTATAATTAGAGTAGAGTAGGAATGTAATATTTATGAGGTCAGGCAAATTCTGCTGCAAGAATTAAATTGGTACATTGAACTCTTTACTATTTTATTAATGGTGTTTGGTTACTTTATAAAAAGGATGAATTTCTAATTTGATAAATCTTTTCATAGTTGCCTGATGGTGCTGCAGGTTTCAATTTTTTGTTGGCTTACCTTTTGAGGTGTTTTAATTAATCATGTTATGCTTCTTTTTTTTTTAAATCACTATCACCTCATGTAAGGCAGTAAAGCCACTAAGGCATAAGGGGTTACAACATGTGGAAGGATTAGGAATGGAAACATTAATGATGAGCGACAATAGGAAAGTGTAATCAGGAGGACAATAGACAGTAATTGACATTGCATTTAAATTTTTGAAGATTAACGTTGGCTGGAAAGGAGTTCCACAAGCAAGAAGTGCAAGAAAAGAAACTGTTAGCATAGAATTTATGGTTACATCTAGCCGGCTCAAATGTAAATTGATGAGATCTTGACATCAGTTTAGTACTGCACTTAAATTGAAAAACTGTAGGTACCATAGTGAAAAGCTCATCTGAACAATTACCTTGAAAGTATTTATAGAAAAGACATAGGCAACTTTATAGCAGTAAGAATGACTGAAGCCGAGATGCCAGATCAGGACTAATAACATTGCTGATTCTTCTTTGGATTTTATTAAGGAGCTTGAGGTAAATAGCAGGGGCACTGGATCATATGTGGCAGCAATATTCTAAGCATGGATGAATGGTAGACTAGATTCTGGAGAGAAAAATTGTCTTAGCAGCTAACCTAGCAATGGATTCAATATAGTCTTTCCATTTCATGACAGCTGAGAATGTTAGTCTAAGAAGATGCAACAAACAAATCACTTTTCTGGAGGTTAGCATTAACCATGCTGATGGAAGGCACAGAGTGGTCTCTCAGATGATTAATGGAGAGAAGTTTAGTTTTGGAGAAATAACTGACCTTTTGAAAATTGTTCTTCTTTAATATTTCTTTCACCTCTTCATAGTGACTTTGTAATCTAACAATAACCAATATAGACAATACAATAAGACTTGTTAAATATTTCTATTTATTTACTATTTTATGAATTATACATACCAGGTGTGTGTGATATGTCAAATTTGATTAATCTCTTCTGACCATGCAACCTTATCAGATTTAATGTTTCATTTTGAAAAATCATTTTTGCCAATATAGACTTAAGAGTTTGAAATGATTTCCATCAACAATGTAAACTTAGTGAATGCAAATTTATTGGAAGTTTTTTGTTATAATTTTATTTGTCTGTCACTGTCTATCATCTTCCTTGGCAGCTACAACATTTCACATTTGGAGCAATGGCTGAGAGAATACCACTTACAAGAATCGGGAGCATTTAGTACAATGGAGCCCCTTATCCAAGCCTCCCAATTGTTACAGGCTCGCAAGACAGATGCTGATGTGGACAGTGTTTGTCAGATGTGCCCAAAACTGAAGACTGCTCAGGTTTGTACTTTTCCTCTCTTGTTTAAAAAATGTGGAAAATTTAATTTCAATAGAAATTTTTTGATGTTTTGGAAAGCATTCTGTTGTAAAATGACATGTAAAAAATATTGATCAAATATTAAATTCATGTTAATTTTATTTTATGTAATTTATACTGTTATTTGTATTAGATGAAGCAGTATCATTTATTAATTTGTTACTTTTCCTTCCTGTTATTTCAGTTGTTTAATATTTATACATTTAATAACATTAAATGTAATTAACAAAGACATTATCTTTGTTAGTGAATTAATTTGCCTTGAATTTTTTTTTTTTTTTTTTTTTCTTTCAGATTATCAAAATCTTGAACCAGTATACACCTGTACGTGGCTATGAGGATGACACTGTTGCCATCTCGTTTATTCGCAAAGTTCAAGAGAAACTGTCACAGACTCGGGAAGCAGACATGGGCACCAACTTGTTGATGGATACTCAGTATTCGTTCCCTGTTACCTTCCCTTTCAACCCTTCCAACATTGCTCTGGAACGTATCATGGTGCCTGACAAACTGCATCTTGGATTCATAAAACGAGTGTGAGATGACAAGGAAAACAAAAGTTTAGAATAATAAAAAAAAAAATTCAGATAAATTAAAAAAAAAAAAAAAAAGACTATTGAAAAGAGAGAAAAAAAAAAAAAAAACTGGTTAAATTTACAAACAAATCTGGAAATTAAGCTTCTCCCTCTCACCTCTTGGAATTGGTAAGAAAACAGGAAAAGTTAAATATTTGGCCATTTCAAGAAAGATGAGTACAGCATATTTATCTACAGCCACTGCTTCTGTCCTCTTCTTGTAGATCATCATTGGGAATGCACTATAGATAGGTCTCCCTGAAGACAAGAAAATTGAAATGAATTTTTATTTTAATTGTGTGTGGGTGAGTAAGAATATTTTTGATGGGGGAGGGTTGTTGTGTGAGTTAGGGTTAGAGTTCAATTAGAAATAGATATCTTTATCAGCAAAATTCCTGCTTGTATATTTTCTTCTGCTTGAATGGGCAAGAGTTTTGTGCTGTTCACCAAGTTGTTACATTTGGCTGGAGAATTTTTTTTTGCCTTAAAAATAATTGTTTATACTGTCAGAGAATCTCTGAATCACCTCTCCCAGATTTGACTGCATGCCGTTTAACATGCACGATGTCTCAGAGTTAAAAAAAAAAAAAAAATGTGCTGATTTTCTTGTAGCAATTTTGTCTATCGAAGTGAAATCCATTTGTTGCTGATAATTAAGTTTTTGGTAATTCCTCTCTTTAAATGAGTAAACCTTTCCAATATTTTTTTTTTTTTTTTAGAAAACTGTTTAATAGGAGGAGACAGGTTTGCTTTCTAGAATGTTGAAAGCATTCCATTCAGTTGTAGAAACGGAAAAAATCTTCAGCCTTTAAAGAAAATGTTTCTTTCTTGTACTTGTATGTGAACATATTTGTATAATTTTTGCTAATCATTTATTTGCTCTTGTATTTCAAATGAAAGGTAATTCTTAACTGATTTTAGCTGGACATGGTGGAACAGATAAACTTCCAAATCTGTCATGGTACCTCTCACAAATTGGATGAAGTTTTATCTTCTGGATCAGTTAATTGGGTTAAAGAAATTCTTCACTTTGAAATAATGCTATCCAGCCCCATTTGAAAAAATTGTTTTTAACATCTTTTTAGCTATTCCTGTCAATTGTGAAATTATAACAAGTCTTACAAATTCTTTTGTGCTGTACCTGCTAAATCTTTTAGAATATTTATTCTGAACCTGTAGTTACTGCAAGCCATATGTTGTGTAAATACTGATGAGGAAAGTGTAAGATTTAAAATTTTTTTTTTTTTTTTTGACTGTCACTTGGTTTAGACCATGTGACACTTGCTTGTTGATTAACAATGAAGGTTTCTATAAAGGAAATGAAAATATAGTATATATATAAAGTTATTCTATTTGTTTTTTGTAGTAATGATGAATGAATGGTGGTGTGAGGGGCTTGGTGGGGGAGAAAGATTTTCTTTTACATCCCAAAAAAATTAATGGAGGAAGAGGACTCAAAACTGAATAGGTTAAAAAAAAAAAAAAAAACACAATGAGGAAGAGGAGGTGAGAAGAAATTTTCCCAGTGCTGGTTTTATTGGAACAAATTAGTAAATATTTGATTTGTAAATTCTGCTTATTTAAAAAATAGATGACCTTGTGTGTAAAAAAAAAAAAAAAAAAAAAAAAAAAATGGATGGTATCTTGCAGATGGTATCTTGATAATTTATTTCATCACTTAAAAAGAAAAGAAAAATTTCTAACCTGATGAAATAATTAAAATGTCATATCATAAAACTGAAAATGCTGGTCATAAGGAAAAAATAAAAATGGTTTGGCTGAAGATGACTTCAGAAATAATGGATGGTTGATTGGTTGTTTCAAACCCCTCTCTTTTTGAAGAGTCAGTTGTTTATGTTTGAAGTTTTTTTTTTTTTTTTTTTTTTTTTTTTTTTGACCGGATGTGGGGTAGAAAAGAGAAGAATAAACCTTGCCATTATTAAAATGCAACTCTTTGTATAGAAGTTTGTCTATTGGATATAAGTTTCTCTTTATAGTACTTTATGTCAAGACATTTTTAGAATAGACAAAGTAATTAAAAGAAAAAGTCTAATTCTCTCTACAAATGAGCCGGATTAATATTAGATTTGAAACACAAATACAACAATGCTTTAGATTAGTGCAAACTGTTGCGCCATTTGTTCCCCATTAAACTTCTCTAAAATGAACTGTCCCCATTTTTTTATGTTTCTTCAAATTAATTTATTTAAAAGGGACTGCCTAACAAGGCCAAAGCAGAGGGTCTACACTTTGGAAGAAAAAGACTGGAATTATGATGAAAAGAAAGAGAGAAAAAAAAAAAAAAAAAAGTTGTGTTTTTCTTGTTTAATATCAAAACAATGTGAATAATTTTTTTTTGTATATGATATTAAAAATAATCAACAATAAAAAACCTTGCAAAGATATCTTTGTCACAATTCTATTATTTTTGCATATAAATTTAAGATGTTAATATAATGGTTAATGAATGTAAATGGTAAGTCAAGTTCTTGCCTCATCAGATATGTTCACTGGACAAGACATGTATCTATCTGTTCCCTTCCCCAACTGATGGTCGAATTAGCAGGGTAGTCCATTGCTATAGTTTGGGCCTTGGGATCCAAGATGTCCTAACTGTACTGCAAGTGGGTTGCAGTAGCTTTGGATAATAGGAGGTTTTGACCACCTACCAGATTTTTGGGCCCTATTTGCCTTATTTCACAATATATGCCATACATAATGGCTGGAAAAATGCCAATGATTCCATATGAAATATTGGGTAATTTGCTTTTTAAAGCCTGCAATAAGTATGTAATAAAAATTTGCCAAACAGTTATTTTTTATTATAAATTTTCATGCCTAATTTGAAAGTAATGAAGAAATTTTTATAAAATGTATCGTTTTGGAGTTATCGACAATAAAGAGTATCGTTTTTGGCTATGTGTCTATTCTGCAGCAAATAGGAAAACAACCGATGTGAATGAATCTGAAATTTTATTGTTGATAATTGCAAAAAGGTAGATGTTATCAAACTTTGTTATTTTTGAATTAATCATGTAAATTTATATGTAAATATAGCTATTCAGGGAAATTTACTGGAAACTCCCAATTGTGACCTGTAATGAGTATGCACTATTTATATTTGTTTATTTAGGAGAGATTTTTGATGTCAACTGTTGGACAGTCAAATTGAACATGATCGACCAGAGAAAATGTATCTGATTGCAGTGATTAAATTTCCTGATAATTAGTCTGATATTATAGGAACTCTTTGATTACGTGTGAAATATAAATATAAAGTGACCATGTGTAATTATTAGCAATAAATAAACAGCTGAGATGTTAAAATTTTACAAAAATTGGGAGGTTTGATCATTGCTGTTGTTCTGTCTATCATGAATTTTTTTTTAAAAAAAAAAAAAAAGTGTTATGGAGGGGATGAGAGCATATTATTCGGGTCCACCAACAACCTGTGGTGCCTTAGTAAACTGGATCGCCTAACAGCGTTTGACTACTGTACGGACATGTAAACAATGTAAGAGGATATATTAAATCTAGAGAGAGGAAGGGGAAGCAACTCCTCTTGATAAACATATTACCTTCACAAAATCATGGAATGCCGTGAATATGTATGTCCTAAAGAGACATACGAAAAAAAAAAAAAAAAACAAGAACGAAGAAAAATTACTAATGTTGAAACAAATACAGGTCAAAAATAAGTGTTTACAAGAATAATAAGAGCAGTTTCTTATTTCATGG